>JABFDZ020000066.1:2510941-2524597 GCA_019775955.2 Pollimyrus isidori | reverse complement strand
GCCCCCCCCCCCCCCCCCCCCCCCCCCCCCCCCCCCCCCCCCCCGCCCCCGCGCCCCCCCCCCCGGCCCCCCCGAGAGAGAGAGAGAGAGAGGCTGGACTCCTGCATGTTAGCTGCCATGTTCATGCTGCGCTGCCAGTCATGCCAACAGAGTTCGGATCTCGAAGACGAGAGCGAGTTAGCCAGCCAGTCAGGGGTGAGAGGGAGAGAGAGAGAGGGAGAGAGAGAGGGGTAGCGGGCATCTTCTTCCTTCTGGAAAACCGACGCTTGGTCGACAGATGACATGGGGACAGGAGTCAAACTTAATGCAGCGGAGGAAAACGGCGCCAAAGGTCGCCTGATACTAAAGTTGTGATGGTTTCGGGAGGAGCGCCGCCCCAGAGGGCGTCTTTGGCGATCACTTGCTGTGGATTCCCTTAAAACCTTTTCTAATTATGTGCGTTGCTTCCGGCCGTGAAAACACTGGAACTGCCTGTTAAATGGAAACAGGAGCTCTCTCTGATTGGGGGGGAGGCAGTTTTACACAAAGGGGAGAATAAAGATATCCATATGCTGACTCACTGCTTCGGGCCGGGGGGGATGGGGGCAAATCTTGGCATGAGAATGCGAGACTTGTCCCTGCGGGGTGATAAACTGCCCCAGAACAGGGAGCTTTGTGTTCCAGAGCTACGCCGCCCCACAGAACCACCCCCCACCCCAACAGGCACCCACGGTCCCGCCAGCCAGTCATGGTGCGGGCAAAACTCCCATTTCAGCAGACTTGTGAGAAACATTTCTGGTGCCACACATCACTGAATGTTAAGGACCTTCAGACAGTATCAGTAGATAAACTATTCTGGTCTCCTACGAAAAAAATTAATCACAATCTCAGCGAAAGTGAATGCGCCTCCCCAGGCACTCAGGATGGAGGGGGTGCGTAAGGAAACTGACCAGCTTCAACTCATTAGTCTCTGGAATCACAGGGGAAAGCAGGCTGTAAAAACCCAGTGCGGGTGGGATTCACATGCACTGTCAACCGTCCATATACAGTGGTACCTCGGTCCTCTTTCCTAATCCGTTCCAGACTCCGGACCGAATCCTAAACATTTTGAGTTCTGATTGAATTTGTCCCATAAGAAATAATGGAAAACCAATTAATTGGTTCCCGGCCCCCCAAGATTACACCTAAATGTGTTTTTTTTAGCACTTAAACATAAAATGAACAGAATAAAACAAGAAGAGTTTATTTACACACATGATGTTTCGACGCATAATCTGCTATTTCTCCCGAATATGACGTAAAGCAGTGAGAAGTGGATTTCAATTAATTTACCTGGTAAAATAAAGTTAAAATAAATGACATAAATGCTCTAATAGCACACGTAAGTTAGTGGTCTATTTATTGTCAGTTACTGTAATGTTGCACTGCTTATTATTATTCGGTTAATCGTCCAGTCTGTGAAGAATTAAGGCATTCAAGTAAGAATTGCATTGTGGTATGATTTCCTGGTGCATACAATTTATATTAAGTCAGCGTTCACAGTTCGACTTCTGATATTCGGATCAAGTTCTAGGTCAAGCTGGTTTGATCGACTTCCAAGAAATTCGAGTTCCAGTGAGTTCGAGAACCGAGGTACCACTGTACTCACGTCCCATTGGTTCCCTCAATTCCCATATGAGACAGCCTGGCAGGGACCTGCAGAGCAGGATAATGCCACCCACAGAGGGCTTCTGGGCACGGCGGCACACGGACCTGGGGGTAGCACTGGATGATGGCAAACAGGCCCTCGTGGACGGCGAGGAAGGCGGAGTAGCGGACCTGCGGCGACGGGTGGTCCAGGGGCACGAGGTGCAGCCCCCCGAGGGCCAGGCTCACGTGATGTGGGGTCCGCAGAAGCCCCTCCCCCCGACGGAGGAGGACCGTCAGGCCCTCCACGGTCGGCACAGTCAGGATGTCCGTCAGCGCCCTCTGCCTGCAGGACTCCTTCACTACAAACTAACGAAAAGGCGTTTAGTGTGAGTCGCCGAGGAAGATGTTAACACCGGAGGTATTTGGTGCCTGGAGTGAAAATGGCAGAAGCCACATGGACAGACACACGTTAAGAGAGCGAGTGTGCGGCTCCCGATTAAACACGCTTCAGAGGGTGTGCTCCCTCTGATTAAACACGCCTCACAGAGTGCGCTCTTTTCGATTTAGCACGCTTCAAAGGATGTGCTTCTCTGTTTTTAACAAGCTACGGCCGGGGTGGGGGGGGGCAGTGCATGCGAGAACGTCCACACAGCCGGCTCAGCAGAGACCCCCGGCCCCCGGCTCGGCCCCTAAAACCCACTGGCGCTCCTAGCAGGGAGCCACACCGGCAAACTGAGGCCCCGAGACTCACCTCCTAGCAGGGAGCCACACCGGCAGCCTGAGACCCCGAGACTCACCTCCTAGCAGGGAGCCACACCGGCAAACTGAGGCCCCGAGACTCACCTCCTAGCAGGGAGCCACACCGGCAAACTGAGGCCCCGAGACTCACCTCCTAGCAGGGAGCCACACCGGCAAACTGAGGCCCCGAGACTCACCTCCATTGCCGACATCATCTGCGGCACAGTCAGCCAGAAAGCTCTGCGGTGGCCTTCCGGAAGCTCACAGCCGGCCAGCAGCTTGGTCGCCATCACCGCCCATCGCACCTCCTGGAAAATGCCTCGGTTACTAAGCGGCGAGCTCCGAGCTTGACATCTGAGGCCGTCAGAGGCCATGCCTCAGCTTGGTGTCTGGTACTTCAGTCATTGTCACGGGAGTCTTTGCTCCCAGAATACTCCACTGCGATTTGATAATGTTGACGTTAGCCTAGCCTTTCACATGGTTAGCGAGGCAACAGACACTTAAACCAGAGACCCGTACTCATCCCCTGCTTCAGCGATAAACAGTGTTTCCTTAAGGAAAACTCCTTCAGGTAAAGGGCCATTCTTCAGAGAGACTGGCTGAAGTGGCCGGGGATTCCTGCAGCCCATTGGCTGGAGTACCTCTGGATTCCTGCAGCCCATTGGCTGGACACTTCCTGCCTTGAGGGCTAATCCTGTGTTTGATAATTTCTCTCCGAGTCGGAACTCGGATGAAAATGTCACGAAACGTCATGAAAAATGTCACGAAAAACGTCACTTCCCATCAGAAACACACCTCTTACGACGTTGATGTTGGACGGAAGTCCGAGTTTCCCCTGTGACATAATTTCAAAATGGCGGCTTACACAGTCAACAGTAATTCCATTTTATAAATCTTTAAAAATGTTTATTTTGTTAAACGTATTAATAGTTATAAATGTAATTGCACGTGCTCCATTTAGAGAATACCGTATCATGACCGTAAACAGTATCCTATGATGCAATATCAGATTTTTATCTTTTATCTTTGGTTTGCAGTTTTTTTGCCTCTTGAAAAAATATTGCCACAAATGTACTAAAATGTTTTATAAAGCTTTTAATGTGGTTTGACTTGTTTGTGTTTCTTGCTTGTTTGTCTCTCAGAAAAAAACATAATCTCACTCCAAATCTGCTAAATCTGAACACACAGCAGCGTGTTCGCTCCGAAATGTGGTAGCTGGAACGGGAGATTGTCAGACGTGATGTCGCTGACCTTGGAATTTCCAAGTTCTGAGAGAAAAACAACGCACCATAATGTTTACCGAGTCAGTCGGGCTAAGATACACAAAGAAGGAAGGCATCTGGGAACCAGAGCCAGCACTGCTGATCCCTCGACCAAAACATCTAAAGAACTGCTGTTGAGAAGATGAGCCGAGTTTGTTCTCCAATAAAAAGCTACTCACAGGAGGCAGAACATGTAAGTAATGGAAAGACAGGTCACCTCCGTTTGTGCTGCGCAGACATGACGTCACCCAGAGAACTGAAACAGACCAAACACGACGGACGCCACTGACCATGTGCTGACCAGTCGCCATCCAGCGTGCGCTGAGGTCATCGCCCACCAGCGCCAGTAGCTGCTGGAACTGCTCGATGGAGCTCCCGGTCGCCAACTGAGCCAGTAGATCCCCCGTCGCGGGTTCCAGCTCCCTCACGTCCCGTGCGGACAGCCAGGGTGCTGAAATGAGACAGCGGAACAAGGTCTGGCCGCCATCTACATGAACCACTCGAGCGATCAAGACTTTCCACCTCCATTGAGTCAGAGCTGGGACCCTTGAAGGAGTCCAGTTAACCGGCATCCTAAAGGCCCACATTAATGACTCAGGTAGAAAAGCCAATCAGTTTAAACATCACCCAGCAATAACAGATATACTCATCGGCAGCGTAGACTTGATGAGAAACATTCGCTAAAGGCCCCCCCATAATATGACAGGAATTACAAGGATCTAAATGAGTAACCCATTTAATTCTGATAACCATCCGGAATGATCCGGCAATCCGGCTTCAGTACAGCAGTCTTCTCCTGCTTTACAGCTAAATCAATTTCTCGCACTATTATTTAATCACCACCGTGTGACAGACTGCAGACAACAGCACTGATACCACTATTACCTTTTAATAGCAATTTGACTTAACAGCGTTAAATCAGCTCTACCAACAGGAGAACCTGGAAATACAGCGAATTCGTTCCGGCAAGCGTTCCTTTCTTGTTAGCGATGTTGCTGTTGTCACAGGACCAAGGAGAACATAAGAACGTTCCAGAAACATATTGTAAGCTTTCCAGATTCACTCTATAGTGTATTTTAAAGCCAATCCCAACCCATCTGTTTAAGGCGGCGGTCGCCAATGCGTCAACCGCAAGCTACTCGCAGCCCACGAGGAGCCAGAATATTGGACACCCTGGTTTAAGGACCCCAACCCAGCCAGAATAAGCCAAGTCAGAACAGATGGGCCAGTCAGAACCAAACTGCACTTCAAATCTTGCAAGTTAAAAAAAAAAAAAAGTACAACATGCACAAACAGAGACAGACCACAATTCTCAAATTGCTTCGTGGTCTGCAGATGGTACCTGAGAGAAGCTTCCTGAGGTTCTGTAGCACCTGCATGCTGTGGTCCTCCAGCCCAGGGCCTTTGCTGCTCTGAGCAGCCAGGTGATAAGCAGTGAGGAAGAGCAGTGAGGAGGTCAGGAAGCTCAACGGGCGAGGAGAGGAGCTGAGCTCCCTCAGGATCTGCTGGGCAAAGCCTCTGCAGAAGTCCATATGATGGAAGACCACCGGAGGATGGTCTTCCTCTCCTTCAGAAGCCAGGCTAGCTACCCGCGCATATTCAGCCTGCAGCATGACCCTCACCACCTCCACAGTGAATGACTGACCCAGGACGCTGCAGGCCTCCTGCCTCAGACTGGCCTGGACGGCAGACCCCATCGAGACGACGACCTTCTCCAACAGCGGGAGCAAGGTCTCATCTGTTTGCTTATTTCTGCCCAGGTTGGAAGAGATGGTCTGGCAGAAGGTGCTGAACGTGGCCAGCAGCAGCTGAAGAGGTAGCAGGCACCTTGGATCCTGGGAGTCACAGGATGAGGCTTGGAGTATGACCTCGCTCTCCACTACGAAGGAGGTGAACTTCTCAAGGTTGAGCCGGACACTCGTCTTTCTGTCGATGATCGTTTGAATTAGACAGCCAAGGAAATTCTGGACCACTTCCAAGAAGGCTAGCCAAGGAGGATGGTCCAGGGCATTGGAGACACACTTTTTCCCATGAGAAAACAATGAGGTTACAACAGCTTCTAAAAGAACATTTCCAAACACAACTTTCAGGACAGATCCAGTGTTTCTTCCGGACTCCCATGATGTCATGAGATAGAAGACCTCCTTCAACAATTCAATGACTTTATCATGTCCCACAGCAGTGTCACATTGAGTCACTGTGACTATGAAGAACAGGAGCAAGAAATACTCAGAGTGATCTTCAGGAGACACCGCATCTGGGTTAAGGACTCTACATGCCTTCAATAAGTGAAGAAGCTCCTCAGTCTGAGTTGGTGACAGAGTTAAGTTCACACCGGCTCTTATCAAACTCAAGATCTCATGGGCTACACGCTCCAACCTCCTCCATGGCAGAGAATCAGCAGCAGAATCGTCAAGAAGCTTTGAGATTTGTGGTTCTCCATCTCCATTAGCTCCTGTGTGCACTGCCTCCATAAATACCCAGAGGGCCGTGCACTTTGTACTCCCTGCAGACAAGGAGAGGATTCCTGTGGTACTCCTTAAGAAATGTTTCACTACAAGAGAGTACAGAGGAGATAACTCAAGTAGAACCATACTCTCAAGGAGCTGCTTTGAAATGAGAGGCACGGAGAGACTAGTATTTTCTGTTGTTCCATCCAGAACATCTGTCTGAAGTACAGAGTTCACAAGAACATCCGCAATATAACTCAAGTCATCTTCAGTCAGGTATGGGCCAATCAAAGCCAGGTTTGAGGTCACGTGAAACCAGTGCGCTGTGGGATACCTGACGGTGTCCACACTGCTGATCTGACCATCCCATACTCCACTGCCCAGAAAAGCAGATGTGCTGGTCTCGGTCCTCACAACAAACTGAGAGATTCTGCAGAGAACGTTTTGACCTTCCAAAGCTGAAGATGGGTCAGTGTTCAGGAGGATCAGCTTCATCCTCTGGAGAGCCAGGAGCTCCTGCAGGAGCCGGCAGGTTGAGCCACGCGGCTGGGATTGACAAGCCACCTGCTCCCATAGGCTGACGGCTACACAGGGGAGAAGACAAACCTTCTCCTTCAGCAGGCCACTGCAGTCTTCTTCAATCACAGATACATATCTGCTGCAGTGGATCTTGAAGAGCGTGTCCACCTCCACCAGGGTGTAGCTGAGTAACAGGGTCGTCTCCAGGACCTTCTCAAACCACAGCGAGCCAGGCTTGCTGTCTTGTAGCTGCTTTAGCAAGGATTTTATGACCTTGACCATCTCCTCCATGAGGCTTTGAGCACGCTTGACCACAGGCAGGGGTGTGCTGTTGTCCAGGGTCTTCACACTGAAGAGCAACGAATTGAGGAGCACGCTCAGTGAGAAGAGCTTCAGGGCCAAGTCCTCCTGCCCCTGAAGGTCCATCAGGAGACAGCTCTGTGCCTTCTCCAGAATGATGGAGCACATTTCCAGACTTTGACCATGGGGAGTGTCCAAGACACTCCGACTCAGGCTCTTCTGCAGGGCTGCTGTGAGAAGCGGCGGACGGAGCTCGTCTGCTGCGGGCCGGCAAACCACCTCCAGGATCTCCTGCAGCAGCCTGGGAAACTGCCGCAACTTCTCATACGTCTGGAAGACGGCGGTGATGAGAGCTTCCCGGGCCTTGACCACCCGCTGGCCCATATAATCGGCGTCGATCCAGGCCGAACACACCAGCTCGTCCAGGTCTGGCTCCACAATCAGGTGATTCAGCAGGAGGAGGGTCTTCAGACAGCGGTACCAGGCCGCAATGCCTGGCTGCACGTTGCGGAACAACAGCTGGGCGACTCTTCTGTAGAAGCCGAACTGCACCTCTCCGTGCTGTATCCGGTCCGCGGCCACGTTGTAGATGTCTGCAGATAGGCTGGAATTCAGAAGGTTTTCCAGACTCAGCAGAGCAAGGCCCCAGTTTCCAGGCTCGAAGGTGCCCTTGACCATCAGGGATTCGGTCAGGTCCAGAGCAGCTGTGAAGCGAGCCAGCAAGTGAAAGCAGAGCAGCTTATTCTCCCCGCCTTTGCCGAAGGAGTCCAGGGAAAACTTGAAAATCAAAGGCAGGGAGTTTGATCTCACAGCGAAGTGCAGTGAAGGATCGCAGAGCCCAGGCTGACAGAGGGTCTTCAGGATGGCGCTGACGGGGGACAGCGGCCCCTTGCCGACGGGACCCTTTTTGGCACCGGCCGTCACCTTTTCCGGAAGAAGCTCTTCCCTGTAGGAGGGCAGATGCTCCAGCGCAAAGAGGGCCAACTGCAGCACCGTGTCCACCTTGCCGCGGATCTCCCTGCTCAGCTGGTGCTGGACCTGGGCGTCGTCGTCCGCGCGCCACACCCGCGCGGCCAGCAGGTGGCGCAGCAGCAGGAACGGCTGGAGCAGGTGAGCCGTCACCTGGGCGAAAACCCGGTTGGGGTTGGTCTGATGCCGCTGGACCATCAGGTAGGTGCACAAGGTCTGCTGGAAGACCTGAAAGACCTGGCGGACCAGGGGCCGGCCGGCGTTCCCTGGGCCGAGCTCGGAGCAGGCCAGGGCACACAGCCTGGACACCAGCTCCACCAGGAGCTCGTACTTCGCAGAGTAGGTGGCGGAGAGCACGGGAGAGGACAGGATGCCCTGGCAGCAGCTCAGCACGGTGGAGGTGCCTACCAGGCATGTTCCGGAAGCGCATTCTAGGAGCCGCTCATTAATAACCTGGTGACAAGACACAGACGGGAAGGGGAATATTCTGACATGCATTCAAAACAACTGAACATAACAGAAAAATAAACCAAGAACCGTTTCCTTAAGCAGATAAACGAGAGAAAAATATGATCGGAAACCTGAGCCACTGCTAAACGCAGACTGAGGCTCCTCCCTGTGCTCAGGACGTTCTGCAGATTCTTGCTGTGAAGAACATCGTCCAGATAAGCCCACAGGCCTGCCACCACCTCCTGCGGGAGCTCCACCTTCTTACTGTAGTACCCAGTCAAGGCGTGACTCGCCCAGTCGAACAGCAGCTGTAGACGGGACGTGAGAGACGGACGGAAAGGGGTCAGCGAAACCTGCAGCCAAACGCTGGCGCTGATGAAGACCTCAGCGACGCCACGACGAGGCCTTGCCTGCTCTTTGTTGGGCAGGACGCACTGTGGGGAGAGCCACGCAAAGCGTGCCAGCTTCAGCTTGTCCGGCCAGGACGTCCGGTGGCTCTTCAGCTTCAGGTGGATGCCGGAGTAGATGGCGGTCATGTTCTACGCACTGCCAGCTAAGGAAAAAGGCATCCCAAATGCAAAGATGGCCACTTCTGCGGTTACAAATCATTACTGGAAATCAGTCATTCCAACTTAATGCTAGTTCTGCTAGGTTTCCGGACTTCTGCATAAACATATTAAATAACGTCTTGTTTTTCTCTGCCACAAGAGGGAGACGTTTCATAGTGTATTGAACTGTACATACATACAAGGATCTTACTCCGTTTTCTTTAAATCCCAAGGCACAAAATAAGAAACCTTATTTAAAATCCAATTTTTCAAACAATAGACTGCAACGTCCCAACCTCAGAGCTCTGCATGTGCTTTTATTAAGGTGTTAATATCAGCAGAAAAAAATCAGAAATTAAGGTGTAGCTTTTTGTGTTATAAAACAACTGTCACCACAACAGCAAGTGCCTGAAAACTGACGGCGTGCTACACTTTAAACAGGCAACAGTGGCATAACATACAGTTACATATATTTTTGTACTACAATGCAAATATAGTAGTAACATTATAAGTTATCCAATTCCTACGATTACACTGTAAACAGTGGTGGTAGGAACACATATGGACATTTCGTTTTGCAGTTTCGCAGTCCAGAAAATTAAATTCCACTCAAAATAACTGTAATATCAATGAAGCCAGAATTGAGAAACACCGACAGTTCATCTGTCATTAGGACAGGACAGTGAACAGAACTAAGAGAATGGTACGTATACGACGTGTAAAATCGCAACTGAGCACTTATGATGAGATAATGGTGCTAGTCTAATTTATTTTTCCACACCGAAGAGTTGCTATGCTTTAGCTGCTAACGAACAATACTCAGCAAACCACATCAATCGTATAACTATATTTACACGCAATTGCCTACACGCAAACACAACTGTAATGTATTTAAATGCCATTATCTGAATACAAGTTTTTCTTTTCTTTTTTTAGAGAAACATTCCCCAACTTACGATTGCCGGCTAAACACGTGAATGTCGGACGCATTGAATGTGAACTCTCACCCCTGACCTTCAGCCTCCAGGCGGAACTAGTCGATCGAGCGTCATGATTGGTTAGGAGGTGTTGTTAATATTATCATTATTTTAAAGATTGGAACGATAACTACTTCAGGAACAACACTAACATTGGGCTGGTTTTGAAATAACTATAAAGTGTCCGCTGTTTAAATTCTACCAGTTTTCAGGACATCCACTTTCGCGTAAGAAATAGAGGTGTAAATATTATTTCTATATAATGAATAAAGTGCATTATTCAATGTTTAATACGATTATGGTTATTTCGGTCTCTGTTCCTATTAGCAGGCATTAAGTTAAATATATGACATTTCTATATAATAAAAATTGAATTATTTTAATGATTAAAATGTTCATTGCCTGAATAGGCTCCATGTTGTTTATGCAGTCCATGGTTTTCTAACTCAGTGAATGGCCACCTTTTTTGGGCATAAATACCAAAAAGTGGCGGCACTGTGGCGCGTCAGTTGGCACCGTTGCCTCGCACCACTCTGACCAGCGTTAGAGTCTCCACCATGGCTCCACGAGTGTGGCGTTTGCATGTTCTCCTTGTGTCATATGATATAAGGTGAACGGGAATACCCCATACACTACAGTAGGTGTGCGCGCCTGGCGAAATTTTGCGAAATTATACTATTTTATATTGGTTTGCGGGATATTAAGCTGTGGCGCCTGCAGCGTCTGGGAAAAGACACCTACCAAATTTGGGGCGGAGTGTGGCAAAGGGTTAGTATGATTGGAATCATGGCCAACATTCTCTGCTATAGGGGCAGCGACTGTACTATGTAGTTTTGGACAAAGGCATCTGGTAAATATGCAGATTTGCGAGTAGCATGAAATGTTATGCACATGTCCTAGACTCTATGAGAGAGGAAATAATGGTTAATGGTTCAAAATCAACAGCACTGCTGTTACTAAGGGTCAATAAAGTTGAATTTGAGTCATAATGATGAATTGATAAAATTCAACACCACAATTGTGTAACACACTTTCTTATGCTAGTGGGGATCACGGATCAGTCACCGTGCAAGTGATTTACACAAGTACAACGGAATTTACTATTGCATTTGCGGTATGACATCTATCAGGGGTACAGCAGCCCTTTAATAACAGCACGGTTGTTGACTCTGGACCCTTAACCATTATTTCCTCCCTCATAGAGTCTAGCAAATATATTTTTCTGTGCGACTCTATTATATAATACACCCAAACCGAGGGGCATGTTTACGATGGTTTACGGTAGCAGGAAGTTCCTCCTGAGCTTCTGCCGTCGCCGCCCGGAGGTGGTCGGGTCACGCCTCACCCCGGTAACCTCGCACGCGTCTCGGCTGTGTTCGTTGAAGGTTGACCTTCCCTTGCCACTCTCCTTGGAAGGCGTGCTTTTGTTTTTACTTTTCTTTTTAGATAGTCGATATGGCAGGCGTGGCGGGCGTAGATAGCCAGAGGATGCGCTGGGTTTCGCTGTGACAAGGGGCAGATCTCGGCGGCCAGCTGTGGCGCTGCTGCGGGCAGATAATGCTCGGCAAACCGTCGGGGGAGCAGACGGAAACCCACCGATACCATCAGTGCGGCATTAAGCTGTGGCTGTAAATAAATGTGCATCCTGTCTTGCTGTTGCTCGGATTACTTTTAAAGTGACTTTTCAGCATTTTTGTCAGCACGGTAGTTACCATGAGGTCCGGGATCCTTGCGGGCTCGGCGTTATGGCAGGACAGCAGCCGGCGTGTGTCTCGCAGGCTGGCACCGCTCCTGCAGGGCACGCGCTTTGCTTCAGCAGCCGCCAGCCTCGGAAAGCATCCGTGGCCGGCACCGGGGCCCCGGACTCGTCTCGGGTTAAGGATCGGGGGCCGAGCAGCTGGAAGCCCGTCCGGGGTGCTGTCGGTGTCCCGCCCGGGTGCCGGCCTCCAGTGGCACAGACTGACAGTCCCGTCGCCTTTCTGGCTTTCCACCTGCTTCTACGGCACATCAGCCAGACAGGCGCTGGCGGGGCAGCAGGACCAGGAGAAAGGGGACGTCAGAAGTCAGCCGGCGGTGCAGGCGAACGCAAAGATCAGCCGGTTACCCTCCGACGACCTCCGAAGGATCCTGCGGCTCGCTTATCCGGAGCGCTGGAGGCTGGCAGGTCGGCTCTCCTCCCTGGGCTTTTGCTTTCCTGTTCAGTGTACTCTGGTTGTTAGGTTTAATACTCATTATTCTGGTATGAAGTCATTAGTTTTAATATATAAAACATGCATATTGCTATAAATGGACATCGTTTTTTTTTCCTCTGTTCCCCAGCATCTGTGAGCTTTCTCCTCGTCTCCAGCACGGTTACCATGTCAGCACCCTTCTTCTTGGGTCGGGTGATCGACAGCATCTCTACGAGCCCAGGGGCAGAATTCAATGCCTCGCTCACGTCCCTCTGTGCCATGCTGACCGGGGTCTTCCTCATGGGCGCTGCCGCCAACGCCGCCAGGGTCTATCTCATGCAGATCTCCGGTGAGCCCCCGCCATACACACGGGCCCCCAGCTCACCCGGTGTGAGGACAGGGGCTCAACACCAATGTTTTTACTTCGAAGAACTCCGTCTGTGTTAGTCTAGTATGCATTACAATTGAAATTTTTTTTAAATCATTTAGAAACTTAAGGTCGGGTGTGTCCTGCACAGTGAACACGGCCTGTATGATTGTAACTGATTCTTCATTTCAAGTTTATATGCCTGGTTTTTATATAGGTCTATGTGTGTAAATGAAGCTTGCAATCACTGTCTTTCCTGCCGCAAACTGACCGTAACGAAACTTGTCTTGTCTGTGGTAATTTTTCCAGGAGCGCTGATTGTGAGAAACTTACGCGAATCCCTTTTTTCCTCGATTTTGAGGCAGGAGTTGGGCTTCTTCGACGCGACGCGCACCGGCGAGCTCGTTAACCGCCTGTCGGCTGACACGGCGCTCGTAGGGCGCTCTGTCACCGACAATCTCTCCGACGGGCTCCGAGCCGTCGCCCAGGCAACGGCAGGAGTCGGCATGATGGTGAATGTTTAGAGTATTAGCCCAAGGCCGCGAATGCCCTTCGTTTATTTACCATTTAGTTATATTTTTCATTAACAAAACTTCCGATTTTTTTGCATCACGTTTCCTATTCATATTTTTACACATCCCACCTAAATGTTTGACATCATCGGCTTGTAAGAGACCTGCATTTGTTTTATTAAATAGTGGGGTTCCCCGATTATTCCTCACTCTTGGCAGATGCAGCCGTTAATTACTCATCTAGCCATGCAGAGATTCCAGGGCTTCCTGATGGAAATCCCCAGGACTGTGTAGTTTCTCTTTCACGTTTCTTAGTCAGGTAAATAGAGCGGATGACATTTCCTCCGTTTTGTTTATAAACAGAGTAAAATATTGTAAGACCCACCGGTAAAACTGGCATCTCACCAAGTGATTTTTAGTCACACGAGAGGAAAAGTTTTTTTTTATTATTATTATTATTGCCCACCACCACCCCCCCCCCCTCTTCAGAGGACGACTTTATTTTACATCACATCCAAGAGTGAAGAGTGTGGTGGCTCCGAACTCACCCGACCTAGTACCGTGAAAAAGAAAAAGGGGAAAAAATGGGAGGGATACAGAAACAACAATTTGAAAAAACAATTACAGACATTAATCACGACGGGGAGAGAGAAAGAAAGGATTGGAGAGCAAAGGGATACAGAAATAACACGGTAACACTTTAGTTGAGGGGCACAAATAATGTGTAGTACACCCTTACTTAACGTATTAATTATTACTTAATGTATTAATTAATCAGAAATTAA
>JABFDZ020000066.1:2492516-2506819 GCA_019775955.2 Pollimyrus isidori | reverse complement strand
CCAGGGTAGCCCCCCCCCCCCCTCCATTTCTCCCCAGGCTCTTTTCGACATTTTGTAATATCTCTGCTTTTTGTACTTGCTGGAAACACTTGAAGGGCATTATCATTTTTTTAAATGTTTATTACCGTTTTTTTGAGGCATTTTGAGGGGGGGCTCCTTTAAGGGGGCTCCCTCCCTCTCCTGTACAGATCTCTAAATGACCTGCCCTCCCGTGGCTCTTAGATACACAGTCTGGCGACCGCAGGGGGGGTGGAGGGGGGCGCTGGAGTGTGTTAATCTCACTGCCAATGAGGCGCCACTAACACGGCAAACGGCACCTTAAGGATGGAGTCGAGACGCCTATTTGAATAATAATAATATCTTATAATAGAATAATATCTGGCTGTGCCCTCAGGTCAGAGGTCAGGCGGTCCGCCCCTTTTTGCCACCAATGTCTTTCTAGAGACTGATTTAATGTTTCTTTCGCGCTCTCCCGATATCTGCTAGCTTCCGGTAGTTTCAGGGCTCTTACTTTTTGGCTCCCCCCATCTGTGCCGTAGCCGCCCGCCCATGTCGACGTGCTGTGGGGAGACACAGCTGGTGTCCAAAGAGGCCCCAGTCAGCCCCCAGTACGGCTGTCTGTGTCACGTTTAAGTTGCCACCCAGTTACTGCTCCTCGTGCCGAGCCGGAAACCAGGAGTGAACCTCAGCTGAAGGCATTAATTACCTTCTGTAAATGATTGGACAGAGGACACTTTAAACCTCCTGCGATCTGACGCACTTAAGCTTTGGACTTGAGTGAGACGTGGACGGCCTAGTCAGGGCCGATGAGGGGTCAGAACCCGGGCCGGGCTTTACTGGTATCACTAGGGGTGCTGTCCCAGGTCCCACCTGGGACCGGAAAGGTGGGATTCGTTCCTGATTTAACGACTGGACCGGCACTGGGAAGCATAACACGTGATCAGACTGGTGCTGGGGAGACCGGCTCGCCACGGTCTGGAACCAAAAAACGCAGCCACCCGTGCGAAGGAGTGTTTACGATTTATAATGTTTTACTCAAGGTGAGAATGTGCTTTTCAGATTTCAGCTATTTCACAGTAAAATGCTGTATTTGGGGGGGGGGAGTTACTGTGGTTGACATGTCTATTTTTAAGCTGAGTTGCAATCTGTGGAAGATGATTATTTACGGAATAAAGTTAATTTAAAGCAAAGATCTATTTAACAAACATAAGAGGAACAGGGAAAAAGTTGCCTTTGTATTTTGTAAAAATGCGTTTGTAATGAGAGCGTTTCGTCTGCCAGGGTGATGGTTTGTGCTGCTTGGGTTAATGATAGACGAGAACTAAGTCAGATTTATATCTTCAGTTTTTCTTTAAACACCTTACATTTTTAAGTCAATGTGTAACATGTATCTATGTTACTGATAGTTAATAAACTAATACAATTGGGAAGTATAATTCTTGGTTACGCATTGTGTTTTCAGAAATGTTTGTTTTATGTTGCTGAATATCTCAATATATTACGTGAAAAATTCTTACGCACGACTGGTCATTGATCCGGTTAGCCTGTTTGTTGTTTTATTGTGTCTAAACACTAGAGGGGGCTGTAACTTTAACAAAAACGAACGATACTTGTCACACACATTTGTAGAAAACGACACCCACTTAATTTTGATGCCATTCTTAATGTATCACCTTTGCATAATTATGTTAGTGACCGTTAACAGCTGCTTGGTCTGTGTTTGCCTGACCCCAAACTGTCAAATGAAGATTTAAGATACATTTTTATCAGATACAATAAAAGGACTGTCGTATATGAGGCGCTTGACTTGACTAGTTATGTAACTCTTGTTCTTTTTGGTAATTCAGATCAGATGTCTTGCATCAAAATCACATGGGTGCAGGATGACCAATCCAGTTGTGGAACACGAGTAATGCCAAAGAGTTACTGGCTACTATTGGTTGACTCTCCTGCCCACTATTGGTTGATTCTCCTGCCCATTATCCATCAAATATCGTGATTGGTTGAACCTGGCACGTTGCTGCAGTTCTGTCTATCCGCATTGTATGTGTAGTTAGCATGCTTTCCGCTTTCATATTAATTTAGTGTGAACGGATAACTTTTGTAATGGAACGACTTCGATGCAATGGTGGATATACACCACATGGGGGCTGCAATTTTTTTCTGAAGCCGTGAACTGGTAACACAACACTGAAACTATTCGCAAGTTAAGTAATCTATATTAAGACAGTCTAGATACAATATCAAGCTGCTTCTGTTTTGTTGAAGGACACAGTTGTTAGACTAAAAGCGCCAGCTCTGTCATTGAACTGAATTACATTTTCATTTTTCTTTGATCTAACCTCACGTTCCCCAAATAGACGCTCCGGGCTGCACCGCCGCGACTTCAGAAGCACAGATATCTATACAGCAGTACGCCACGGTACAAATCCCAGCCGGTCGCGAGGGACCCTGGGCGAGCAGAGGTCTGCCAGAGGTACTATGGGGACAAGGTCTTAAATGGGGGGGGGGTCATACCTTTCCTTCCGTGGCAGTCTTTGTGTCACCGGGAGAGAGATGGCCTCCATCCAGGGAGCCTCCCACCAAGGTCAAAATTCACCAAGAGGTACATATGAGGACTGAGTCATGAGCCCCCACCCATTCAAAAACACGGGCTCAATTAGCCAATCACATCGCACCTCCATCAAACGTAGACTTTGTATGGCTTTTGAATATGTTATGAAAGTCCATTTGTAAAATATATGATTGGCCAGATGATAAGGTAATTCTAACAGGGTGAAGGGGACTGGTCGTCCTCAAGAAGGACAAGATTAACCAATGAAATATTTATGGTGCTGGAGCACTCCCCCCCCGAACCCCTCCCAATATGTGCAGTCAGCCATGTGCCTCAAATGAAAAGACAGAAGAGCTCAGATGTCTGCTAAATGTTGTGCTTAAACAGCAAATTTTACTAATAAATAAGAAAGAAACGAGATTTGATAAACAGTGAGCAGCTGTGATAGAACGGGGTCCTCTGATAGGATCCAGGGAAGGGGTCTGTCAGGTCTGTGAGGCCGCCCCGCAGACCCTCCCCCCCGGGTGGTGGTGCTGATCCTGTCACTCATGCTGGGATGTGTGAGTTATATATAGCCTCTGCCTGTTGTGAAAACCATCTGTGAGCCGTTAGCGCTTAGCATCCCCCAGTCCTCCTCTGACATCCCTTATTTTGAGTCACCGCTGCCTCCACTGAAAAGGCTTCCCTGTTCGCAGGGGATTCTGGGTAAAAGGGGGCCACTAGGAATCCGTGATACGTGCGACTGCGAGAAGTGGATACACACGGCATGGGCGGAAAAAGTGTGTGTCAGTGTCTGTGTGTGTGTGTGTGTGTGTGTGTGTGTGTGAGTGTCTGTGAGTGTGTGTGTGTGTGTGTGAGTATCTGTGTCTGTGTGTGTGTGTGTGTGTGTGTGTGTGTGTGTGAGTGTGTGAGAGAGAGAGTGGGCACAGATGTCAGGTGTTACATGCCTCACCTTACAAATGACATTCTGTCTTTTAGATTCCAGAGTTGGTATCTATCAGGCCGGGCTTTTCACTGAATGAAATCTCTTCATTTGTGTCTTGAGTTACTAATCCTGGGACTGACAGGCTTATTAAATAAAACAAACAGTTGGTAGCGTTCTGAGAGTGTAAGGGCTGCACTGACCCTCGACTGACACAGCGATGCTCCCACAACCTCTCAACGATATACTGACACTGCTCTGTGGTCTAATCGGGGGACGAGATCTACTCAGGCTTATTTGGAGACACAGGGTTGGAATGAGATGATGTCACCAAGGTACCCTATTAATGGTAAACAATGTCATCAAATCTTTAAGGCCACTCATTGGCTGAGCACCTCTGCGCCACATGACTCTAACAGGACACAGACAATGTCCATCCCAGCGCATACTCTGGAACATCATGGGTTGGATTGCTAGGCGACTTCCTCTCCCCCCAGCACGTCACATTGTAGCTGTATTCCTGCTGGACCGTTTAGGTCTGACTGAGGTGCAACAACAGTTCCTTGTTACAAGATCCACAGCATGGCTTATAGATAAACGCATAAAGCAAGAGGGATCATAGCAACCCTGTATATCATTTAGTGAGGGTAAAACCATATTACACAGAGAACTACTGTCCAGAGTGAAGGGTGACCTATCAGCCCCGTCCTTCTTAAAATACAAGAGCTACTCCGCACGTTGCTATAACAACAAGCTGACAGGCAGTCAGAAACTGGCAAACCAGTTGTCTTCAGCTGTTCCCAGCCACAGCTGCCAGTTTTTCGAGCAGCTGAGCGATGGCTAACAGATTCTCCCAGCTGCTCTGTCCTGAACATAAGCTCCGGTTTGCCGTAGAATCGGCCCTGTGCTACCAGAAGCTGAATTACCAAGAATTTCTCCCGGGAGGCGATTGTTTAGCAGCGTAAAGAGAGCGCTGTGTGGATCACGGTGTAATTTTTTCTATAGTGCCCCCATCCCAAACCTTAAATACACCTATTAGAATACGGGGCTGCTTTTTCTGGGACACCCAGCATCACCCTAAATCCTGAAAACCCGCCGAATCCATCTTTAAATTACTGTGGCGTTCACTGATGTACCAGCATGCCGTCCAGAGCGCCCAGCAAAGTCCTGGTACAGACTCCAAGTTCACTGCCACCCATATAATGCAATTTACGTTTTCCAAATAAGATATTTACATTTATCTCTAAATACTCTAATACATTCGATCAGTTTAAACCGACTAAAAGAACTAAGAAATTGGTTCTCCGCTATGTTTCTGTGAATTTTAACCTTTTCCCAGGTGCAAAAAAACATCATTAGCCATAGAAATCCATTATCTGTCTAGATTTATGATTTAAAATTATTACTCTTAACATTCAACAGAGCAATCTAACGTTAGAACGTTAGGTGGATCTTTGTCTACCGACTCATACTCATCAGACGTTTATCGGTATATTCCTTGGAAAAGATATTTTCTATCTTCAAAGCACGAATCGGATGTGAAAGAAACTTTCCGTAGCGCTCAACAACACATACACAGGCTGCAGTGAAAGATTCCCACAAGGCAAATCAGTTTTATTATAACAGCTTTATCTTAGCCGAACAGAAAATAATTTCAATAAATCAAATCGTTCCTTTTGAAGCTGCATTTTGTTCCGTATGCGGGCCAATTTCCAAGTACTATTTCAGAAAAGAAAACATAATAAAGTAATCCTGAATGTATTCCTGCTTCGGTGCCTCCCTGAACGAAAGTGCTGGTCGACGCACTTCGTGTCCCGATCTCACACCGTCCCTCGACACTCAAGTCGCGGCGAGTCTCAGTCAGCAGCTCGCATCCCTGCAGCGCGCGGGGGCAGACGGCTGCCGCGTCTTCGCCTTTCTAAAATAGACAAGGAGGGCTAAATTAAGGAGGTCCACAATAAATTTCTCTTTTATGGATTTCTCTGACGCCCTTATATGGGTATTTTTAGTTCGAAAATGTGTGCATCCCTTCTTTTAAAAAACTCGCAATTACCGGCTGTGTCTTTATGGTATACAGTTTTGCTGGATAAACATTGTTTAACTTCCTTAGAAATGGGATATTGTAGTGTTTCGCTAGTCATGATTTGAGCTGATTTTTGAAAACATTACAGTGGTATTTTTGAAAACATTACAGTGGTATCTTGGAATAATGCAAGGATCTTGCTCATCAGATGATGTACAAAACACGTCTTGTCTGAAATAAAAATCATTTATCTCGCCCGACGTACACAAAGCAAGAAGAGGCAATTCACTGTGACCTTTATAACTAAGAATGTTGTCATGCCGAGATATCTCCGTTTTTTCTCGTATTATGAAAAAATTAAAAGTGGAATCAAAACAAATCCGCACTTCACGTATTGAGTTTTAGGAGACACAGTTGGAAAGGGGTCTGTTAATTAAATGGAGTACTGTGTTATCCCGTGGGAAGTTGTGAACTGACTCCCGAACCAGAACTGGCGGCGGAGATTTGTTTGCTGCCACCTGACGCTATCAGCCCCACACATTCACAAACCGGAGTTTCACTGATAAATATGGAGGTTAGACGTGATATCACGTGATATCCCCGACACCCGCTCCCTTCACTGATTCAGGCCGTGCAGAACTACGTGCGAGGCGTTAGTGCGGAGTAGACCGCAGGCGGTCTTTGGACAGCAAGGACTATACAAACGAAAAAACACGTGCTTCATGTATATCGTGTAAAAATCAGTTTCATGCAAGAGTCAACACTCATTTGAGTTCGAGCATCCTACTGTCAAATCTGCCATGCATTTGTACATTTGTCGCAACAGCAAGGGAGAATAATACTTCTGACAAATTGTGTCGGATATAAGTTGTTCTGAAATATTTACCCCCATATAAATACGCAAGCCAGCAAAATTCCCAAATACATCTCCGGTACACACGCGCGTATCTTCCTTACGCGTAATTTCAAATCTCATCTATAACCCTACGGTAGCAAAGAGAAGAGCCAGCCCACTAGATTTAACCCGTTGATATAGGAAGTAAAGTATACCATTAAAATAATAAACAAATAAGAAAGAAATTAACTGCCTTCCTCTGTTAAGATTCGTTGTGGGTCATTTTCCTTATCTACACATCATATCTACACATACCAAAACAAACCGCTCCTTCTGATAAGGAAAAGGTTGAAGGGGGGTGTGTTGTACGCAGTGGCTGCAACTGTCCGGTGCACCATGAAAGAGCAAGACAGGCAAGGAGGGTAGGGGGTCTCCATATACGGCCCACGTCGGGACTAGCGCTCCATATATGGATGGCCACGCGCACTTCGAACCCGGGCGCCCCACCGCCTACATGGGAAGCACCCTGCGCTCACCCTCCAAGAACCAAATATGGATGAAGGCTGGGAGGAATTCCAGGGGAATACATAGGCATTCTCACCGTTTAGCAAGGAACAACGCCGAAAGGCGTGAGTATATAAGCTCCGCCGGGATCAGGGTGTCACTGTAGCTGGAACCAGCAGCGGTTGCGTTCTGCACTCTGAGCTTCGTCTAGGACAGGAACCACCTAAGGTAAGAACACCGGCATGGACGGCAGATAGCTAAGCGGATCGGCACTCAGCACAACGCAAGGACCGGATTTTGATTTTTTTTCTTTTGAAGATTTTTTTTTCTCTGTGATATTATCCTTGGACACGATTAATTAATTATAAGTCAATAAGAAAAGGAATAACATTGCAGCTAGACTTATCCGTTAAACTTTGTTTATTAATACCTTTTTACATTTAGGGAACTAGAGTGGTTTTAGGGCTCAAATTATGATGAACTGGGACGCGCAAGACGACCAATTAAGAACTAATTTAGGATTTAAACGAGAACAATAAATTGTTCGATACAGTACATCTTATCTCAAAGTACTATTAGAGGCAAATATAGAAATTATATTTGCGAGTTAGCGCATAAAATATTACTAACAAATTGATTTTAGGTTATACTACTGACTGTGATACATGATTACAGTACAAACTGGAATAATAATCATTGTCACATACAATTCTAACTAAGACACAACCGGAAGACAAATTGTGACTGAAATACAGTCATTCTAAACAAGCTAAGCTGCATAGCAAAAACTCTCACCGCACATTATCGAACTGGCCGTGTTACTGGAAACAATCTAGACTTTAATGAGTCAGGAGACGAATGTCGCAACAGCAATAACAAATTATCCGCCAGAACGATACTAAAGAACGGGTGGATGTAAAAACGATTAGGGACTAATAACTAAAACATGCACGCGTCCAAAACAGAGATCCTGACGTCGCCAGCATTATTAGGCTACTTGGAATTTTGCTAGCTTTAACCAATTTATAAGGACATTTTGGTATCCTCACCGATGCTTCTTCTGCATCGCGGAACAAGGCTTTAGAAGGAGTTGCATAGGCTAGCGTGCAATTATTGTCTGTATCACGTGATAAGTCACGATCCACACTGCTTCCTTTCAGAACCCACCAAAATGTGCGACGACGAGGAGACTACCGCCTTGGTGTGCGACAATGGTTCAGGACTTGTGAAGGCTGGCTTCGCCGGCGACGACGCCCCCAGGGCTGTCTTCCCCTCCATTGTCGGCCGCCCTCGTCACCAGGTGCGGAGAAAATCGACATCATAACATTCTCTGAGTGTAATCTCAAACATACAAACTACAATTATACAGATAATTTCAAGTAGTAATCCAGAAATCATGATAACTAAATTGTTTTTATGTTCCTGACTCAAAAAGCGCACCTTTCATTCCTACAGGGTGTCATGGTGGGTATGGGTCAGAAGGACTCCTACGTAGGAGATGAAGCTCAGAGCAAGAGGGGTATCCTCACTCTGAAGTACCCCATCGAGCACGGTATCATCACCAACTGGGACGACATGGAGAAGATCTGGCACCACACCTTCTACAACGAGCTCCGCGTGGCCCCCGAGGAGCACCCCACCCTGCTCACTGAGGCCCCACTGAACCCCAAGGCTAACCGCGAAAAGATGACCCAGATCATGTTTGAGACCTTCAACGTGCCAGCTATGTATGTAGCCATCCAGGCTGTGCTGTCCCTGTACGCCTCTGGCCGTACCACTGGTAAGAAGTCACATGTGATGAAATGTGTTGATAAGGAGAAAATATACAATAGCCGAAGTAATGATAATTCAGAGAGCTGAAACATACTTTATCACCAGGATTGCTAAATTCCGATGCGTTTTACTGAACTAGAATCTACTTTTCAATCAGTTTTCATTTTAAACTTTTAAGAATTAAGTCATGTTCTTTCGTCAGTGCTTCAAGGCGTCTGCTGTCCCGCCTGATGTACATTTAGGCTCAGAAATGATTTTCGCTCTTAGGTATTGTGCTGGACTCCGGTGATGGTGTCACCCACAACGTCCCCATCTACGAGGGTTATGCCCTGCCCCATGCCATCATGCGCCTGGATCTGGCCGGTCGCGATCTGACTGATTACCTCATGAAGATCCTGACCGAGCGTGGCTACTCCTTCGTCACAACCGGTATGACTTATTCTAAGCAGAGGCTCCGACAGTTAAAGAATAGCAAATTAATCTAGCCAAAAAAAGCGAAATACTGAACACGTTTCCATATTTCAGTGAGTATATTCAACGTTTACGTGCTCCTATTAAATGCAGGTCTAATAGTTTACCGATGATGAAACTCAATGAATCGACGTCATACGTCGAAGTTCTGGGCTCTTAAAACATCTGATCGATATCTTGTCCACCGCAGCTGAGCGCGAGATCGTGCGTGACATCAAGGAGAAGCTGTGCTATGTGGCCCTGGACTTCGAGAACGAGATGGCCACCGCCGCCTCATCCTCCTCCCTGGAGAAGAGCTACGAGTTGCCCGACGGTCAGGTCATCACCATCGGCAACGAGCGTTTCCGTTGTCCCGAGACCCTCTTCCAGCCTTCCTTCATTGGTCAGTACTGAAATCGGAATCCCACTGAGAGCATTTTGCCGTTTTTATATATGCCCACTAATTGCAAATCTCCGGCTTTAACCTGAACAGGTATGGAGTCCGCTGGTATTCACGAGACCGCCTACAACAGCATCATGAAGTGCGACATCGACATTAGGAAGGATCTGTACGCCAACAACGTCTTGTCCGGTGGTACCACAATGTACCCTGGTATTGCTGACCGCATGCAGAAGGAAATCACTGCCCTGGCTCCCAGCACAATGAAGATCAAGGTAAAGCACATCTTCATGCTAATGCTAAGGAGATAATCGATTGAGAGGGAAAGGCTGATTTGCGCTACAACTATTGCTCACCTCTAATCATTTTTTTTTAATCTGCCCAGATCATTGCCCCACCTGAGCGTAAGTACTCCGTATGGATCGGTGGCTCCATCCTGGCCTCCCTGTCCACCTTCCAGCAGATGTGGATCACCAAGCAAGAGTACGACGAGGCAGGCCCCAGCATCGTCCACCGCAAATGCTTCTAAATCCGCGGTCTTGTCCTGCGTCTTACCTGCCCAGGATCACGCTGTAGCGCCACATTGCTGTCATACTGCAGTGCTGTACCGATGTATTTTTGCAACAGCGTGTTGGCCGACGAATAAAGCCAACGGAACACCAAGAAGAACGAGAACAAACGAGCCATGTTTTTAAACATGTGAATGTAAAATGTACATAAATATTAATTTATTAAAGTCCATCATTTGCTATTTTTGAGGGTTTTTTTCCTGACGAAATGTTTGTCTTTCCTCACATATAAACGAAATATAAAGAAATCAACAAAGCCAGAACACACTGCCAGTAATTGTTAAGTATCGGTGATTGTATTTAATAATGTTTATTTCTTGTAGAAGTAGTTTTATCATCAATGCCAAAACCGCTTCGGATAATCCCTTGGGGGGTGGGGGTGGCTGTAGCCATTTCACCACTGAATAGGGCTTCAAGACTAAGCAACCCATTAATCACAATAAGCCATCCTTTTCTGCTAACAACATGTCAAATTAAGCAGACGGTATAAACCAACTAGGCAAATTTCTACCCTTTAAATAAATATTTATTTTAATTGGTAATTATACACAAGTCTTTCTGGTACGAAGACAAAAACAACTTAAAATGTTTTATAAACTAATTAGGCTATATAGTTATATAAACCCTTACATGAATCCAACTAAATAATAAATCACACGACGAGCGCAAATGAACCTCAGACGCAAACCAGACGAAGCAACCTTAACAGCGCCCACTGTTCACTTGGCCGCCAGCACCGTTCGCTCTAACATCATGAACTAACTATATTTATACAGTAAAGCGGCACTGGCCGCCGCAGGAGCGTGTACAGTGGCGTAAAGCGATCCGGGCGCTGACTCCCGCGGAATGCGCGCCTCTTAGCTGTATGTCGGGGACCCGCTACCTCACCGTCTGCCCCCGCCTGTCACCCTTTCTCAAGTCTCAGGCAAAACACGGTGACACCTTATACCGGTATATCTGCACCTGCAGTCTTTCCGCGTACACATTCCGCAAAGTAATAAAAATAAAAGTCTGCAGCGCCAAACTACAAATCGATATATTGTTGCTTTATCAGTAGCTACTTAAACAAGCTAAACTAATGAACACTTTAATTGTATATCATAGCCTGTAGTAAATAATTCATTTTATTAATATACCCTTTATTTAAACAGGAAGGTTCCTCTGGGATATAAAATCTCTTTTTCTATAGGTTGAACAGCAAAATAAACATTTAACATAAAAGTACAAACCGAAACAGATAACACCACAAAACATGATAAAACAAATTTAAAGAATAACAGGCGACACCTTATTATTAAACGAGCCACTAGTTTCATATTCTCACTATACGGTTGGCCTACATTTATTTTGTGAACTTGGTTAAACTGTAAACCGAGCCCAAATTCAACATTTGAATTATTTTTGTCCTTTTGGATAAAATCGCATCCAGGGAGAACAGACCGCCCGTGTTTTAGGTGATCAAAGCCAGCACGTCTCGTTTTTAATCCATGTCATCCTGGAGTAGGTCGCCAAGTACTGTGTTTTCGTTGTTACTAGGGTGCAAAACCGAGGCAGCGGGAAATATTGTACCGGCTCGCCTCTTTTAGCAGCGGGGATTTTCTGAATTAATCTCCCCACCATTAAATCTCGGGGCGGGGCATAGCGGAGGTGACGTCATCTCCCCATCTGCTCTGTGGAGCCCGTCCGGTAAGCAGCGTCTCTTATTTATACATCGATGTACAGTAATGTGAGCGTAGCGTTTTATTCTTACCAAGTGCAAAGGAGCCGTCTGGTTGCTAACTCGCCCCTTAACTTCGTAGTGTTGCATCGGTGCAACGGGAAAATCGCGTCGCAAACGGCGGGGGGTAAGGTTTCGTAAGCGAAGCTTGGCTGCGGTAAAACGTCGCGTTTAAAACGAGGAGAAGAATGAAGGTGTTGCTGCAAGGTTTTGGCAATACATGCAGGTAGCGTCGAACCATAATGTTAAAATGTAAACGTTAAAGTAAATGGATGCAGTTTGTGGCGTAGAATCGGTCCTGGCGCGTAGGATTATTTAGACGCCATTTCTGGGCATGTTCGGGGGGGCGGCGGCGGCGCTGCTTCTACTTCCCCTATTGGTTTCCTATTGTGGTGGGGGCGAGTACGTCGCGGCGATGTTTTGGTTTAAATGTCTAGCGGGATAATGCATATGCACCCGGTGTTATGTCCGATTCAGCTGCATGGTTCTATTTATCCAAGTTCTTAGCAAATGTACTTTAGGGAACCGTATCCCGGGCTGCAGACGCTCAGCTGGTTGGCGTGAGATTTTAAATTTGACGCAAGTCTGCAAACACATTTACATGTATGTAAGAGTTTTATTTACTTGTAAATAGTCTGTGTGATTTGCCGTAAGATATCTTGCGTGAGTGTCGGGCAGATGCGTGGGAGATGGCGATCTGGCGCTTATTGCATAAAAGTTCGTGCTGTCAAAATGTGACCTATATTATTTGATGTCCATTACAGGCGCCAAACGTAGGTTGGAGGGTTTAGTTCGTTGAAAGAAAGGCATGGTGACGAAGAAGATTAGAAGTGAGTATATGAAGAAGTTCAAGGACCCAAAATGGGACACGTACGCAAAGTGTTACGAGGACTCGCTGAAATACAGACTCACCAGGAGGCTTTTGGAGCAGAGCCACCGGCCGTGGTTTTGGGGGGGCTGGGAGAGCGACTCTGACTCTAGCGACAGGTCCTCGCCACGGAGCAGGAAGAAAATGTTGCCGGAAACTAGAGAAGAGGCGCAACCGGAGCCTCTGGCACCACAAAAGCCAGAGGAGCAGCCGGGAGAGGTGACGGAACCGCAGGTCGGCGAAGAGCCCGCGGCTGAGGAGATCCCTCAAAGCGGTTTGTACTTTTTTTTCGCGATGCTCGAAGGATTCGGTATATTTCCTGTTCTGCTGAAATACTGTAGCGGTATCGCATGTAATTAAGTGCAGGTGCTTGACGGCGTGTCACTGTGTCGCGATTTCAGCCGTACGATCCACCGTGAACACGGATGCGAAGAAGGGACACGGGCGAGATCTTATCGGGAAGGAGAGCCTTCAGGCCGCCCGCCGGGAGGGCCAGGGCTCAGTCCCACCCCGTCGGCTGCGAAAGTCGACTAGGGCCAAAAGCCAGCCCCGGGGGGCGACGGAGCCCGACAAGGAGAACCGGCACCCCTTCGCCTTGTACGGCAGCGGGGAGAAGCAGGCGGAGATGGCAGCCAAGAGGACCCACAACGTGGGGCCGTGCTCCTCCACCAGTGAGGTGAGGCTGGGCACGTCAGACACTGCTGCTTGGCTCTGGAACCGCTTGAGGGTCACGTGACACGTCGGTGCCAATTCTCACATTTGGCCCATGAGACTCACGTTTTTTTTTTTTTTGCCTCTTCTGCTGCCCCACAGATATCGAGGTACTTGGACGAAACAAAAAAAATGACCTGCTGCAAAGGTGTATCTGGGTTCACATAGAACATTTATGCCGTCCTCTCTGGTCTCTCTGGATTTTTTACCGGACTATAAAGGTTCATGTTAGGGGGGGGGTCTCTGCTGTGACCCCAGGTAGTGAAGTAGTTTTGCGACGCTGCTCTCTGTTGCATCCGAGGTGGAGTCGAGCCGAGCGGCTGCGTTTGCGAGACGTGGCAGTGCTGACGTCTGGGACTTATGATATCAAACATCACTCGGGCGATGAAAAGATCCCTTCATAGTCTATACGTGGGTTTACTGGATGTCTGACAGAGCTATTTATGTGATAATCATGATAATAAAAGCAAAACACATGAACATAAGGGGTCACAGCTTCCTGCCACCACCTCCCTGCTCTCACCATGAAGTCTTTCGTTCATGGGATGCGACCTCAGGATGTTCTGCTCAGCATTATAAGCTGACGTGATGCTCGTCTCGGAAACAAGGTGCATAAATCTTCCTGAGTGCAGTGGCCTATAGCTTAGTGTCCCTGCCGAATGTCACCTCATCCCCCCCCGCACTGCTCCGCGATCTCTCCAACCCCCCAGCCCTGCTCGACTAGTCCCACCTCCCCTCAAGGCACAACGAAAACACCCCTCTCGGCTCTTCTCAGTTCTGGCACCAAGCTGGTGGAACGAACTTCCCTTAGATGTCCAAACAGCTGAGTCACTGAACGTATTCAAACGAAAACACATCTTTTCCAGAAACACCTGAATTAGCACTTCTGGTATTGTACTCTGCAGTGGTTAGCACTGTTGCCTCACACCTCTGGGACCCGGGTTCGAGTCTCCGCCTGGGCTTCCTGTGTGTGGAGT
>JABFDZ020000066.1:2451307-2462611 GCA_019775955.2 Pollimyrus isidori | reverse complement strand
CATTAAGTAATAATTAATACGTTAAGTAAGGGTGTACTACACATTATTTGTGCCCCCTCAACTAAAGTGTTACCAAATAAACTTACCACCTGCAAGCTTTACGTCACTTTCAAAGAGTCATCGGTGCCAGTTGAGCTCATCCTGCAAGAAGATGGTGCCCTGCCCAACGTACCATCGCGGGCCTCCAGGGTTCGAAGGGACAGCAGGACGTGACGGATGGCATTTTATCTGACAAGTTAGGCTTCCAAACGGCCCGGGTGTGCAGAGAGGTCCAGAGGACGGCGCCGGACAACAACAGCATTCCGCAATTTTGACCCCACGCCCATGTGACTGAGGGGCTACAGAAAGGGTCAAAGGTCACGCCGGCAAAGCCCATGTTTACAGTATCTCTACAAATAAAGTGTCCCGTTGGTTGGGCCGGAGTATATGATTTACAGCACGCGAATACAAAGAGAGATAGACCTCAATCCGGAATCCTGGCTTGCACCTCGGAATGTGCATCTTCCCAAACTCGGAGAAGACTCGAGAGCCTGTGACGTGCCACGGTCCAAAGGGAGATGAGGCGAACAGGCGCACAGGCGATTTCACAGCTTTCGCAGACTGTCCCCCAATCACAGTTCAGGCTATAACCTATTACAAGGACCGCAAGTAGACTGCAGAGCGAAGACGCCCCCAGAGTGAATAGGCAAGTGACAATTACTCCAACATTCAGCCAATCACAGGTTATAAAAACTACCCAGCCTTAAAAAAATCCCTCTGGACATTAATGTTAATTGGCAAAGTAATGGGTAAAACTGGCGGTTAAATTCAAGGCCTTATCATCAGCTAAAACCGATCTGCTAATTCGTAATGTGGACAGCTGTCTCTGACATACTGTAGTGTGAAAGCTTCAGAAAATCACACCAGGATCAGCATTTAAATGCCGGAATGATTACAAACCAGCGAAAATGAACACTGCATGAATTTCACACAAATTTTGTGGAATATTTAAGCGATTATTTGTTTTCTTTATGCAATGACCAGAATAAATTTTAAATATAACAAAACACACAGTGCTTGTAAAAGGTAAGAAGCAACTGATAGATTCTACGTTTAATGGTTTGTAGAGTAGAACACGAAAAGCAGTATGCAGAGATTTCTTCTACTGTTTTACGCCCAAAAATTTGAATTTGTTCCTTGAAGGTGCAGAATAAAACAAGATGAACAACAGGTCTGCAAAATGGGAGTGAGTTCTGAGTACTGAGTACTGTTAACTTGCTGATCCTGAGCTCCAGTCCTGGCTAATCATGACATACTTGTGGGTGGCCACCTTGCGGAGGAAGATGTAATGCTTAAAAAAAAAAAGAATCGGATCGAAATTCTGGCTCTGAAGCTCTTCCTCTACACCTCACCCAGGCCCCTTCTTGAGCGTGAGGTCTGGGCCGACAGACGCGCGATTGCAGAAGATCCAAAATGCACCGAGTGCCACAAATCCCATCTCAGCGGAAACCGTGAGATTCCAGATCACCGACGGGAGGAACTCGTGGGGTGGCTGGGGGCGGAAGGAGCCTCGGGATTCTGTTCCTGGAATCCAAACGTGATACGACAGTGGGCTGGGATCTGCGGCAAGTTACCAACACCACGGAAAAGTCACTTTATACTGGATATACTGGAAAAATAAGCTCCCAGCACCGCGGGTGATTTTACTCAAAGCGGAGTGAGCGATACCTAAAAAAAGTGTGTCCGCAACACAGCACTCAGGTCTCAAGCAAGCGAAGGCCAGGCCTCAATGTCACAGCTATGATGTAGGAGGTAAGATGACAGACTGTTGTTCGCCTCGGCTGGGGTGCGAGAGATTGTTAGCCCTCCCACCCCCCAATCCCACATTACCAAAGAGCAGTTTGTTTGCTCTCTGTGCTACCGCCCAGAAAGCACGCCCAAGCCCTCACCCTTATATCCCCATGCTGCCTGCCCCCTACAGGTCTGCACAGAAAGCACGCCCAAACCCTCACCCTTATATCCCCATGCCGCCTGCCCCCTACAGGTCTGCACAGAAAGCACGCCCAAGCCCTCACCCTTATACCCCCTTGCCGCTTGCCCCCTACAGGTCTGCACAGAAAGCACGCCCAAGCCCTCACCCTTATACCCCCATGCCGCCTGCCCCCCAGGGTCTATGCCAAACAGCAGTACTTTTTCCACCAGGACTTCGAGAGCATCTTCATCTTATCTGGGGTCCTCTTCCTCAGCCGCTGCTGCAGCTGGCTGTCGGCGTGCTGGATCCCCACTGTGATGGCCGCGTCGAACACCTCCTTGAGGTTCTTCTGGGTCAGCGCCGAGCACTCCATGTAGGCCGCCGCCCTGGCGTCCTGGGCACAGAGGCGGGCATCGCGTGGCTCCACGGGCTGCTCCCTGGACTGCGCCAGCTCGATGAGGACCTTGACGTCCTGCCGCAGGTCCGCCTGCGTGCCGACCAGCAGCAGCGGCGCCCGCGGGCAGTGCCGCCTCACCTCGGGCACCCACTTCTCCGTCACGTTCTGGAAGGAGGCGGGGTTCACCACGCTGAAGCACAGCAGGAAGACGTCGGCGTTGGTGTAGCACAGGGGGCGGAGCTTGTCGAACTCGTCCTGTGTTCGGGGACGACACATCGGGGCGGTTAGACGCCCACAGGCCCGGTGCTTAGTCAGTAAGGGCGGAAATTTCAGGTCCACAAACTGTAAATCCAACCATCTAAACTATGTGACCATCACTCTGTAACTATCACTGTTTATCTTAACTGATAAACTGAAACAAAAGCCTAATCTGGATTTGTACTCCCTGAACCTTAACTTCCCCCTCTGGGGGAATAGGATGCGTCATGAAAATCCCTTCGACGTAGATAACCGTGAAGTAGCAGACTGCCTACTACCGACTAAATTTAAGTGAATGACGGTAAAGTCCCTATAGCCCACGCTACCTTTGATTATCCAGCTAAGCAGGAAATCCTGCGTCGTGAAACAGGCCCCTAGAAAGGGTCAGTAGAGCCTCTGAGACTTAGAGGACAAGACAAGTGACAACAGGAAAACCCTCCGGTCACATGACTTAGTAAAATGATGTATATCATCATGGAATGACCGGATTACATAAGCAGCGACGTGATTCTGGGACAGCGAATTTTGTATTTGTAATAATTATGTAGCTAATTTTATATGTACATCAATGTGTTCTTAACACACCCATGTAAAGTGCCCTGGGACAACTCTGTTGTGAAGGGCGCTATATAAAAATAAATTGAATTGAATTGAACTGAATTGAATTGACAGCGGTGGTTCCGGGAGCCGGAGCTACGTGTGTTTCCGTCTATGCGACAGAGGGCCGCTGTTGTCATGGGGAGGTGCCGGGCAGAGATGCTGGAACGCCCCATCTTCACAGAGAGGTGGCGGGGGCAGTAAGCCAGTGCGAGTGTTTGTTCTGCACAGGATTCCACTGATAAGGGCCCAGCAGCGTGGCTCTGGGGCCAAGCGGGGCCCTTATCTGCTGTAATGGGCCTCTAATCCCCCTTTAATCACCCGGCCAGAGCTGCGGCATTCGGCCTGTATCTCTCACGCACCACCAACTGCAGCAGCTACAGAAAATCGCAAAATGACTGTCCGCTTTCGTCATAAGGGGGCGCCGCTTACAGTCCGAGCATCCTGGGCCTCTCCTCCCCCCACGCCTTCCTTTTTCTATCTCTCCTTCCCCTCTATCTCTTCCTGAAGCAAACGTTGACTTGAGAACCTCCCCCCCAAGTGGAGTGGGAAATCACTTCTGGAATGCCGGCTCGTCCATTAGAGCTGTTACAGAGCGATTTAGCTCAGCGCTGTCAGTGAGGGACCGTTAACCTACATCGAGGCCGGATTAACAGGCGGAATCCGGCAGAGTGGCCCCCCCCAGGCCAGCGGCAGGGAGGCGGGCAGCACCCCACCTGCGAGAACGTGATCCCCGCGCTTTCCCGGGCGATAGAGAGATCCCCCCACTCGCTTTCTCCTCCGTCAAGTCTGATGCTGGGAAGCTCACCATCTGTTTCTCTGGTTTTTGGTCGCGACTCCTACGGCTCATAAACGGCAAGAATGTCCTTTCTAACATGGCCGGGGCCCCCTTTCCGCTGTGATGTCTAAACCATACGGGGAAAATGCCGACGGCGGCCCAGCACCTATGAAAACCCCTTTTAATAAAATGTTAATGAAGTGTCTGCATTGTCTTCCTGACCCCCTTGGCTCATGCTTAGCGGCTCAGCTCCAGCCCCCTTCCCAGGCAGGCTGAGCTGGACTCCTTCCTGTGTCTAGACAGCTCCGCTCCAAATGGCTGTTGGCTCCCGCTCCTGATTTCCAGCCCACTCTTCCAAAAGCACTCATCTTGCCTTTCCTCTGACTAACAACAGCTGCTCCACTGTTCTATTCCTTTTTTTTTTTCCCGGGACTAGAACCAATTCATCACCATTAATGCCGATTGTAACTCCGGTCGCGGTATTTCGTTATGTAACGTCATCGTTACTCTAGCACGCGACCGGGCTGAACCACTTGTCGTAAAACCCCGATCGAAGTATGTTTGCCGTTAAACCCACCTGGCCAGCGGTGTCGCATAGCTGCAGCCTCACGGGTTTTCCGTCCACCGCCACCACCGCTGGAGGAAAAAAGAGACATAATCAGTTAAGACTGGTTGTTTGGGTAGCGATGTGTCGGAAACCCGGGAATTCCGTTTGCGACCACAATCCATTAAATATTGCCTAAACGTTAAATTAACGCTCTGACTGCAGGATGATGATAGAATAAATAACACCACAAACATTAGGCTTATTGTACAGTAGGCTATTATTACACGCTACATGGCAATATGATGAAATGTAGGCCTATTAGGTATTAGTATAGTACCATTATTATAATAGCAAACTATAAGTATAGTATCACATAATTAGTACACCAGGCTATATTCTGTTAAGGAATCTATGCAAAGAGTTGCCAGATTTAAAAGATTTATTTAGATCACTGGCATAAAAAAATAAACTAATTTTGTCATTTACACCATTCCAGCCTTCTGTTTATGATTTTATATATTTTTATAAGTAAAAGTTTGTGCGAGCAGCCGCCGGTACCTGCGAAGTTATCGAAGGCGGTCGGCACGTACTCCGTCGGGTACCCGTTGGTGGTATAGCTGACTATCAGGCTGGTCTTGCCCACCGCTCCGTCTCCCACCAGGACGCACTTTATTCTGCGCTCGTCCCCGTTACGGAGCCGCCGCGGGGGGACCGGGGGGACGTCGGACGTCGCCACCGGCTTATACCCCCTGACGCCCTGCTGAGGCATCGTGCTGCGGGTACTTGTCGATGAGCGGTCGGACTATTCCAGGTCTCCCTGATCCATCAGGCTCCCGGACTCGATCTTCAGCGGGGGTTTCATCTGGACAGCTGAGTGCAAAAGCCCGGTTTGCGATGCGTCCTGCAGGCTTAAAAGACATTCATTCCTCTGTCAGGCGTGCAATCCGTGCTACTGTGGTTCAAAAACCATTAAATGAAATCCTGGCACTGGAAATCCAAACGAGGAGCGTTTCAGTACCTTTCAAGTGCAGCCGCAGATAAGACACTTTGTCGGTCATATCGCAGCAGAGCCCCATCTGGATATGCTCTTCGAGTCCGTCCTCGCCGAGTCCCCCCCGGCGGCATGACATCATCGCAAACCTCAGTGTGTCAAGAAAGAGCCTCACTGCCGCTGACCAATAACCAGCAAGCAGTTTGAAAGGGGTCCCGGAGCACGGACGCTGTGGGTTATCTGAAACGGGATCTCTAAAGAGGATACTTTTTCAATTTGGTTGAACCTGCTGTGAATAACATAACGGTTCTAAAATGCAATTTACCTCGATTCTTTGTGTTCATGTTTAAACAGAAAGATTAATGAAAATGACCGAATGCAAAACACAAATTCAGTAATTGTATGAGACAAGCAATAGAGCCATTGTTGTTATTACATAAATAATATTTGCGCTAATTAAAATGTAAAGTAGCCTACTACTTGAAAAGTTAATGTAATAACTAATCCTATAGTCATTTAAATCTGGGTTGTGCACTCCTGCCACCTGCCGGACATAGGTGTGACCACAACATTGTCTCGTGTATTAAACGTTAACGATAAAGTGACAAATTATTTAAGGCCGGAAATCACACTGAAATCAAATAATGCAGATAATGTGTGCAGATAATGAGTCATTACCATTTTAGTTCCTTTTGGAACAAACACCTAAAGAATCTAACAGATTAACCGGATTTTACAACTCGAAATTGCTAGTTATGGGTTATTCGTTGTAAATCGATTAATGCTCAGTATAATCAGTAGTGAATTGCCTGTGAATGAATATAATTTACGTGTGTTTTCTGTTAAAATACTTAAAATTATATTATGCTAAGGCCCAGTAAAAAAAAAATCGTTAGTTTATCATCCCCGCCCGCGTGGCGAATTTAGCCCGCATCGATTTTTTAAAGTGTATTTTCCGGTGTAAATTTCACTTGCCGGCGTTCACAAATTTCACAGGCAGACGATAGAAAACAATTCAATTGCCGCACATTTGTATTCTTCCACCCCAGCTTACTTTCTTCTACCTTCCCTCCCGAACAGTAGCGAACACGCACTGCTGAAGCTTACCAACCACTCATTCGTTATAAAATAGAAATAATAAATAATAAAAAATCGCCCTCCCTCTTCAATTGTTCTTGATTGAAAGGATGATAAACTAATGATTTTTTACTGAGCCTAATGTGAATCAAACATGTAAAGTATTTAAAATGCCGGAACCATGGTCTGTTTATGTTGCACACGGGGCCGACATATCGTGACGAAATCCGGAATACATTATATGTGCCGGACACAGTTTGAATAACAATAACTTATTCGAACCGGAGCTACAGTTTAGCTAGTGACAGTGACAGTGACAATGACAATAATAACAGGGACGCTGGATGTGTGTAACCGAACGTACGTGCTTACGTTGCTCGTCACGTCGCCGTACTGTGACGCGCAGTGACGCACTTTTCCCGCCGTTGTGAGGCGTGGGTCTCTTTCTGTGTAAGAGGAACACAAACGTGTACAACCTTGAGACCCGTAAAATGCCCACTGTTCACGACTGGATCAACAGCCCCCTCGGTGTCGTGGAAGGCATTTTTGGTAAGATGATATTTATAGAACTGGTTGAATCATTAGCTAAGTTAGCAGTTTGGTTTACCCTACCCTAACTAGTTGTCCGATTTGGTAACGATAGCTAGCTGGACAGCAATGCCATGTTTTTGAATTATGTGTACCCACAGTGCCCGTGTATGCATACATACTGTCCCCCTTCCACCTGTAACCAAGTCTGGGCAGCTCCTCCTGTCTTTCGGTGACTTTAAATACCCCGCCCTTCCCCAATTGACCAGTATATGCACGGAACGGAAATAAGTAAATGTGTTTGAGCTATCGGACAGTAGTTAATGTGTGTCAGATGTCGCCTGACGGCGAACCATGTGTAGAAAAATGAAATATGCTCTGTTGGCAGACAGTACAATCCAGCATTGTGCAAAATCCTGTATAATCTGAGCTTGTTTATGTCCTTAAAGTCAGCCATGTGATGGCTCATATTTCTGCAGGGGAACCCAGTTCCTGTAGCTTGTATTTATTTTTCCGCATTTAATTAGCATTATTTTTATTAATCCCCCCCACTTTTCTGATTGAGTATTTATATTCTGCAGCCCAGTACAATTCCAGTCCAGACTGGGAGCAGAAGGTTCTGGATTTTTTCAGAGAGAAACTAAAGGACCAAGAAGCAGCGAGCTGGGTATGTGGTTTATCGCCGTGCCGCGGCTGACACCGTGCTTCTGGGTATGTGGTTTATCGCCGTGCCGCGGCTGACACCGTGCTTCTGGGTATGTGGTTTATCGCCGTGCCGCGGCTGACACCGTGCTTGCTGTGTCTGTAAGATGCCTTCCCGTCGTCCCCTTGTAACATGATCAGTTCACTGTTCCATCATTCCTTCGGTTTAGCTCTCAGGCATGGCCTGTAAGAAACCGAGCACTTCCTGTTCTAATGTAATAAACAAAGTGTGGCTGATCTGACGGTCCCGTCTTTGCACAGGTTCCCTCGCTGAACGATGTTCCTCTGCACTACCTGAAGACCAGCAGCTTGGTGAAGTTCCGCTGCATGGTGCAAGACATGTTCGATCCTGAATTTTACGTGGGGGTGTATGAAACGGCAGGCCCCTCCCCTGAATCCAAGGTGAGGGCCACGGCTTGCGCTTTGCATCCAGGTCATTACAGACGTCTTGGCTTACCGTCGGGCTGGAGCGCTTTAAGTTTCACGGCCAGACGCAGCCAGAGGGGATCTGGCTTCTGGAGAACCATCTGTGTGCGGGGATAAGCCTGGCCAATCCCCAGTGAGAGAGGAAAACATTCCTTTGCAGCTCCGGTTTGTGAGAATGTCGGGTGATATTCCGCATCCACAAAGGGGGAGTGGGCTCATGTTTCCATGGTAACAGTAACTAAGGGTGTGCCTGAGTGTCTGACGTTAAGATGTGACACTTTGCAGGTCCTCAAGCTTGGAAAGTACAAGGACATTACTGACTGCGAGGTGAGTAGGTCTGCGCCGTCTGTCTGATGCTCAGGCTTGGCGTGCTGAACCACGGTCTCTCACAGACCCCCCCCCCCCCGAAAGGGTTTATTTCCACGATGACCGAAAGTTTGTATAAAAAGACAGCTTGACTGAGGAACCCATGGGCTGGTTTTAAAGTGCTGCGTAGGATGGAGGTGCAGGATGCCCTGCTCTCCCCGGCCAGCAGATGGCAGCCGCGAGCTGCATGTCCCAAACCTCGGGTCACGCTCTGTACCTCTCTGAGCGGCACGTCCACGCCGGGATCCTCAGAGCCTCCTGCACGACCGCAAACGTGTCCGTTCAGCACTGCTCATCGGTCATGCCCTTCAACACCGATTATAAACCTCACACATCAGTTTCGGCTCGACTTTGGAATTGGACCGATTTGGAGGTTTCGGTTGGTCGGACTGTTAGTATTGTCACAAAATCGACAAACCTGCATATTTGGTGCCGCATCAGGAGGGACGAAGCCTGAAGCCTGTTATTCCACCATAAGGGCTCTGATCGCTGCCGTTTCAGGTGGACTTGAACTCCAAGCATGTGGTGACCATGGAGAGGCAGAGCTTTTACTGCATGCCGATTCCTGGGGAGTCACAGTGGGTCAAAGACATATCCTTTGGGGGGTGAGGTGTTCATCTGATTGGGTGTCGACGTGCTCCTGCCGTGGCCGGCCCCCCTGGCGTTCCTCTCCTTAACGCTGTGCCACGGCTTCGCTTGCTGCAGTCAGGCACGGGTACTGCCCTCCACCTCGTACCTGCCACCGCGGCACAAGCGGAGCCACGAGGAGGACGACGAGATGGAGACGCAGCCGCACAAGCAGAAGGACCAGCTGACGGGTATGTGTGGGTGACGGGCACGTGCCGCGCTGACGGGCACGTGCCGCGCTGACGGGCACGTGCCGCGCTGACGGGCACGTGCGGGTGCCGTGAGCCCACGGTGGCCGTCTTTGCTCACGGAGAAGTGTGTTGACCCCGCGCTCAGGGAGACGACCTCTCTTTGCCAGGGGGTCACGCTGCCACAGAGGCCTTTGGCCACGGAGACACCAAACGGTTAGAGACAGGATCCCAGGGTCCGCACACCGCCCCCCCCGGGTGCCCCCACCCCCTGGAGCTGAACTTCCCCCTGCCTGGGGAGAAGGGGCCTGCCTGCCTGGTGAAGGTAGGTCATCCCCTGGGGCTGGCGGGGGCCTGGCGGGGGCCTGGAGCTCTTGCCAGCCTCTGCAGTCCCGTGGAATCTTGTCCATAGGTCTACGAGGAGTGGGAGAAGTTCAAAGTGAACGACGTGTTGGAGGTGTACGGCGTCCTGTCGGTGGACCCTCTGCTGAGCGTCGCCGCTGAGGAGCGGTGAGATGCTCTTCATGCTTCCCCGGCCATTAATGGAGCTTGTCTTTCTTGTCCTGTTGATTTTTTTCACTACAGCAACAGTATCGCGCTTCTCTACTGCCACTGAGAACTGAGCCGTATCACAAGCTGGAAGTTTTCCATTGTAAATGATGCCTGTACCCAGGCTGACATGCCAATGTTTACCAGTAGGGCTGAGATTGTGACCAAACAGAGCCAGTTGTGTCATCACCATTCGATTGAAGGGGCGGACATGGCAGTGTTCTGCACGTGGATTATCTGAAAGGGGAAAAAAAAAACATTTTATTCATTATCATTAATCTATATTGATGCATTCCCAACAACTTGGAACTTAAATTTACGGTCGCATGTACTATAATATAGATCTGCTATAGTACTATAGCACAGCTGAATGGAATGTATCCGTAACGCATATTTACACAAGCGAATACTAATTTTGCTAGCGTTTCACGCTAACATCAGATGGTCATTCTCAGATGTGCTAACGAAAATGACCGAACTCCAGAATAAAATCGCAGTAAATCGTGATGTACGCTGTGTGCGCAGTGAGCGACCATCTCTTCGGTTTTATGACGCCGTCCACACTCTGCCACGCCGTGACCAAGCCGGCCCCTCTGCGGTGGAAAACCGAAGTGAGCTTGGAACCGTGCTGTAGCTAGTCTCTCTCCGTGGTACGGCTTGGGTACGAGTCAGTTCCCACTGGAAAAGCCCCATTAATCTACATCTTTGTATTCTGTTAATACGGTGGAGTTCTAACTGCTCTGAAAGGACATGCGATTCCTGCCATTGCCGTTGTGTGGCGTCCATGCGGTGATGTCGTTGTCCATGTACAGAGAAGGACATTTTGTGGATCCGATGGAGAGCCTGGAAGAGCAGAGAGCCCACAGTCCACCTGCCTCCTTGGTTCCCCGAGTTCACATGCTGCACGCCTACAGACTGCAGCATAATAACCCACTACTGCCCCCTGCTGCCTCGGAGGGTCAGTGCGCCTATGTGCCATTAACCTCCATGCCTGATGTACAGGTGAAGGTGCAAAGGCACTGCTGTGATTCACACTCCCCCCGCTCCTCCCCACACTCCCCCCGCTTCTCCCCCCACCCCCCGCTCCTCCTGTAGTGTCCTCGGGCTTCCTGGGTGAACTGGCATCCATCAGAGCAGAGCTGGTTGGCTTCCTCACACACGTGTTGCTAGGAGACGGTTTGGCGGCAGAGTATGTCCTCCTGCACCTGCTGTCTAACGTGTGAGTACCGCCGGCCTCCTCGGTCCCGCGGGGGGGGGGGGGGGGGGGGGGGGGGGGGGGGGGGGGGGGGGGGGGGGGGGGGGGGGGGCGGGGGGGGGGGGGG
>JABFDZ020000066.1:1926014-1938739 GCA_019775955.2 Pollimyrus isidori | reverse complement strand
ATTAATACTCTGTGAGCTTAAAGTGAGAGGCCTGTACTGAACAAGGGAACTCGGCAGCATCCCGTGTTATGAAGGTAGTATTAATACTCTGTGCGCGTAATACGAGAGACCTGTGCGGAAGCCCTGTTGACCTGAGCCCATTGATTTTAATGTTGTTACAAATGGCACTAAGTGGTTTGCACGGGCGTCTTCACCCCAAATCGGTGGGAGACCCGCAGAGGACCTTCCCGATGCCCCATGTCCTCCTGGAGAAGCCCGCAGACATGGCGCCGTTTATTTCCTGCAACCCGAAGCACCATCTTTATCTTAAGAAGGGCCGTCCCATAGACTTCAAAGCTTCCGCGTAAGCTGGACGACTTTCAGCCTTCGTTTGCTGCGTTTCGGCGAATGCATCTCTGCAGAAGCCGGGCATGGAAAATGACGCTGTTAAGATAACAAAAAAAAACCTCACGACGCAGAAAGATCAAAGGGGGCCTTGTTGTGTAGCTCGTCACGGCATTAATCTCCTCATCTGTAATTCAGGCTGACATTGACCGCCGCCGCGCGCAGGATGTTCTTCACGTCTTCTGCCCGCTCCCTTTGGGAGCCCCCTTCCCATCATGCACTGTGGTCAAATCTGACTTTTAATTAATATAAAAAAAAAAATCCTGTTTCTCCTGTAAATAATGGGCATGCGGTACATCAAACTACAAAACCCTTAACAAGAAATCAATTAGGTGTCTCAGAAATTAGTACTGGAATTTGTTACAGACGAGTATTCATTAATGGAATGTCACTCAGGGCCCGGTCTGGCTTGTCTATTAATTGCCGAAAACACTTACTACACTTACAATTTTTAAAAAAGAACAATTAAAAATGTTAATTAAAGCAGTAATTTGTATCCCATTAAGCAGTGGTAATTTATTAGCTTGCCTCGCTAGAAGTGGAATAAAGTATATATTATTTGTAACCAAATAAAGATTTCAGGTATCTGGTGGCACTGTGTTAAACGGGTGGTATGGAGGCCCCTTGGCAGAGCACAGGGCAGGGGCTGTGTGCTGGGTGACGTACTCACTGGCTCAAGGCTTTGGCATAATCCTACTTGATTCTTTTATGGAATTTTTTTTTTTTCTTGGAATAAATGAACTTCGGCAAATGCCCGCGTGTCATTTATGCGATCTGTCGTGGATGGAGGCGGTGAGTTTAGTCTGAGATACGGCTAATTAGAGTTTCTATGATAAAATAATTAGCCTCCGCCGGAGAGAACGTGACGGGGAACTCGCTGTTCCCATGGCGAAAACGATAAGAGCTCTGAGGGACCTGCTGCAATTCATTTGCCTTGCCTTAGACGTCGGCCTGTCCTCTGCGGGGCATCAAGTCAGCGGGAGAAGCCAGAACTCACGGCGAACAGACATTACACGAGTTTCCATGACATTCTGTGCGGCATTTGAGTAAGTGTACAGGTAGACGACAAGCAGTGAGCCATTTGTCTGGGTTGGAGTCAGAATTACGACCGGCGATGGTTAGGAATAGCTGTGTGGTGTAACAAACTCCATACCAGCTGAGCTGGCGTGTAACACCTTCACACTACACAACCGAGATCTGACAAACACGCAAGTCACCGGAACGTATCGTTAATCTAATGATATTTTAATATGAGGAGCTGTCAGTCTCTCAGACAGGATTTGGCTTCGTATTTTTTTTTGTTTTCTGGCGACGCAGAAGACCGCAGATGAGCCTTGTCTCCTTCAGAACTGGTGACAGGCCTAGAGGCAGCGTGTGTGTCAGGGAGGGCAGTCATGCGTGTTGTATGGGGCTGGCGTGATCGTCAGCTGTGCAAAGGTACCTGATCTGTTGTGCCAAGCCCAAATTGTGCTGCACCAATGCAGATCATGTAGTACACACCAGTTCTATTACACATCACCAATGCAGATCATGCAGTACACACCAGTCCTATTGCACATCGTCAATGCAGATCACGCAGTACACACCAGTCCTATTACACATCGCCAATGCAGATCATGCAGTACACACCAGTCCTATTACACATCGCCAATGCAGATCACGCAGTACACACCAGTCCTATTGCACATCGTCAATGCAGATCACGCAGTACACACCAGTCCTATTACACATCGTCAATGCAGATCACGCAGTACACACCAGTCCTATTGCACATCGTCAATGCAGATCACGCAGTACACACCAGTCCTATTACACATCGCCAATGCAGATCATGCAGTACACACCAGTCCTATTGCACATCGCCAATGCAGATCATGCAGTACACACCAGTCCTATTACACATCCCAGTCATATTACACATCTCCCTTCATAAACCCACTGGTGTAGCAAACAATTAGCAGGGGACGCTAATTAACAATTAAATTCTCGTTTCCCATGTTTATTAACCCCTGTGTGGACAATAAGACTCCAACGTGCTGGACACAGTGTGCAGGCGGCAGCTCTGTAAGACTGTTCAGGCCTCTGTTTTCGGCGAACACAGGCAAAGGGATCAATGCAGCTGGAAGAGGGGAATTGCAGATTTTATCTGGTAAAAAACCCTAAGTGTTCAAAGGGTGGTTATGTGTGAATAATACTTCTCTCTGCTTACTCCACAAGGCTGCAGTGTATGCTGGCTGGACCAAAAATAGATTAATAACATTCAGTGGGGAAAGACAAACACGGTGAGTAAATGCAGAGGAATGTGTGACACGGCTCTTACACGAGGCTCTGTGCGCACGTCATGTCACCGTCAGGTAAACGGTGACGGTAAGGAGACGGGAGGAAAGACAATAACCTGTAAAAGGAGGTCATCCGTCCCCACAGTGCGGTGACATAGTGGAACAAAATTAACAAGGAAAGTAACATGAAAGAAACTGTCAGCACTGTTAATAGTAGTAACTAAAATAAATGTAGGAGGTAATGCTAAAGTAACAGTTAATACTGTATGTGTAACAAGGGAAATAATGCTGAAGTAACAGTAAATACTGTATGTGTAACAAGGGAAATAATGCTGAAGTAACAGTAAATACTGTATGTGTAACAAGGGAAATAATGCTGAAGTAACAGTAAATACTGTATGTGTAACAAGGAACATGACTCTAGTGCTACAGTTAATATCACGTATGTAACTTACATAACAAGGCAGGTGACAGTACAGTAACAATACTGCGTACGTAATACTTAATGCTTAATGCGGTTGTTTTAGATGACGGGGAACCGCAGATCCCGGCAGGCATTAGCAGTCAGTAGTCAGCTAAGTAAGCAGCCATTTACAAAGCGCCTTGCGCAGGGCAGGTGGCGGTTAACAGTATGTATGGTACGCAGATGGTGAAGAGATCGGTCACGTGCTGAAGGCGACGCATCACTGTGTGAGGAAAGATGCTGAAGCTGAGATCCAATAAAGTCTGAGAAAAACTGCAAGTCACCATGTGGAATCTTAGAGAAGAGTAACTTTGGGAAGCTCATTCCAGACAGTCTCTTCAGTCTGCCGAAATGGGATCGGTCTCTGCTGGTAGTCCATCTTCACTGGGGTGCAGCATGATGCAGAGACGGCTGCTTTTCTCCAAGAAATCCCAGGTATAATTAAGGACGTCCATCCACTTCCTATAAGCATGTCAATTGGCGACGAGGGCTAAGAGATCTGTAAGACGTGAGCTAATGCCATCTGATTTCATGACTTGCAGTCCCAGTGTCAGGAATTCACTCATCCCCTGTGCATAAACTACATCCTTAAACACATTTTCTCCAGTTGTAATTGAAAGCTGGTCTTGAAAAAATGCGGAGTTCTTTCTAATGGCAAATGTGACGTAACCAACAGCAACAGCGTTTAACCTTGGGGTCCCTACAGACCCGGTGCTGTGTCAGCTGTGAACACGCTTTTACTGCAGAAGGAGGTTCAGTGAGTGTGTCTCTCGATGCTCCCAGAACTTGCATTGTTCTGCCAAGGATCATTCCTCTTCCAGACCCAGCGGTGTCACTTTTCAGTAGCGTGGTAAAAACCGAAAGGCACAAAGCAATTACCGTTTACTCAGTGTCGCCTAGAAAGAGTGGATGGACGGTTGGATGGGAGATGAAAGTGTATAAATATTCCGAATGGAGCGAGATGCGGAAGGAGAACATAAAGGCTGGGATGGTGGTCAAGACGTTGGGGACCGGAAACACAAAATCCGCCCGGACCGAGAAAACCTGTGCTGATAATACACAAATAAGAGCTGTGGAATATTCTAGTATATAAAATGCAATGAGCACAAGGTGGGTGACTGGGGAGCTTCAGAGTAACAGTAAGTGCTTAAACTGCTGCAAACATGAATCATTTATACACAAGAAACAGAACCAGTTTTGCCAGAAATGAGAAAAGTCGATTTCAAACACAGAATCTATTTCTATTGAGAGAGAGAAATAAGGCCTGGTGTGAGAATGTAAGAGGCGATGGGCATTTATGGGATTTTCTGAGAGGACAAAATTATAACATTTTAGTGTGACTGCGACTCACAAACATGGCTTCATCCTAAAGTGCTGGATCAATTGCTGCTCTAAGACGCGGTTATTTCTGAATAACCAGATGATGATTTGTAGATAGCGGGCAGACCAAGCCTCACGTCACCCTGTTTGCGGAAGCTTATAGCTTCTGCATCCAAGTCCACCTTCGTACTTTTACATAGAACTCCCACTCATATGATTTGCATTCACTCTTTATTACTCCTGTCATTCTCAAATCGTGTGTCTCTCGCCATTTTAGCGCCTGGTTCCTGAACAATAATCTCTCCTTACTTCTTTTAAGTGCGGCTGTTTTGGCCCATTACTGGTTTTTACCGATACCTGTTCCATCTGTAGAATCACATGCGTTTGCATACATACTGGATGTCTGCAAATGAAGCAGCAGAAAAGTCTGGTTAATGGAGGGGGGATGGGGGCAGATAGCGAGGCAATGAGGGAGCGAGGGCAGCGCAATAAAGAGAACATTTCCAGATGCGCCTTTAGAACCTTCACACTGGCTAATTAACATTTTAAAAAGAGTGAAGGCCTGCTTTTTGTCAGCAGAATGGACTGCATGGGTGGGGGGCTGCTTCTGAGCACATCTATTGCTCGTTGATGGCAGCCAAAAACGCCGCTCCGATGTGTCACAGCAATCACAGCTGGGCAACATGTTCTGTCTCGAACACCTTCAATGTTCCAGCTAAATAATGCTAAAATAGCAGTTAATGCTGTGTATGTAACGTGGGAGTTAACGCTATACTAACATTTAACTCGGTACAGGTAACGTGATATGTAACACTAAAATAACAATTAACGCTGTGTATATAATGTGGGAGGTAACGCTAAGGTAACAATTAACACTTTGTATGTAACGTGGGAGGTAACGCTAAAGTAACGGTTAACGCTGTGCAGGTAACGTGAGAGGTAACGCTAAAGTAACGGTTAACGCTGTGCAGGTAACGTGAGAGGTAACACTAAAGTAACGGTTAACGCTGTGCTGGTAACGCGAGAGGTAACACTAAAGTAACGGTTAACGCTGTGCAGGTAACGTGAGAGGTAACACTAAAGTAACGGTTAACGCTGTGCAGGTAACGTGAGAGGTAACACCCCTGCGATTCCCTTGGATGTGTCTGGTTCTCCAGACTCCCAAACCCTGGCCGTTTCACTGGCTAACTTTGCCAATCTGAAATTCTGTCAGAAAGGCAGAAGCCAATTAGAAGATGATGAAGACAGAGATGCAGCATCAATGTCCATCCTCTCTGCGAGAACATAAAATACCTGAAGGAACAGCGATGCGTGAGGCGATCTCAGCCGGTGCCGTGATGGGAATGGAAATCGCCGCTTTCCAAAGGAGACGCTGGGATGCTTCACTGCAAATGAAGCGTCTAGCTCACGTAATGGCTCTCCGCGAAGTGGACCTCATTCGCAAAAGGAATTACACGGTGCAGATAGTGGTCCTGCTCGGAATTTTGTCATTTATGGCCGGTTATCTTCCTCCTGGCCTAGCAAGGCTCTTCCTTAACCAGATATGATACATAGCAGAATGTTAACATTATGAACCATTTCTTTATTAAAACGCATCGCCGTGTTATCGTGATGTAGGGAAATTCCATCTAACAATCCATCAAAGGAGAAGGCCCTTCCTGTTGATTTATTCACCGTTTTTACATAATCGCCCATCGAACAAAGTGTCACGGTGAGTCGGGATCCCGCCCATCACTGGGCAGGGGCGCCAGCGAACCTGAACTGCATGGGTTTGGATCCACACAGACCCCACATTTACAGGAGGTCATTACGTACCGTGCTGCCTACAGGGTGACCAGCTTAAGCATGAATAAACGTCAATAAAGCTACTTAATTATGGAGCCATCACTGAAGGGGTAACCAGGCAGGGTTTGGGTCACTTGGCGTCCTCACGTGTTCCTGGGATCCGTCACGGTCAGGGTTCCAGCGATCGTTGTCACCTTCCCGCACCCAGGCCGTGAAGACACCTCCGCCGTGCTTCACGCTTAGGGTATGAAGCTCTCGCCAGGATCTGAATGCCCCGTTTTCTTAAGTGCCCGGTTGGCCGATCCGCATAGCCAGCGGCACCGTTGACGATGCCAGTCACCTCTTGTGAGGAGGCGCCAACGCGCCGTATAGAACAAACGTGGCGGCTGCCAGGCCAGCCAGAAGAGTTGGGTAGTCAAGCATATTGCAGGATGAGGGACCATATGATGCCTGGGAGAGATTCCATCGACAGCATTTTTGGCTTCTGCAGAGATGTTTCCCATTAAGGGGCTGCGGAGGCTTTTATTTGCTAAGCTGGGACAGTTACCCACTTTGCTGCTCATTGCTGATTTTTGTTTCCTTCCTTTGAGCTGATTTTATCACCGGCGAACGGTGTGCTGACCACCACCATTTGAAATGGCTCGTTCTTCGAATATGACTTTTGTTAAGCGATGACACTGCAAAAGAAAAAACATGAAGGAAAGGGGGGCAGAACCATTTTGTAAAAACACAGCGTGTGATCATCAAAAGAGGGAGGACATGAGCAGCTGACAACGGAGGCCCCTTTAGGACAAAGTGCTCTGAGACTCCTGCCGAAATCCTCCTTCAGCTAGACGCTTTGAGGATCCAGAAGAACTCCAGCGTCTGTCAGATTTACAGCAGGACCTCAGCGCCTTGGGACGAAACAGGAGCGGCGCCTCGTCTGAAGACATCCTTACCGTTTACGGTGTACGGGTCCAAAACCGTTTTAGACAGTCTGATTCTCCCACAATGCCCTGCAAAGTATGACCTGTAGCCTTAAAAATGACAGGTTGCATTTAGGGGAGACGGGCCGTGTAGCCGATTAGTAAGTTGACTGTTGAGTGAACACGCTCTGCATCAGATTACAGGAGTCTTGCTGTCTTACCCTAGTGCCAGGTGATTAACTTCCTCCTACAAATTTGGCAGGGCTATATCACGGTCCTCAAGGGCCCTGCTGATTGGCCAACCTTCCTTTACCTGCGAACCAGGTGTGAAGCATCTGGCCAATCAGAATCAGAGATTATTAAACTGAGTGCTTGAGAGAACTGAAAACAAGGCCTGGATACAGGGTAGAGTACAGTTGTTACAAGGTAAAGTAAAGGTCAGCAAGGCTCTGTCTATACACATATATGTGAAAAATGCCACTGAGAATTAAGCTGCGCTTCAAGTAAACCAAAGCAAACCTGTGTCTTTCAATGAAACCCTATCATTCAGCAATACTATGTTCATGAGCTATGTGAACTTTCAGAGTTGTTTTCAATAAATCAACTTCTTTCAGTTTAATTCCCCTCCTCTTCTAGTCTCAGATTCACCATTTTGCAAATGAATCCCAGCAAACTGACACACATTAAAATAAAACCCCAATTACTAATAAAATTATTAATAAGCTTCCCTGTGAAACATCATTAAATATTTTACTAGATTAATAAAAATGAGTCAGAATCCTGGAAACAAAATTTACCACAGATCTTCAAAACAGTTACCTGGCTATTTAATATGACAAAATGTGATTATATTGGAATGAAATAAATTAAAATGCGAGGAAAGCAAGACTTCACGTTTGTTCTTATTGGCCTTGCGGCTACCCCTTTAAGACTGTGCCCTCCAATCAGATCCCATTGTATTAGCGCCTGACTGCGAACCAGTTAGCCTCAATTGCACTCAGATGCAGATAATTAACAGACACATTAAATGCCCGCTGTGGGCTTGCAGGGAACACAGAGACGTAAGAGCTGCTGGTTTAGTTTGTGTTTGAGCACAAAGATGAGAGTTTTCGTTAAATGAGAGAGGTTAGCTTCCTCCCGCCTCTGATATATGCCATTCTAGACCAGCATAGTAAGTGTTTGAGAGGCCATTTTAGTTACTTTAGGTATAATCACATCAGGCTCCCTCACAGGTGCTCAGCCACAACTCAAACAGTGTCCATTGTCTCCTTATGCATTGAGTGAAGTTTCATTCAGCCAGAAGAAAAATGGCTTTTTATTTCACCAGCAAAGGATACTTTACGTGTTATTTTGTTAGAAAGGAAAGGTTTGCTGTCTTCGTGTGTCTTCTGCTGGGGGTGAAATGCTTGAGGTTTGAGGGGGGAAAAAAAAAAGATCTGAAATTGAAATAACAGAGTAAAATGTGCAGGCATTCAAACAAAAACCTATTCTTCGTGCTGCAGGTGAAGGCCAGGCTCTAGACCCATTACTGACTAGGATAAGAGGATGAATGGAGGAATAGATGGAAGGGTGGATGTTAACCTGCCTCCCTTGTGTAACATTGCAGTGTCCTTCAGATGCCTCTGTGAACTCGCATTCCCGTCTAACGGCAATTAATAATGTTGTCATAACATCGTTAGCAGCAAGTACTGTCAATGTCGGGATTGGTTGGGTCCCTGCCTGCCATATTATCTATGGTTTTTGTTTTTAAGTTCCGATCTTATGTGTGTATTGTGGTGCGCCGCCCCTTTTAATATCCGCAAGCTGTTTTGCCGCGTGCTCTGGATTCAGGCTGAATTGCCCGCGACTCATAACTCACCGTCCAAACGGCAGAAAAAGGCATGAGGAATGGATCAGGTGGCCACGCTAAAATGGTCGGGCTATACATCAGATCGGGGGTTTTTCAGAGCGGTCAGAACGTGATTGTGGCGACTCCGTGGAGGGGGGGGGCGGCTTTGGTTAATCTGTATGCCGGGCGGGTGGGCGTGCAGGTTCATCGCAGGTGCCGCCGGCGTGCGGGGGCAAATAAAGTGAGCGGTGATTGTATTACAAGGAGAGACAAAGGGTATCCATCATGCCGAGTGACTGGCGTTCTGCTCGAGCGACGTGGGCACAAGCGGCCCGCTGGCGCCCAGGCCCTGTGCCTCGTCTAGCTGCTCTTTCCAGTAAAACAGGAAGTGGCATTTCCTTCCTCTCCGTCGCTGCCTCCTCTACATCCTGCCCGGTCACCAGCTTTTGTAGCCTCCCTACCCATTGGCATGGCATCTAGGATGCCACCTTCCTTAAAGCTGATTGGGCCCCTGGGGGCCGCACTCCCCTGTCGCTCTCTGGTTTGAAACATATCTTTGGCTAATGATAAGGGCGGGCCTCCCCATATGAATTATGAGCCCTCCTATACCCTCAACTTACAAAAATAAGCTTGCAATTGCCCCTGGGGGGTGCCAACTTAGCGAACCGATTTCACCTTGGGGGGGGGCACTAGTGCTGAGGCGTGTTGAGAGCCTCATGGGCTACAGCTGGCATAACTCACACGGGCCAGGCCTGACCCCCCTAGGTGAGAAGCAGGTGGCCCTTCCTCCTCCCCCCCCGCTTGTCCCTCATACACCCCCAAGGGCCGGCAGGTGGTTATTTTAGCCCCTTCAGTCTGCCGCCGTCTGCCTGAGCCACACAGTTCAGGCGTGGGGGGGGGCTATGCCTGTGTATTCCTGGGACATTGTGGACCTTCTGGATTGTTCCTGCTGCAATGCCGGGGGTACGGCAGTATCTTTAAATGAGAGATCTCACACCTTGGGGGGGGAGCATTGAGCCCCCTGCTGCACGTGATGTCATTAGTACTGAGCACAGTGCTGACAGTCAGCTGTCATATTATTTGTCAATGGATGCCGATTTAAGCAGGCCCCCTGTCCGGCCGTTGGTCTCACAGCGGATATGGAGGGCGTCTGACATGTCCATAACACTCTGGACTACTGGATTGGCCCTGCCGTGCATCCTGGGTAAAAGAGGAAGTGCGAATGAATGTTGTTCAGTGTTCGACTTTAATTTGCTGTTTCTACTTGTATGGCGATATAGCTGTGATTTGATTTGGAAAGTAGCATCGTAGATAAACGCAGCACTGGCATATCATTCATATTAGGGGATATATATTCACACACGCACAGCGTAATGTTGTGACACATTTTACTACTGGGCTGTATTTCCAGAAAAGCGCAAACACGTCGGGTAAATCTTTATTTATTTATTTATTTATTTATTTATTTATTTTTTCCTCTGATGAATATGACATTAGGTTCCCAAGATCGTATTCGCCGTTCCAACAAGACAAGCCGTTCGCATGTGTGAAGGAGGCAAGAGTGACGGAGGGGGGTTATTACGATGTGCCCCCCGCCAAATATCCGTTATAATTCTCTTTGTGTAAAAAGCCCCCCAGTGTGACGTTTTAGCAGGTGAATGTCAGTGTTATCGTGAGCTATTGTGCCCGTTGATTACCGAAGTATAAAATAATACGTAATAACCCAGCCCCCCAGATATCCACTCAAATCCACCGATATGTGGCATTCCGAAGGACTCCCGTTTGGGGGGGCTTTACGGCGTGACGGCCCCCGACTGCGTCGAAGCCCCTGCTTTTATTCACACGGCCCCCCCCCGGCCGTCCCGATTCTCCCGGCGCCTCACTGGAACTGCTTGAAGGAGGCGTGGCTTTGAGGGGTGCGGATTCAGGGGAAGCGAAAACAAATAAATAGAAACTACTTCTAAATATAAAAATACTTCCTCTGATGAAGTATTAGATTGTCAGTATCTACCTGTATCTCAGCGTGTAAATAGCAGGTCATAAATAAAAAATAAGCAAATACAAATGGCACCACAGTACCTAGTCAACCTCTGGCATCTGTTTCTTGCATATTTTTTTCTTGCCTTGTTCTAAAGCGAATTGCCTCTCTTTTACTGGACGGCTCTACTGAGTATCACACATGAAGTCCCTCACAGCAGAGGGCTAAGTCAACCTTACTGGCCAGGGAAAGTTAGGACATTTGTGATAGGACCAATTTATGTTTAGGGATCTTATTTGGGAACCCAACGTGATACGTGTTTATGGGGCCTGAAATCTCTAGCTACAGAGATGATGACCTTCACCCTCCTGAGTGACCCTAAGCATCAGCACTGTGGGAGAACAGGAGCATGGGTTTGTCCGTGCTGGGTGAAGGTCTCCACTGACCCTTGCATGTGGATTCTGCAGAACATTCATGAAAATGTTATAATACATTGTTATAATACTGATGGCTTCTTGAGGTGTATAATCCTAGGTTTGACTCTGCTGAAACATCATTAAACATTTTGCTAAGCAGCCGAATACTATGGATGCAAAGGTTTTTTTAGCCTTTAAATATTCTTCATTATATTTAACGTCACCGTGGCGAAGTCTTCTTGCTCCTCTACATATTTAATCCCTTTCTCAGTTTATAAATGTGCGTCTCGGCACATTCCCTGGGCCTGAAGCGGCCGTCCATGAATAACCGGGCTGCCGTCCGCCGTCAGTTTGGGAGGCTCCACCTGTTGTAGCTCTGCTCTCTGGAATGAATGTCTCCATTATTGAAGGGCCTTATTTCATCCTGCCTCTGTGGACACAAACTCAGGGTCATTTTCTGCCCAATTCCAGCTTTTCTGATTGCATTTTCCCTTCCCGCTGAGGGAAAAAAACTTTCAGCTCCATATTTTTTCGCTCGCTTTGAGTCTTAACCCTTCATCATTTACCTAATAAAGAGCAAACAGCCATGTATTTGGATCAGCTACATGCTGAGATGCTGACTAATTAAATATGTGACATCAAAATGTAATTCGGAGAGACTGTCGCCTTTCCAGAACGGAGTTATACAGACAAAGAAAAGACTAACTTCGAGGAAGAGGAGAGCTTTTATGGAACAGGACACCTCGGGGTCAAATTGGTTTGTCCCACCTCCATGTGCCAGTTAGGGTGGCAGCCCCTCTCCACCTGTGGCCTGACCAGACATGAATCACCCCCCCGCCACTCTGAGCTGGCACCCTGAATGCGGTCGATACCTCGCGGGCAGAAACCGCGACAGCGTGTAAACGGTCCAATGGCAGGCGGCTCCCGTCGCGTGTTTGAAAACACCGACGGCCTCCCGCCAGACAGCAGCGAGGTCTCTGGGGAAGCCAGGCTGCTCGTCTGCGCCTCCTTGTCTGGGGCGGGAGTCCCTGCCACGCAGTCACGGCCCCCTGCATGCGCCGCCTGTCGGCACGTGTGCGCCTGCGTGCATCGCATTGCATCAGCTGCGGTGACTCGTTTTAAGGAAACATTTCTATTCGCTGTAAGGCTTATAAAATGAGTCCCTGGCCCGGGTGGATCCCCCTGAATACGCAGACGGCTTCAGAGTCGCTGTCGCTTCATTCTCTTCTGTCTCTTACCGTTTGCCACCTTTTTCTCTGTAGTCCCCCTGCTTTGCTTCCTGTGATGTAAGGGTGATGTGAAGCCGTGTTTTGCCCGCACTGGGGAGCGTGTGCAGTGCTTACTGGGAGGTGTGGGTGATGTGAAGC
>JABFDZ020000066.1:1648457-1660503 GCA_019775955.2 Pollimyrus isidori | reverse complement strand
AGCCCTCCTTCCTGTCGACCTGGGGGGTGGGGGCGGGAGCGGCGGGATGGACCAGGGAGAGGTGTGACTCGGACATCGACGTAAGCCCTCCTTCCTGTCGATCTGGGGGGAGGGGGCGGGTGCGGCGGGGGGCCCAGTGAATTATTCCTTTGAAAAGCATACAGGCCGGAAAATTGCTGCATGCTTCAGGAGTCGACCTGTGTGGAGGAGCGGAGCCCAGGCCGCCGCTGCTGGTTATTATAGATCCGTAGTAATTCGATTCGTCGGCTTCTCTCCGTTCCTCCTGTTATTTCTGCCACAGTCGGCTCAGGGTTTCTTTGGGAACCGGATCGCCCAGAACCTAATGGAATGTCGCCTTTGTGTTTGCGCTGGAACGGTGTAGCCACAGTCACTTGACCGCGGAGAGTCCCTTAATGAAGGTTACCTCCCTGCCCACGGCGATCGATGCGAAGCCCAGGCCCCCGGCAGAGATATTAATGCTCTGATATAACGCGCACACAGAACAATTTAACGATTTCCTCCCAGAATCGTTATGTACAATGTACTGTTACTGATTATTTACTCCGGAGACTGAGTTCACTTCATATTGTTCAATAAAATAAAAAACGTCTTTCCTCTTCTCATAGACAAAAGTAAGAGTTTTACCCTTTTTACCAGAAGTACAAAGTACAAAATACAAAAATTTCCAAAAGATGAATAAAAAATCAAGTGTCCTGTCAGACGGGAATGCTGTGTGCATTGGCAGGTTTTCCGTGGTATTTTTGGATCAAGACTGTGTCAGTCGTTAGTCGTTACTCGCTGCCTGAGACAGGCGTGACAGCACACCGACCCAGTCTCCCTGACCCATCTGTACACACACACACACACACACACACACACACGTACTGTGTCAGGGTAATGTCTTCATGACGCTCCATCCCTGTCATCGCCTGTCCAAAGTGTCACTGAGAGTATGTCACGCTGTTTCAGGTTTACCCAGAACCTTCCGCCACTCAGGGGAGCTCCACATCGGGGGATGCAAAACGAAACATCTATACCCAGAAGCGATCATTCTAGTTCCATGGATACGGCTGTTCGTTCTGTCAGAAGATAAATGCAGTGTAAAGATGTTAATGTGACAGATAGTGTTTTTAAAAGTGTTCCCTCAGATATAGTTCCACCTGCAATTTCCTTGAGCGTTTCCTATTAGTAGGTGTTCATTTTGGCTGTTTGAGTTGACAGAGGCGCCTGATCTAAGTTCTCCACCAGGGGTCCCCGTGCATTACATCGCCCCTGCTCACGGTACCTCGCCCTCCATCGCATTCCATGTTTTGTGAATGTTTGTTTTCCAAATCCTCAGGAATGCAAATCCAATCCCTGCCTCCACGGCAACTCCTGCATCGGCCTGGTCGCCGAGTACGCTTGTGTTTGCCGGGATGGACACACTGGGATGAGCTGCGAGGTGCATGTGGATTCGTGTTGGGAATGTCAGATTTTCCCGCTCTGCCGCAACGGAGGCTTGTGTTTGGATGGACCCGGATCCCGGTTCACCTGCTGGTCAGTCTGTGGTCTTCATCGGCCTGGATTAGAGAAAGCTGGGCCGAGGTTTTCATTGGCTGATGAAGTTTAAAACACAGAAAAGTGACACCATAAGGAAACCGATCATCGGTGCCTCAGGATTAGCATCTGAAAGACATGATTAATAATGTTGTGAAGTGCAGGCAATGATCTGTTTACATGTGCAGACATCAGGAAATCGAACCTGATGCAATTAGGGTGTGATGGGCATGAATTATGAGGCGGGAATGTGCATCTGATCCGACCACGGTATGTTCACGCTACAGGTTTGTGCCTGTGATAAAACACACAGAGGAAGTGGGGCAAAGGACCCACTTTTATTCTTATCCATCATGTTTATTGCCGTTGTCTTTCATGGGCTGAACAGCAGCATAATTGTAGGTGCCGATGCAGGTTGCTCCCATAATACAGCACAGGTGGCAGCTACGGTATATTTAATAGCGTAATGATGGCATTTCAGACAGTCATGTAAAGTCCATTATTGTCTAATAGAGTGCGGCATTATGGGTAATGAGTATGGCTCCTCATTCCGAATGGTCCTTGTTGCACGTCACCCAGTGGGTCAGTTTCGCCTTTGCTCGGGGCTTTTCCAGAGGCTGTAGGCCTTCCAGGAATTACGGCCCCGCCCACAGGGAGGAGCCAATGACGGCTGACGTTGCTGCCGGAGCCGCCCCACTAACGATCTGTGATAGGGCCAAAGCTGCTGGCCAAAGTCACATGACCTGCCTGGTCTCGGGCTGTCAAGTCGTCACTGTGTGGAGGATCTTCCTATGAACACAGATATTAGCATGATCAGCAAGGCCAGACTAAGCACACTACCTGCTCAAGTATTCATATCTCACCATCATTTTAAGCACATAAATATCATGTGTACTAGGATGTATATTATAAATGTATAATGTTGTATCGTATAACTATTTGGTGATTGTGTCCCTGTGTAAATGTGTCGTTATGGGCTGCTGTGAATGTGGAGGGTGGGGGTGTTTCGAGGCGCCATGGAGGATGAGTATGCTGGCATGGTGTGACCCTCCTGCCCACACTAATCAGAGTCTTTCAGACCTACAAGCAGCTTCTGTGTGGAATGTCAGCCGCCATGCTGTCTCCCTGCTGGCAGCCAGCAGCTTTCTGCTGGTTAGTTTGTAGCTGGGTTTGCCCTCCTGCAGGCTGCCAGGGTGGCATCGTATTCCCATGGGTGCGTCACACGATATTCCGGTGGCACTCAGGGACAGGGGGCAGCATCCTGCTGACTCCTTCAGAGTTGAAGCAAGACTTGTCTCTCTCTCCTCCTCACCTTCTGCCCTTTTTATTTTCTTTCATTTTCTTCCTCTCTCCTCCTTTCTGTTTCTCCTCCTCTTCTCTCTCTATCCAACCTCCCTCTGCTCCTCTCTCCTCTCTACTACTCTCTCCTCCTCTCCCCCATTTCTCCCTCTTCCTCTTTCCTTGTCTTTACTCTTCTCTCCTCCTCTCTGTCTCTCCCGTCCTTTTTTCCTCTCTCCTCCCTCATCTTTCCCTCTCTCCTCTCTACTCCTCTCTCCTTTTCCCTGTTTATCTTCCCTCCTGTTCTCCATACAGCTGTCCTGCAGGCTTCAGCGGCACCTCCTGTGAGGTGGAGGTGAACGAGTGTGACTCGGATCCCTGTTTCAACGGCGCTGTGTGTCAGGACCTTCTGAGCAGTTACTACTGCCACTGCCAGCCAGGTATTGATGAGCTCATCCCTACTGGTAGCTCTGCAAGCTCTGCCCATCACTGAGCCTCCAGCGAAGGATGGCATTCCAAAAAGAGACATAGGCGTCTACAGGCAGATGTGCATTAGTTTGTGACTTGCTGTGGATGGTGACCCAGCATTTAAATGAAGAACAAGGACAGCACATTCTGTTACTGGGAAATAATGGAATTTTCACCACAGCTGAGTGACTCAGTCTTGGAGGTTAAGCGATGATGTTAATGTCACTGTTTATATGTTTGTAAATAAATGTAAAATGTAAAGACACAGCCTCCAAACTCAGGACTTTCACAGTTGGCAGAAGACGGGGCTTTGTTCAGTCTACACAGGTCACATGACCTTGCCCTCCATCTCAAAATAGGTATTGACTATTTACAAAGAAGTCAAACGCCCTTTACATTTCCACCTTCACGAGAGCACAGCTAATCCTTTAGGTAGAAATGATCAAGGCTGGACTCTGGATAAGGTCTGTTCACATTTCATAAAGAGCCGTCTGCAGCCTTCTGCCCCGTTCTGTCCAACCCCCAGCGTGTTCTTGCACTCCACCCTGGTCCTAAGCATTTGGAATCAGTTTATTCTCCCAGTCCAGGCCAGACAAAGACCAGTCATAAGACCACACTAAGCTTCGTTGCCGCATAAGCCGTCCATCTCTTTGTTTGCAAAGCCTGTTTCCGCCTCATCCCTGTTTGCATGCTCCTCCATGTGTCTGCAGCTCTGTGGTCATGGCTGACTGCCCGCACACGCGTGTCGGTGGCTGTGTCCCTGTGTGGTGGAGTCAGTCCCCGTTTCATTCTCTCTCTGGCTCTGTGAGATTCCATGTGTCTGTGGTCATGACTGACTGCCCGCACACGCGTGTCGGTGGCTGTGTCTCTGTGTGGTGGAGTAAGTCCCTGTTTCATTCTCTCTCTGGCTCTGTGAGATTCCATGTGTCTGTGGTCATGACTGACTGCCTGCACACGCGTGTCGGTGGCTGTGTCTCTGTGTGGTGGAGTCAGTCCCTGTTTCATTCTCTCTCTGGTTCTGTGTGATTCCATGTGTCTGTGGTCATGACTGACTGCCCGCACACGCGTGTCGGTGGCTGTGTCCCTGTGTGGTGGAGTCAGTCCCTGTTTCATTCTCTCTCTGGTTCTGTGTGATTCCATGTGTCTGTGGTTATGACTGACTGCCCGCACACGCGTGTCGGTGGCTGTGTCCCTGTGTGGTGGAGTCAGTCCCCGTTTCATTCTCTCTCTGGCTCTGTGAGATTCCATGTGTCTGTGGTCATGGCTGACTGCCCGCACACGCGTGTCGGTGGCTGTGTCTCTGTGTGGTGGAGTCAGTCCCTGTTTCATTCTCTCTCTGGTTCTGTGTGATTCCACATGTCTTAGGTTCACTCTGGGTCCCGGCAGCTAGTTTGTATTCCCATGTTTGAGTCCCTGTGTAAGTCTGTGTCTATTTTCATGTGATTCCACATGTGATTCTGTGTGTCCCACCATCTCCAGCCTGGCAGCTGGTGTGTATTTCCCATGTGGTTCCTTGTGTATTTGCCTGTGTGATTCTGTGTATCCTGGCATCTTCCTCCTGGCAGCTGGTATGTATTTCCATGTAAAATTCCTTGTGTGATTCCCTGTGTGATTCCATGTGTGATTCCATGTATGATCCTGTGTAAGATTTCCAGCGTGCTTCCGTATGTGATCCCATGTGTGAATCCCTGTGTGATCTTGTGTGTGATTTTCTGTGTGATTCCCTGTGTGAACCCATGTGTGAATCCCTGTGTGATCTTGTGTGTGATTGCTGTGTGAATCCCTGTGTGATCTCGTGTGTGATTGCTGTGTGATTCCCTGTGTGATCCTGTGTGTGATTCCCTGTGTGATCCTGTGTGTGATTCTCTGCATGATTTCCTATGTAATTCCCTGGGTGATCTTATGTGTTATTGCTGTGTGATTCCCTGTGTGATCCTGTGTGTGATTCCCTGTGTGATCCTGTGTGTGATTCTCTGCATGATTCCCAATGTGATTCCCTGGGTGATCTTGTGTGTGATTGCTGTGTGATTCCCTGTGTGATCCTGTGTGTGATTCTCTGCATGATTCATTGTGTGATCCCATGTGTGACTCTGTGTGTGATCTCGTGTGTGATTGCTGTGTGATTCCCTGTGTGTGATTCCCTGTGTGATCCTGTGTGTGATTCCCTGTGTGACCCTGTGTGTTATTCTCCCCCTCTTTCCTCATGTAATCCTGTTTCTTTGTCTTTTTTCTATATCCCCTGTTTTTCTTATTCCCTGTACGGTGTCCTTGAGTGTCTAGAAAGGCGCCTATGAATAAAATGTATTATTATTATTATTATTTTTATTATTATTATTATTATTATTATTATTCCCTGAGTGACTGTGTGTCACCTGTGTGAGCTCTCCATCCTGGAAGCCCATTTAAGCAGCCGCTCTACTGCCTCTCGCTCATGCCAGGCTGGACGGGCCGACGCTGCGACACTGACATGAATGAATGTCTACTGGAGCCCTGTCAGCATGGACTCTGCATCCAGAACCTTCCGGGACCTGGCTACATCTGTTTCTGTTGGCCTGGCTTTGTGGTGAGTGCTCTTCCTCACACCCTCTCCTCCTCTTCCCTCTCTCATTCCCTAGTAGAAGCAGAGCCATTCTTCTTACTGGCTAATTACCCATCATTCCTCTGGCTCACACGCTCGTTCTCTCCCAGACTGACAGGAGTGTGAGTATTTCGGTTTCCTCTCTGCCCGCTTGTACACCCAGCTGGGAGCCTCGCTGTAATTGCCCCCCGCCGCCCCGCCGCCCCGCTGCTGCGCATAAAGCTAATTTATACTGTTATTTAGGTGACTCTGGAGACGCGGGCTCTGCCTGAAATATGATGCCTTCGCGAGGCGCTGCTGTTTACACAGCCCCCTCCGGTGACGCCGGCTGATTTAGCGCCGCTTGTTGCAGTATTTTATTTTGCAGTACTATAACAAACAAATCGGAAAACGATCATGCTGGATCCGCCGCCTTAATCTATCCTGCATCAGTGTTAACGCCTGTTTAATGTTGTCCAGACATTCGTATTCGTAGACATTAAAAGCAGAAGTTTTTTTTTTTTTTTACGTATTTTGCAAGCAAGCATTTCTCTATTTCTGCTGCTACAGGCTTAGCTTGGTTTAAATCCCCTTCTGTGGTGATCATGTGACCATTCTTTTGCCTTTTTTGGCAGTGAGGTAGCTGGTTAGTCAGTACTAAGCAGACCCCCTCGTCTCCTTTTATCTACCCTTTCTTTCACAGGGGAGGCACTGTGAATACAATGACAACGACTGCCTGCCACACACATGCCCACCTGATCACCACTGCCTGGATGGCATCAATAGCGTCACCTGCATCCCCATCGCGGCTGGTGGCCAGACGGTGACCTTGGCCCCCCCGGCTCTGTGGACCTCCGTACAGACCAGCCTGCCGTCCGTGGCTGGCGAGACAGAGACCCTGAGCGAAGCCACCCGCATTCCAGGTACTTAGGCAGAGAGTGTGTGGGGGGCAGTCAAAGCAGGGTATTCTGGGAAACATTAGTCATGTGACATACATTTTACTGCTTTCCCAGAATTCCTGTTGCCACAAGAGGATACATTTATTATTATTATTGTTGTTGTTGTTGTTGTTATAGTTAATAATAATAATAATAATAATAATACACATATTATTATACATTTATTTCCCAGAGTGTATTGTTCAGGAAAGCATGTTAAAGATGTTTAAATTTGCACCTCCATCTAGAAGCGCCTCTCATATAATCCCTGGCAAGGATTCCTGCTGCTGTGCCTCCCTGTTACTGTCATGTAAATGATCTGTGCACAATGTGAGGAGCCATTGCACCGGAAATCGATTACACCCCCCCCATTCATGCGACGGGACACAGTGCTGGGGCTCTGGGGCTCTGGGGCTACGCCGCTCCCGCTCCTGCTCGGCTACGAGAGCTGACCCCATTCACACTGATTCAATGGCCTGAGAATTCAGACCTTAATGGAATTAGCATAGGAATGGAGACGCTTCATTTTACATTTTCTGTTTCGCCGACAGATTAGTTCATTTTATTAACAAAAAGCCTTCAGTGCCAACAGCCGCCGTTCCAAAGGCGCTCTGAAATAGCTCCATAGTGCGGGTGGAATTGATGCCATTGACCGTTCCCATTTATCTTCTGACTTTTCTTCCGTCACTCCTTTTGGGTGAGGAGATGCTCACTACCCCAAAACCACAGATCACGAAGGTGTGTCTTTCTGGGGGTTGTCATCGCTCCACATTTCTTGATTCTTCTTCTGAAGCCTCTGAACGTTACATGCAATGTTTGTCGTGTGCATGTACAAAGAGTCTTGAGGAAAACACGTGAATTTGATAGAAGGGCAGCTCTACTCAGCAGCGCCTTCCAGTGTCATGGATCTCCTAATGGGCAGTGCCATGCAAGCATGTATACGCTCTGTGTTTTTGACCCCAACAGATCTATATCTGCTAGCCCCACCCCCACCGCTGAGTCATATTGCATCCTGTATGATTCCTGACACTCCCCTTAATGATGATGTACCACATTTACCAGAGTTATCCTTAAACCACAGTTGAACGCAGTGTAAAGGGAGGCCCAGCCTGTGATGAATGAGTGTTTGTTTGCGCTCACACCCTCATCTGAAGCACATCTAATGATGACGAATCATTAAGCAGATGAGCGGAGCCTCACACTGCACTACTCTAGGCAGCCACAGGGGGCGCCGAAGCACAGGTAATGTTAATTTTCAGAACATGACTGTGCTCCCAGCTAAGAAGCATTTAAAAGCAATTACTGCTATATTGTAAAATATTCTTTAATACAATGCTTTTTATTTAAATTTAACAGTCAATTCAAGCTGTAATAATCTGTTTTCAGCTAGTTCTGGCACTGATTAATGTGCAGAACATTGATATGTAAATGCCTCAGAGTAAAATGTAAAAGTGCCTCAGTTTAATATTAACTCAGAGAGTAATGAAATCAGTCGGTGAGGCGTCCTGTCAAAAAACCATTATTAATATCAGGTACTGGCACACTGATGTTGTCAAGCCAACGGTGACCATAGAGACACCATCTCTCTGGAATATTCTCTGTCTCCTGTCTGTCTGTCCAAGTTTCACCTGAGTGAGTTCATAATGAACACCATTTATGCATTTTTTTATAATTAATATTAGAATAGCAATGATTAGTGTAACTGTAAGCTTGTCTTGGGAAATGCTTTTTCAGAGCTTGGTCCTGATGCTGACTCTGCGAGATCTCCACCCCAGCCCCCATAAATACAACCCTTACGTCCCAGTCTTCATCCCTCTTTCCTGATTCCCGTTCCATCTTTCATCCATCTTCTACTTGGCTTTGCTTAATTCTCCATCAGAAATACGGGGTGTCATGTTTCACTGGGTAACTATTCCCTCTTCATTTGGCCTCTCGGTAAGGGCTTGTGCTGAAAATCCTGCACCACCTCACCCCACCTGTAGGAGGTGCTTTGCAGCAGATGTGTTGAGGTCCTTTCACACAACTTCATGCTGGGAATGGCTCTCATGTTTCCGTAAGGCTTTTGACATCAGTCATATGATCTCTTCTGTGAAGCAGGGCATGCCTTATTATCTGGGGACTTATGTAACAAACTCATTACTGCCCCCTGTAGGCAGGGTCATGCCAGGCACCCTGCAGCACTCATATCCTCATGTGGATTTCCTGCCTTTCCCCACCTCTCGGGAGTTTCTCTCTGTCTCTTCCCACATGTGACCCAGTGACTTTGAAAGTGAAGACACAAAAGCTTTACCTCGAACACAGACCCCTGCCTTGAACACAGACCCTTACCTCAAACACAGACCCCTGCCGCGAACACAGACCCTTACCTCGAACACAGACCCCTGCCGCGAACGCAGACCATTACCTCGAACACAGACCCCTACCACAAACACAGACCCCTGCCGCGAGCGCAGACCCTTACCTCGAGCACAGACCCCTGCTGCGAACACAGATCGCTACCTCGAACGCAGACCCTCACCTCGAACACAGACCCTTACCTCGAATGCAGACCCCTGCCTTGAACACAGACCCTTACCTCGAATAGAGAGCCCTGCCTCGAATTCACATCAGCAAAGGCCACCGGGGAAAGTGACTTCTGGAAAGAGGCAGGTGTATTTCTGATATGGGATTCTATTTTAATTTGATTTATTGGGTTTTATAGGTTGGTTAAGATTTATAGGTGGGTTGGACAGCGACATCACATTGAAACACGAACTAAACAGAGGCAAATAATATTAATATTAATGGTGCTTGTTAATGTCAAGAATATACAATTAATTTAGTCTGTGATGACACAGCTGACAGCCAAGGTCGTGGGGACCTGACTTTAAATGCTGTTATCCTTTTTAATTGGAATTTTTTTTTTCAATTATTTCTTAACAGCACTTTTAACTTCTGAAGTTATGGGGAAAGTCTGAGTGAAACTTCAGGTTTTGCCTGTAAAAAGCAGTAATTTCATTTCCCAGCCAAAAGGCGGCTGCGGGGGTTTCTAAGGGGACAGGGTTGCTGAGCGCAAACTCTTTAATACAGTCTGCCATGAAGTGGTGTTTGTTTCAGATAATTCTGATCATTTATTTGAGTGTTTCTTTACCCCGGGGGATTATGCGTTATGTTGCATTCTCTGTTCCCGGAACAGATCCGTAATTACACTCTCCACTTCTGTACTGCCTGCTTTCTGGAAGCACACCTGCTTGCTGCACTTATATAACTTACTGAATAGTGAAAGCTACCAGATACCAAAAGATATATTTAATCTTGTTTTAGCATCAAAATAAAATCCATAATAAAACATAAAAGTGGAGATGCTAATGAGGTCCTGGAAACTCCTGAACCCTGACGTACTTTACCACAGCCCAAGGGGTGGCTAAACATAGGTGTTTGAGAGAGTCACCGGGAGTCCAAATGAGCTTCACATGCCTCAGAGAGAGTCACCGGGAGTCCAAATGAGTTTTGCATGCTTCAGAGAGAGTCACCGGGAGCCCAAATGAGCTTCGCATGCCTCAGAGAGAGTCACCGGGAGTCAAAATGAGCTTTGCATGCCTCAGAGAGAGTCACTGGGAGTCCAAATGAGCTTCGCATGCCTCAGAGAGAGTCACCGGGAGTCCAAATGAGCTTTGCATGCTTCAGAGAGAGTCACTGAGAGTGTAAATGAGCTCGGCACTCCACCTGCATTTCAGAGAGAGTCACTGGGAGTCTAAATGAGCTTCACACTACACCTACACTTCAGAGAGAGTCACCGGGAGCCCAAATGAGCTTCGCATGCTTCATATAGAGTCACTTGGAGTCCAAATGAGTTTGGCACTCCACCAGCATTTCAGACAGAGTCACCGGGAGTCAAAATGAGCTTCACACTCCACCTACACTTCAGAGAGAGTCACTTGGAGTCCAAATGAGCTTCGCACTCCACCTACACTTCAGAGAGAGTCACTGGGAGTGTAAATGAGCTCGGCACTCCACCTGCATTTCAGAGTGAGCCACCGGGAACACAAATGAGCTTCGCACTCCACCTACACTTCAGAGAGAGTCCCCGGGAGCCCAAATGAGCTCCACCTGCACTTCAGAGAGAGTCACTGGCAGTCTAAATGAGCTTGGCACCCCACCTGCATTTCAGAGAGAGTCACCGGGAGCCCAAATGAGCTTCACATACTTCAGAGAGAGTCACTGGCAGTCCAAATGAGCTTGGCACTCGATCTGAATTTCAGAGAGAGTCACCGGGAGTCCAAATGAGCTTCACACTCCACCTGCACTTCAGAGAGAGTCACTTGGAGTCCAAATGAGCTTCGCACTCCACCTACACTTCAGAGAGAGTCACTTGGAGTCCAAATGAGCTTCGCACTCCACCTGCATTTCAGAGAGAGTCACCAGGAGCCCAAATGAGCTTCACACTCCACCTACACTTCAGAGAGAGTCACCGGGAGTCCAAATGAGCTTCGCATGCTTCAGATAGAGTCACTTGGAGTCCAAATGAGTTTGGCACTCCACCAGCATTTCAGACAGAGTCACCGGGAGTCCAAATGAGCTTCACACTCCACCTACACTTCAGAGAGAGTCACTTGGAGTCCAAATGAGCTTCGCACTCCACCTGCATTTCAGAGAGAGTCACCAGGAGCCCAAATGAGCTTCACACTCCACCTACACTTCAGAGAGAGTCACCGGGAGCCCAAATGAGCTTCGCATGCCTCAGAGAGAGTCACCGGGAGCCCAAATGAGCTTCGCATGCCTCAGAGAGAGTCACTGGGAGTCCAAATGAGCTTCGCATGACTCAGAGAGAGTCACGGGGAGTCCAAATGAGCTTTGCATGCTTCAGAGAGAGTCACCAGGAGCCCAAATGAGCTTCGCATGCCTCAGAGCGAGTCACCGGGAGTCCAGATGAGCTTCGCATGCCTCAGAGAGAGTCACTGGGAGTCCAAATGAGCTTCGCATGCCTCAGAGAGTCACCGGGAGTCCAAATGACCTTCACACTCCACCTACACTTCAGAGAGAGTCACCAGGAGCCCAAATGAGCTTCGCACTCCATCTGCATTTCAGAGAGAGTCACCGGGAGTCCAAATGAGCTTCACACTCCACCTACACTTCACTGGGAGCCCAAATGAGCTTCGCACTCCACCTGCACTTCAGAGAGAGTCACTGGCAGTCTAAATGAGCTTGGCACGCCACCTGCATTTCAGAGAGAGTCACTGGGAGCCCAAATGAGCTTCGCACTCCACCTGCACTTCAGGGAGAGTCACTG
>JABFDZ020000066.1:1537142-1554031 GCA_019775955.2 Pollimyrus isidori | reverse complement strand
AAAGAGGCGGCGCGCGCGACGGGACGTCAGCCGGAAAGAGGCGGCGCGCGCGACGGGACGTCAGCCGGAAAGAGGCGGCGCGCGCGACGGGACGTCAGCCGGAAAGAGGCGACGTGCGACTTACATGCCGGTTCTCCCGCTGTCTCCAGGCAGCCAGCTCTTTGGACGCCAGCTCTTCCGGACTCATTCGGATTAAATGGTGAGGCGAGATCTCACTTTTGAGAACCCGTTTAAATAATACCTGGGAGGGCATGAAATGCAAGTCAGATCAATACCTCTTGGGGTCACTCATATGAAGGCAGGCTCCATTTTATATTATTGGATGTCAGTACCAAACAGCAAAGCAGGATATGGGGCAACGTTTGGCACCAGTACCCAAGAGAATCACAGACCCCGCCCAGAGTAGCCAAACATCCTCTGTTTTCTGGAGCTTAACCTGTCCTTCACAATCCTCTACCGAACATCTCAGAAAGCTCTAGAGAAGACCCATCACAGTGGTCTTCTGTTGGTTCCCCCAACAGAACCCAAATTTCCGGCACGGTTCCTGAACATGCCAGGTAGCAGCACGCTTACGTTGTTCTTAGCATCTTTCAGGTTGAACATCAGGCTCCGGTACTTGCTCTTGTATTTGCTGTCCGTGTCCCGAAAGAACGAGAACAGCTCCTTCTCAGTCTTGCTGGCCACGTTGGCCGCCCTCTCTGCGGACACCTTCAGGTCAGACTCGCTCAGCCTGAAAGGGAACGGCGCTGAGGTCACTTCCTGTGACATCACAGGCGCTGCGTGACACGTGCAGGAGGAAAGGGGCGTAGGTGCGGTTACCGCTTCAAGAGGATGTCTTTCAGGGAGTCACGCACGTTCCTCCTGATCTGCTCAACGGAAGGCTTCTTGGAGGCCGCAGGAGACGTCTTTGCCTTCTTCGCCTCCTGCCGATCATGGGCTCCTGCAGACGTGCAACAAGAGGCCCGTGACCCTCCACCTGATAGCAGTTGAGACAAAAGGAGCGTAGGCTCCGTACCGATCTTTTGTGTCGCGTCCCCTGACGCGTGGGGCCGCCTGGGCACATGGGCCCTTTGGTCCGAAGCGGACGCTGTTCTGCTCTCCCCATCCCTGTCTTCTTGAGGCTTCCTCTCCAGAGCGTCCTGGAGCAGAGCAGAAGATCCAGTAGATCTCTTAAATAAACACATTCGTACATTTCATCACACTTCAATGCTTAGAGGTCGTCAGAGGGAAAACGTCTTTGGGGGGCGGAGTAACAGCAGAACTGCGTGGGTGACGTGTGATGTCAGATGTTGAGATGCACCTTAAGGTCAGTTCATGCTTCACCTTTCTGCCTCCGCTTTCAGTTCCGGTCGACCATGCATGTACGTCCAGTGGGTGTCTATGCAAAATTTGCCCTTTCAATTTGTTCAGCTTAAAAACAAACATCATTAGCTCTGGAAACCGCTAATCCACATTTGTTCAAGATTTAATGATATATTACTACAGCGCCCCCAAGAGATCAGGGTGAGGAAATGTTTTAAATATTTTTTACGATCCCTTGCAATAGTTTTATTATTTACTAATAACTGTTCTGTGTCCATTTAAAGGACAAAACATAGCATTAATCATCTAAAGTATAAAACTAAACAATACAGACCAAGTTAAGTCTCCTTTAAGCATTAAACTACGGGGGACCAATGCATGCCATGTAACTTTACTGTGTGTGTTTTAATACACATTTATTGATAACGATACTGTGTCAGTTCACCGCCACTAATTAAACAAGACAGATGGGCTGTTGAACACACACACACACACACACACACACACACACACACACACACACAATTCAGATTTATCCTTCCCATCATGTTGCAGCAAATAGAAAGTGGTCAGGCGTAATGGGACAACAAAGCTATTGCAAAAAATATTTTCCCTGGCTGACCTCTTAGGGGCTCCATACATCCCACCTATGGCTAATAGATTTCTTCCGAAAAGTCATTCTTTCCAAAAGAATCGAAAAGCACTTTCAGTGAGAAATGTGACAGGCCAGAGGTGAAGATTAAGCGTATTTACAATCCAAATTGCTTGTGAGACAAAAAAAAATAGCTTTAGAAAAGAAAAGTTGTTTTTATTTTCAAAACTGGTGAAGACGTAAAAAAAAATCTCATTCTGCTTTTGTGTAAGCTTCATTCAGACCTAGGAGACTACGTCTGCCCTCTGCTGGACTGGAGGTATATCGCTGCAGTATGCATGCGCCGACCGCAACCATTTGCAACCACTGTATGAACACAAGCGGGCATGCAGACGAGCGTCCCCAGACCGGGAGTGCACGTGGAAAGTGGAAAGTATGAAACAGGGTTAGGCCTGTATCTGGGTGAGGCTTAGAAGCAGCACCTTGGATACCCAACACCAAATTATTAGTGACTCAAAAAAGGAGATTGGAACTTACAGACCCCTCATTACTGGGCAGGTTACAGGAATATTACATGTCAGTCACCATAATTCGCTAGAGGACAAAATGTTTCTGCATTACCATCCAGGTCTCTAGCATTGGATTCATGGTGCTTAGATTGGAGCGAGTTGTACACAAGTGGCTCACATCCTGCTGCTATTTACCCTTAATAGCGTGGCAATAGTCCTGCGCTTTACTTTAATCAGTGAATCAAATTTGACAGTTTCGCATAGAATTGCAGGTCATGGGGAATGCAGACAGCACAGCATTACACCGAACAGCGCCACCTTAAGGCCAAAGAAGATCAATGACCTATTAGGTAAGAGAGAGTTCAGATCAATGAGCTATTAGTTAAGTTCTCCCCAAGCGAGCTTGATGGGCCGAATGGCCTCCTCTCGTTTGTATAGTTCTTATGTTCTTATGACCCATGTGGACCGAGTCGAAAAAAAAAACATTTCAACAAAAGACGCATTAAGCTTCTCTCCAGACAAGTACATAAAGAACTAAAATGTGGTCACTGAGAGGCATGAAAAATGCCATCACTTCCATCATCATCTCCACCACAACATACACCCATGATCCATAAGGCTAAAGCCACGTGGACCTCTTAACCTGGCAGTGTGAAAGATGGCATGGCCGACGGGTTCACTTGCCTTCCTGACGGCCGCTGCTGATGGTTGGTGGCTCATCTTCTCATATCTGACAGCAGGCTTGTTCTCCTGGGCTTGCTCCACTTTGACCTGCCTTTCAGCAGAGGCTGCCCCGTGGTCCTCAGACTCAACCTTCTTATCTTCCTCAGCGCAGCATTTAAGGCAGACGTACTCTTGGTCCTCCTTCTCCATCTGCTGGGCCTTTGCCAAGTCCAGCCCCACACACTCACCGTGGAACCAGTCATCACAGCGACCACAGCCCACCATGAACCTAAACGTGTGACATTGAAATGTCACGGCCAAGAGGTGCAAGGGGCTCCCATTAAATCACATAAATAAGTTTCAGGTGAATCATTACTCAATTCTCAACTAAGGGCCCCTTGTACTTCATGCAAACCAGATGCAGAAAAGCTGTCCAAACTAAAAACGGACAACTTTCAAACAGAATCCAAAGAAATCTGGAAGAGGACACCATGCACCAAGGTGCTGCTGCAAACATGTTCTGCCGGGTGACTTTCTGAGGAAAGGCTAAGGCCAAACACACACACACGTACCGGTTAGAGTGAGGCTTTCTGCAGAACCCACAATGCTTGCTCGGGTCCCAGATGGCGTCTCCTTCCGCAGGTTCATCCTCAGCAGCCTCCTTCTTGAGCGTAGGAGCATTATCGGGGATGAAGAGCTGGGGCTCGTCCACAGACAAGCTCCGGAGACCCTTGCTCCTCGGCCTTTGCAAGGCCTTTTCCAGCTGCTTCTTGGCCCTGAGCTTCTCCAGGTCGCCGTCCTCCGACGGTTCCCTCGGGAGGTGGGCAGGTTTGGCCGTGGCCACCTGGGGGTGGGCTGGCTTGGGCCCAGATGGAAGATGGGGGGATTTGGAATTCCCGGCCTGTGCAGCAGGGTGCCGCTTCTGACTTCCATCTGCGCTGGCAGTTCCAGGCAGAAGCCTTTTGACCACGGGGTGAAACGGACTGGACGGTTTGGGTCCAGCGTCTGGTTTGGCCAACCTCTTACCCTGCACCCTCGGCATTTTGGAAGGCGGGTACGTCTGAAGGTGCTCTGTGCGCCTCTTAGCCCCCGTGACCAAAGACTTGCCCTTGATGGCTTGTACGTCCTGGATCTCACCCCGGGTCATATTTTTTGGCTCTGCTGCAGCTCTCTTTGAGGTGCCGGTCTCCAGGGTCTTCTTCTTGGGGGATGCTGGCGACGGCTTCAATTTTACTTGCTTGTGGGCAGGAGGCTTTTGGTCCTGACCGTCTCTGCCAGCTGCTGTGTCAAGCAGCACAGATTTGTTAGCGTCTGAACATGTCCGGCTTTCAGTTACACCTGAGTTTATGCCCTTAGCCTCCTTCACGCTCCCTGAATCGGGCTGCTGTAAATCTGACGAGTTATTCGGTTCAGTCTCTGCTGTGCACACATCCATGGGTGACTGGCTGGTGCTTAAGAGCACATTAGAGCCTTGCTGCACCTCATTGGGATTCACGTAAGGTCCCAGCTCAGCAGAGCCTTCAGCAGTGCCGTACTTCCCAACGTCCTGAACGGAGGTCAGATCCTCAACCACTTTGCCGTCTGCCATGGTTACGGCCCCATCTTCTACAGCTGACGAGTTCACACCCTCAACACTCCCCGAGGCTTCGGAGGCGACCTGAGAAGGTCCTGCACCTGGGGCTGAGGTGGATGGGGCTTTGGAAGGCCCCGGAAGAAGCTCAATCTTGTACCCTCCTACAGTCACGGTCAGACGCCTTAACACCACCACGGGGTTCATAGAGGGTCTGACTTTGCAAGCGGCGCTTTTCCCAGTTCCTTCCTCCTTATCCTGGGAGGAGTCTTCCTGTGCTTCAGCCGCTTCCTGTGCTTCGGCTGCTTCAGCCGCTTCCTGTGCTTCAGCCGCTTCCTGTGGCTGCTGTTTGCCTCCTCCTCTCCTGTCACATCTCCTGGTGGCTCTGCTGCTGGCCGGTTTGCTGACAGCCTCTGCACTCCTGGCTGGACTCAAACCAGATTTCACAGGCTCTGAAAGAGACGGCAAAACATCACCAGGGTGATGCAAAGCAAAGTGGTACCTTCTGCAGAAGCAAAGGGCTTCACTTCTCCGTTTAAAACAAACAAACAAACACAAATGTTCAGTTTTGCTCCAGCAGCAATAACACAGGAAAGGGCAGTTTGAGATAAAACAGCCACCCCCCCCCCCCATCAGAAACTATTAAAGCGGATCTCCTGGCTGCTTCACAGCCACGATTTCTCACTGTCTGCTTATTCCTACTTCTAGCCAGAGAGAGATCCAGACAGAAGGAAGCTTAAAGACGCATCTCTCTGTCTACAAGCAGCTGAATAGCAGCCAAAGCGGAGGTTTCTCAAAGCTCACCCTGGTCCGCTTCCTGGGAAGGCACCCTCTTCCTGGGCCGGCCCCTCCGGCCCTTGGCTCCAGTCGCAGGGGACGGGGAGACACCACAGGCACCTTTCGACTTACTCATCCCGGCCAGACCTGCAGTTATAGACAAAAAAGGAACAATGTCCAAACCTTACGTGGTATTATCCAATAAACAATGATTTCTTCTATGCAACCAAAACTTACAATCAAAATCACATAAATATGGTGTCAGGAGAACTAGGCTTACATCAGTTCACCAGTCCATCACTACTGAAACCAGCTTAACAACACAAACCCTAAGAAAACAATACTTCACAACTCTAGCAGTAGGACATAAAGGTTGCTGGGACTTTGTATTACCATAACAGAACAAGCCTCTTCCTCATAGCCGCTGCAGCACCAGAAGCTCAGTAAAGCATCTACTGCTATCTGACTCAGAGTCTCAGAAGTTAAACCTTATAGTCTTCAACAGGCACCTGCTGAATCAGCAGCAATCTCATAGCCGGGGTCCTCATTATCCAAAAGGTGGAACTGAGCACTTGCAGATCCAAGCATGGGATCCTTGTCACTGAGCATATTCTTCAACGAGTCCTCCAGCACGTGGTGACCAGTTCCAAACTCATCCCTCGCTTCGCTTTCCAAGTTCTGTCCTATCAACAACGACTCTTCCAACTGGTCACTGGGGATTAAATGGTTAAAGGTTCCAACCCCATCCATGAATGCCGTTGCAGCTCCAAAAGCTCTGCGGGAACAGAAGGACGAGCATGAAGAAGAAAATGGCCAGAAGAGGCCAAGAGAGGAGAAACCTACCCAGTTTACAAATCCAGGCAACAAGGACTTTCTGTGAGGCAATCTGCCAATTAGGGGTGGGCGATCTGACCATTTTACATATCATATCATGATCTACCTACTTTTCCTGAAAATCGTAGGGATCGTGACCATTTTTGTCCTACTAATATTCCCAAACCCAACACAAAAGGGTGATGGCCAATCATGTGTCTTACTACCCGATCCCTACCACACTTCCTCAGCTGCCGTGCTGATCACTTGCATCGAATCGTCACACAAATACGTCACACATGAAAGTGACCCTGTGACAGAGACGCATGAGATAACTTAGTCAATGAGCACAGCCATCTTGTAGGACGTCATTGTTTGCGACCAAAGTACGGATCCAGGGTGTAGCTACTCGATCCCTACCGCTTGCCCGGTTTGTACCCTGCACATCTGCACCACGTTATATTACCTGGCACTGCCCCATCCATTGCTGTACTGTCCGCGATTTTACGGAAAACCATACCGTTTATATTGACAGCACACTACATGGGTCGCTTTATCTAGAGATATTTAGAGAGAAATGTTAAGGATTTTGCTTGTAAAGAAAAAAAATTTGCGCTTGTAATTTTAAGTGCCACTCCAGTCATCTATTTCCAAGTTTATTCCCCAAGTATCCCACATCTGAAATATTCATTTATATTCCCATCAGGTGAAATCGCCACCATTCAGCTACATGGTATTTTGGTATACTTATAGGTTTGGTTCACTCTGAGATGAAGGGAAGTATACAGTCACCACCGCATGACAGGGGTACGTAATGAATGAGACCCACAAACAGGCACTCTGACGAGCGCAGGCCATAGGTAGAACAGACAGAACACAAAGAACGCAAAACCAGAATATCTGGGTAACGGAGATCATTCACCAGAAGTCTGTGAAATGAATCTGAGGTTGAGAAAAGAAATACTGGCGGGATCAAGTCGGGTCGTGAAAATGCCATAAAAAACTGATACAAATCAGCTGCCATCATAACATTTGCCATAAGTGTAATTGCACAGATGTGCAAGGTGCAAATCGGGCATGGAGAGTCAGATATTTCACAGTCCTCTAAACTTAGCCCGCGGCCGGCATTTCCAGTGGTAATAGCACAAATCGATACAATAACCTTGAAAACGGATGCATCAGACGTATTTGTTTAAGTGTAACTCGGGAGTCCATTTCAATTTTGAAAACTGCCGTTTAAATATATTACACGTCAATATCAGGTTATAAACGGTTCCAACTGATTAGTCCTTGGGCTCGTTCAAATCTGGATATTCGACTGTTCATTTCAAAACTGGGAAGCAAGACTGCAATTGAGATTGTGGATTGCAGCTGTGTGTTACCAAGACCATTATGTGTTTTTTTTTTTGAATATCGCCCACCCCTGCTGCCAGTCACAAACCCAGGCTCTGCACTACAACTGAAGGCAACAAGCAAAACTACAGAACACAAGGCAAAATAAAAAGATTTTTTCAGGGATGACGACAGGAAACCAAAGGCTGCTGAACTGGTCCAAAGGCCACTGGGTAAGACATCTGGCACAATATTTAAGCAACGACTTAAGACGTTACATGGTGATGAATTCCTGGGAAAGGATGCATCTAACGTACCGTGGGGACCACTCCTGTCTGGGCACTTCTTCATGTCACATCCTGGAGCACAGGCAATTTCTAAGACCTAAAACAGAAAGACAATCTGATGACTGACTCTTACAGATGAAGCTAAAATAGTGTGGATGAGCATCTCAGTTTCCATCAACAGGCACGGAAATACCACCGAAAAATGTGGGTAAACGTTCAAGGCTATGCAAAAAAAGAACAAAGACCAATAAATTGACAAAAGACATGTTGCAAAATACTGATTGAAAACACTTTAAACTGTGTGTAAATAAACTGGAGAACAACATGAAAATTGGCAAATATGCAAGGTTAAGGCCGTTAAAAAAAAGAGAGAGTAATGACTAAGGCCCAATCCCAATACACCCCTTAGCTCTACCCCTCCGTTTTGCACGTACCCGCATAGGGTAGTGTTGTCTCATTTCTTTTTAGCAGTGAGGGGTTGTGGTATCAGCCCTCAAGATAGCCCTCGAAACGGATTTTTCAGATGCTGACAGAGTTTTTTATGGTCATTGGACAGTTGCCCGGACAACGAAATTAGTCGGCAAGGCCACAAAGGTGCAGAAGAAATGACAAGTGTCAGTACAGATATGGGGGTGGGACACTGTAACCCACACAAAGAGTGAAAGAAGAAAATTCCCAGAATGCATTGCAATACACAAGAAAAGATGGCGAGCATTGTAAGGAAAGAAGGTAGACAGAGACAGAGCAGTATCTCTGTAGTACTTATAGAATAAGAACAGAGCAGGGGTGAGTTTCACAAAACCGTTGAATTAAGAACGTATTTATTCAGAGAGAGCATTCAAAGTCCTTTTTATGTGGCTTTTTGGCTACAACACTTTAGAGAAACTCAAAACCCGTGTTTCATGCAACAGTCTTCCAAGTGCATTACTCCACATCGTGGAATATTTAAAAGAGACATATAGTTTATGCAATATAAACACATCCAAACAAGTCATCCAAAAATATTTTTAATGATATTCGGGTCGCGGCCGGTCGGGTTGTTTGAAATAAAGATGCCAATTAAACCTGTGTAATTTATATGGTACTAGACAGGAAGCGGGTGGATACAATATTTCCTTTTTTTTTTTGCGGTCCAAGTTGCAGGCGGGTTAGTTGAAAACGTCGGTCTGGTTCTGGTCGTTTATACATTGACCCACGCATCACTGACGTCAGTGGTATAATCATGTTGTAATGTTAAAGTGACTTTAATATATAGTGTTATAAGCATGTTGTAATGTTAAAGTGACTTGTCCGTGTTATAAGCATGTTGTTCTATTCCAGGAACTCCCGAGCAAACCAAGCAGCCCATAAGCGAGTGGTGTCCCGATTCCTAGGTAAAGATTTCAAGCCCTACCCCTCGTGGCTATGTGAAGTCAACTTCGGAAGGGAGGGCCCTCAAAATCTAGTGGTAGGGCTAAGGGAGGAGAAATGGGATTGGGCCTAAATGTTTTGAATGCGGATCAAGCTGTGAGCTGCTCTTCTCTTATTAATGGTACAAGAGACCCAACCAATGGTTCAACAGCAAGAATCTCTGGGGGCTCAGAACTGGACCCAGTTTAAGCACCTCACACAACCTGTCATTCCACATTCTCTACTGAAATGGCCAGCTTTTGGTCAAACTCAGCACACTGGATCAGCTCAAGTGCACCTCCCACAGAATTCACCTCAAACAAGGGCAAAGTTCAGAATCCTATCGATTTTTGAAGAAGGGGCAAAGACTGTTTACTTGTAATCCTTATCAATGTGTGCATGAACTTAATACAAATCTTAAGATATTTAAAAGCATGGGCGGTAATAGTTTTACAATAGGTAAAATACGCAATTCTACCACTTATCCTACTTCACAGCAGCTGAAACTGTCAAGGTCGCTTCTGCAAAATATCTTTTGCTTATGTCTCAGAGAAACTTCACTGATAACACCAAACTATGCATAACAACGCAGATTCTAATTGAATAATATTAGGCATCTGCTACACTGAGCCAGAGCTCAAACTGGAAATGAAGTCAGCTCGAATGCTGTTACAGGACCAGACAGATCTCCCTCAAACCTGAAGTATCAAACACACTCCTAGGCCTAGAAAGATTACATTCAAGCACCGAAGTGTTATAACGAAGAGGTGTGGAAAAAGTCACGCAGGCATTAAGCACGACCCGCTGAACAGCGTGGGGCGAAACTTTATACCAACTATGTGCGTAAGTGAAGTGGACGCAGCCCCAGCTTGTGCGTCCACACGTGCTCGTTTACCACGCGTTGCTAAGAGACGACGTAACGGGTAACTATCCATGTTATTGGGCCTGATGCTCGACGAACCCCCAAACAAATTACAAATAAACCATCTAAATCCCCACTCGGCTCCAGTACACTAACTGGCTCGGTACCATACTGATTAAAACAGCACGCCACTCATATCCCGCCCCTTGCCTTTATCATAAAAACACGATGGGCGTATTTAGGAACCAGCTGGGTGATGGATTAACCGGCCGGTTAGCGGGAGGGGGACGCTGCCATGAGCACCCAGCTAGTTACCCGTATAACTCGCTCCAACACAAGAGCGGGTGTTTAAAGTCACACCCAAAAGTTCCCTGTTAATTCCCCATCGGGCAGCTATGTCCCCGCACGCTCTGCCCACACTTCCCCTGGGTGGTGCTGCTGATACTGCCTTATCTGCCCGGGCCTCTCAGAAACCAGAGGACGGCCAACATCAAAACATTAAAAACAGCCACCAGACGCCATCCCCGCTAAATGGGTGGACCGAGAGCCGGTTAAACACTGCAGGGACTCACAGCCTTACCTAGCCAGCAAGCTCAACGTCGAACCTGGGCAGGCCTCTCAGCTCAAATAGCTTAGCCAAGCCTGGCCTGATCTTACATTAGCCTAGCCTAGCCTGGCTTGAGCTTACGTTAGCCTAGCCTAGCCTAGCTTGGCCTCATCATACTTTAGCTTTGCCACTCGATTTCGACGCTGTGCGATACCACACGACCACACGGCCTCAGGTTGGACAAGCGAAAGAAGAAGTAACGGCAACGATAACGGCATAAAGGCCGCGCCTGCCAAGGAAGGAACACACGGCGCATGGCCTCTACGACCAGGCGCCTCGGGGAGGCCCGGAGTTTGTTTGCAGTACCATGATCACGCCCCCCCCCAGCTCTGCCAGGGAACGGCTTAGTTGTGGAAGAAAAAAAAACGTTTTACCTTTTTGACCCGATGCCGCGCATTGCCGATCGTTAGGGCGAGCCGGTGTACAATGTAGTGTCCTTACGTGGGGGTCCCGCTCTATCGCACGCCGTCTTTCGGCCCAGCTGTGACCATTCCAGCGGCTGCACTCGGATTTGCGTCCTCCTCACTCCAAAACTCGGCCGGCCCAGCAGGTTCCATGCTGAAACGCCCCACTCCCGCCTGGGTTCTTAACTTCAACCAATCGTGTAAGAGGAGGTGGCAGTGTAAACCAATCATTAAAAGGCATGATTGATTTGCTACCCAATCGCCGTAAAATGCGATGTTCCTCCTTCCTCCGTAACGAACTGAGACCGTAGTTGGACATAGGTATGTGGAAGCGAAGTAAATCTTATGATGTTCTTAGTTAAACCACGCATCATTAAAATGCATTTACTTAAAACTACTATGCGCAATATTTTTTCGTATACATATGTCTATAATAGATTAAATAGTAAATTGTAGTCGATGTATTTGAATACGGAATGATTACTTCTGAAGATGGACAACTTAAAGTAAAAATATACGCATAAATATGCATGACGTTACCGATTCTTTCTGAACTCTCAGAAGGTTCAGACCCTTGAGTGATACCTCGGGCCGGTGTATATGGGTGGTGTTGCATGTCGGACCAGTTTTACGTGAAGCGCCTTGTTACACGAACTTGTATGACCGTATCCTCTCGGGCTGCTGAACTACTTTTGTTTTGTGTGCCCCTCTGTGGCTGACATAGTAAACCGGTCACCACACAAATTAACCATGGATAGAATCTGAGCTATTAGTCGGTCCAAAACGTTTTTAAAATTAGCATTTTGAAGGCTGATCTGCGCGTTGTTGTCACATCCCAGTTGACTCTGGGAAATAGTGTTCAGGGGAAGCCATTACACGTGAATTCATCGAACTGTAAAAGTCTATTTTTAATCCTAAGAGACTGGCCAGGCAGGACTGGCCTGAAAGATAAGGTCGAACTGGACCAGCTCAGCTATTATTTATGCTTAGCGAGAAGTATTGTTATGGTGAGTACATTTTATATACCCCTTTCGTGAGGTCCCAGGAAGCCAAAATGGAAAATGGCATTGCTTTGGTTATATAGACATACTTTGTCTACACTTGAAGAGCAAGGCAAAATTAAGTAACAGGAATTCTGGGATTTGTATTTGTAACGGATGTTGCCATGAAAGAGACATCGCACAGAATAAATGGGTTTTTGTATTTATTTTGATATACAAGCGCGCTCACAAACAGGTGAACACTGGCAATTCACTTCTCCCACAGTACTACACCACACATTCCCAATTACAGTATAAATAGCTGATCAAACATTAATACGTCACCATTTCAAATACATAAGTTATCAAGTATCCAAGTTATGCAGATGAAATAAAAAGGGATACAAAATATCACTGACACTGATGTACAGTTTGAAGCCAAGAGGCAATAAGGGCAAAATGATGATCACATTCTAGGCAGAGCAGTAGTTAGAGGTTTTATGTAACGAAAGAAATGCTTTTCAGATGCTTATTACACAATGGACTTCTAGCTACAATAGAAAAGCATCTGCATATTAAAAAATTACTGAAGGGCATATTTTCAGCAAGACAAAGGCAACATATTTATCTTGACCCAAATAGAAATATTACTACCCCCCACCCAATGAAACTCACCTGGTCCCAGCACTTAACCGCAATGTGCTGCCTACCTTTCGGCGATTCTGTAAAGTCCGAGGCTTTTTAAATATGGATGATCCAACAAAATATGTGCTTCTACGGTTTCGTATAAAGTGGTAGTTTTACGGAAGAGAACCATAAACGGATAGATTTTCGGGCAACAACATTTCTGCTGTCAAAATCCAGTTTGTGTGTGTGTGTGTGTGGGGGGGGGGTGATAGCCCTCATAAAAACAAAGATTAGTCAAAGTTATAAGCAAATAGCATTATACACAGTGAAGTCACACCACCTTCAACAAATGTCCTCACAAGACCAACACAAAGAGAGACTGCCAATCCTGCCTTCACGCAATGGTTCTTACAACATATATATAAAAAATTATGTTTGGCACCTAAGTCACTACATTTTTTTACACATGTAAAACCTTACAAAAAAAAAGTCTCCTTTAAAAGGGTCCTACACAGATTAAAGATGGAAACTCAAAATACAGTGACGACCTTCAAACACGTTTTTTTTTTTTTCAGTTAAACATCTTGTAAACTGCTTACTGTAATGCTCTTCAATAAAACTTTCATTCACTGTCTAATTTATGGGAGGAGCAGTGATATTACTGCAAGAAACTTTGAATGGCTGCCTTCGGTCATCTTAGGTCAGATTCTGTGGCTTTCCTGACTCCATATGAGGTTATTTAAAATCCAAAACCAAGGCAAATCCACACGATCAGCTTTCAGAGCCTAAATAGTAACCCTTAGGGAAACAGTCGCCCTACAGACCTCAGGCTTAGCAGAAATCAAATGCTGGACCGGTGGTTCTGCTTCTAATGGTGTTAGAGGCAGCACGTTTCAGGTTCTTGGTTCCCTAGGTCTTAAAATGGCAGTATTCAGAGGTATTGCACCAGACGAGCACACACTGGGTTTACTGGCTGCAGGGCTGCTTGGAGCTTGCCGTAAACATGATCATACAAGGGCTTAGAGTTAACGGGTTCATTTTGATCCTAGTACTCAAGGTAATCTGCAGTCTTTAAATTTAGTCAACTGTCCTCCAGGTCCATTGCACTGTCATTAACTGCACTGGTACTGTGCTAAAGTTAAGGAGAGAGAACACCTGGTATGGCTACAGAAGTATTAAAATCCTGGAAAACATACGACTGGAATGGCAGAACAAATTCTAAAAATGCAAGAAAAAAAAAAAACCTGAAGGGAATGTTTACTTTGATGGTCACAGAACATGAAGCCAGTTCAACCCTAGAAATCGCAGCCCTGCTGGGTCCATCATAAGCTCCAGCTTTGCGTGGATGATACCAGGGACCCATTACATTTCACAATCAATCAAATCCAATGGCTAAACAAAACAGGGAAGACGCTGCATCATGACAACAACCAACAAGGAAACATAAGGTGAGTCACTGACAGTACGCCCCAGGCCGCACGAGTCGATAATCTGATGGAGACAGGAAGATGATGGGGGGGACCTAGGCACACTCACAGGTCTGGGAACAGACAGCCAAGTTACCGAAAATGGACAAATCTCACACAGTCAGCTGTCATTTTTTCAGCATTTAAGACTAACTATGCCTTCCACGTAGGATCATTGTAAGAGCTAATGAATACCAGACACCAGCTGAAGGTTAATCAGGTGTCGTTCAAGCAGCAGAAAGGGAACAGAGGAGAAACGGTAAGTGGACTGCATGTAGTTAGGTCTCTTCCTTCAGTGCAGGAGGGCTGAGGGCAGCATGCATTGCTTCACTGGATGCAGCAGTTGTTACGATGCCCATTGGACTCCTTGAATCGAAGGCGCATCTTTGGACGATATTTCTCTAGGTATAGGAGCTGCTTGCTGTTAAAAGCTCCTCTACGCTTCCTAAAATAGCCAAAAAAAAAAAAAAAAAAAACAGCAAGTTACTTCAGGGAATTGAATACAGTGGATAAGCAGAACTAAGGCAATCAGTCTGATGGACTGAAATTTTAACCCCCAAACATCATTTAAACCTTAAATCCATCCAACCAGCTCCCAACCACATAACCTGGTCAAGGTGACCAGGCACAGGGAAAAACGCCAGTCCATCAGGAGCGAGCACACGCACACACACACGCACGCGCACACACACACACACACACACACACACGGGAAATTCAGGGGCACCAATGAGCACAACTACACATCTTTAAACTGCAGGAGGAGAATGAAGAACAACTATACTCCGCACAGAGACATTAAGGTGGCGGCACTCAGCCCCCAACCCACGATGTGCAAGGAAACAGTGCTACTGTACCCACTGGGTCACTAATGGCATGTAGATCTTAGAGATCGGGAATACTCACAGCCGGATAAACTGGACAGCATCCTCATACTTCATTCCACACTCGATCAAGGCGAGGGCGACCAGGACGGGGGCTCTTTGGAGAACATGCATAAGGTTACAGAAGGAAGTATTAATGACCACGTTTGCTAATGCTGTTCTCATCTCATTATTATGTTTACAGCCACAGAAAAAGTCCTTCTCAGCAAAAGTAAACAGTCATGACTAACTCATATGAAAGGGAGCCACACCTTCCCAATCCAGCCACACAGTGAACAGCAATGCAGCAGCCAGGTTCCTCACGAAACTTGGCCCTCAGAAGATTCAGCCAATCGTCAACGATCTGGCTAGAAGGAGGAGCTCCGTCATCAAATGGCCAATCCTGGAAGGGAAGTGCAGTGAGGTCACAACAACAACAAGTTAACAGCAAATGGGCTCAACACTCAGAATAGATAAATTACAGAGAGGAAGGGTTAGCCTTACAAATCTTTCACTACCATTAGGAAAACTACCCTAATCAGAAACCCACTCTCTTAGGCTAATGCAGCAACGTATTCCTTGAAGGGAGTGGAGTTCTCTCACTCTCTCGCACACATACAATTCATCACAAAACTTACCAAAACCTGAATGGCTTCCTTCTCTACCAGAGCAGCGTCATAGGTGGCCTCGCATACCCTCACCACGGTGCTCACACCATACTTCTTCAGCTCCTGAAGGCGATTGGAAAAAGCTCTGCACACTCCTTCCGATTGCCAACCATTTCACCAATCAGCCACCTGGTAGCCTGACAAACACAATCTGAAATTCCCTTCAGGACACAAGATGGCTGAAGATGATTGAACAACTGTGGGATACCGTGCTTTTAAATTGCTTTACAATAGGATTACAGGAATACTTAAGACTTCCAAGTAGCGCTGAGCAAAGAGAGCATTCTGCAAGTACCTGGATCACCGCCATATGGTAATCAGGCTTACTTTGTCACCTAGATGGCAGACGGGTCAGTCAAAAGGAGTGCTGGCTATTTAGATGCACCATGCGCTGCTGAAAACTCACCTCTATGAACTTGTTTAGGGTGGCGTTGGTCGGATTATGAGTTATGAGGAACCTCATGCTTTTGTAAGTGATCTCCACAGGGGCAGGTCGGTTCATACGTGCCATGGTCACAGAAAGTTGCGTAAGAACGGAAAAGTGACGAATACAAAAGGATATTTTTGTTTATCAATCCAACAAAAGGGTGGAGTAGATGCTAGGAATTTAAAAATATGTATTTACGCCACGTCAGGAAGAGTTTTTTTTTTTTTGGAATTTAAAAAGTGAGGTACTTGAGATTGTGTGGGAGCAGGGTAAGGTATGAAATAACCTCGTCCTGAAACTAGAAATTAAAAAGAAAAAAAAAAGAACAAGCAGGGTTTCTTGACTCCGGTGAGGGGGGGGCCGACAAGGGCAGGTCACACACAGATTACCCCATCCAGGTGTGTTCTCCTCGCGCGAGTTGGGCTCCCTCACTCTGCCGCAAATTCAACACTCAAGTCCCAGCCTGGTCCTCAGGTCCTTACAGGTCGTTTCTTCGTGGGAGAACGAATCTCAATAGTTCACTTGTCTGCATAGATGTCGTGCTGGGCCTGGCAGTAATCCCCACTACCCTTCAGAAACTCCATAAATGTGTGACCGAAAACACCACAGAACTGCTGCAGGAGACAGAAATGGAAAAGCACAAGTTATCAGTCCTGCGCACAGAAAGCCACACAGCGCACAGAAAGCCACACAGCGCACAGAAAGCCACACAGCGCACAGAAAGCCACACAGCGCACAGAAAGCCACACAG
>JABFDZ020000066.1:1222042-1244971 GCA_019775955.2 Pollimyrus isidori | reverse complement strand
CCTCTGCCAGAGCTACACCATGATTGGTAGACAGGTATGCAGGACCTCAGTCCTCTGCCAGAGCTACACCATGATTGGTAGACAGGTATGCAGGACACCGGTCCTCTGACGGAGCCTGCTGTGATTGGTAGACAGGTCTGCAGGACACCGGCCCTCTGCTGGAGCCTGCTGTGATTGGTAGACAGGTATGCAGGACACCGGTCCTCTGCTGGAGCCTGCTGTGATTGGTAGACAGGTATGCAGGACACCGGTCCTCTGCTGGAGCTCCCATACTTAAGCAACAGCTTTAGCCTAAGTTTACGTCAACTCTGACCTGCGCTGGGTGCTGAGCTTGAGGGGCTGATGGAGCTACTGGTGATTTTAATTAAAAAAATTGGTGGGAATAGTGGTGAGTATGGCTTGTAATTTGTCATTTTCATGCAGGCGGTGTGATGCTTTTGAGCTGTGAGGTTATGGTTTTACACTGTGTCCATGTTATATTTGGGGTGTGGACTCGATGACTAATGGCAGCTGGTTGGTATATTTGTTATGGGATGCTTTTCCTTGCTTTGGATGTGGATGAAGAGCATGTCTGAACGTGGTAACCTGTGATGGTGATCCACACCCTTATTTATGTGTTGGCAGCAATTTAAATGTAGTTTTACGAGGGGCCTTAACCTGGGCGTTGTCGAGAACAGACCCATTTTGATAAGTCATGTGAAACCGAGGTGTACTGACAGATGCACACACGTTGGCAGAGCGAGACGTGGTTCCTGTGCTCCATGTGCCATTGTAATACGGTTTCACTGGGATGGGAAAACACCTTTTTTTTGTTGTCCTGTAAACGGAAATAGATACAGGGTGTGCCATGCATTGCTTCCCCCGTAAGCCATGGATTGTTTGTAAATTGGATCCTGTCTTGCCCTAAGTAACACATTCCACACCACCCTCCTCTGAGCAGTGCGGCTGTCTCAGCCTGTTCTGGACTGTCAGGGCTGATATCAAGAGTAACAATTAAGACGTTATAAGCTTCGCGGCCTCGAGCAAAAGCGTATGAAGGGGTGGGAGGGGATGGGTGTGGGGCCGTGCAAATGTCACTGGACCCATCCTTCTGCCTCGAGTGGAGCCTATAAATGGAAGTCGCCCCAAATGAGCTGTACCAGACACTGCGGTAGGAGCACCAGAGAGCAGCGTGAGGGGCTCAGAGCCCAGCTTGGAGCCCAGGTCCGGCTGGAGGGAGGCGCCGTGATTGTGGTCGAGGGCAGCGGCGGGCCTGAAACGGGGACGGTCTTCTGCCATGCACAGCGACCTAACCTACTGCAGCAGTGATAGTACGCTGACCAGCATCGGTTCCTCGGAGAACCTGCTGTCCGGGTCTCCTGACCCGATTCTTACCAGCACTCCACTGATACTCAATAACAGCACGTTGTACAGACCCAGGTGAAGCTTTCTGATAGCCCACACTGTGTTTTTCATTTATTTTGTGTAGAACTTTAATCCACTTCTTGCAGTCTGTGACATCATGAAGTAGAGCCTTCTCCAGGGAGCTCCTATGGCTGAGCCGATTGCTACATTTTTTCCTTTTCTCTTGTTTCTCTCTTGTATAGCGGCATCGATTGCGGTGATGCAAACTGAAAATGAGTGATGGCGTTCTCTGGTGCTACGGATGCATTTTGAACGTAACATCTTTGATTCTGACCTGCAGCATCTGCTGTTCTCTTTTCCAGACTTGACATGCTGCAGCAGATCGCCAACAAGGTCCATCAGGATTGTGTGTCCGGGGAGGACAAGCTGGCACTGGCCAGAAGTGCCTTGCAGTCTGTAAGTAGTTAAGGTTGTCTGTCTGGACAAACACATCTTCAAACAGTTTGGCGTGCTTCGTCATAAATCTGATGCTAATTTAAGCATGTTATGAACCAGGATGTGAAACGACTAGAATCTGGAATCCAGTTCCAGCACGAATCTGATGTGGCTGGATACCTGCTAGAGTGTGAGAACCTCTTGAGGCAGCAGGTGGTGGACATTCAGGCTCTTCTGGATGGGAAGTTCTATCTGGCAGACCAACTCCTTCAGAGGTACCGTTTAACCACTAGCCACTAACAGCCTTGTTATTATATTAATAAATATAGCATATTGTGAGAATTTCATGAATAATGTTATAAATTAATTAATTGTATTATCATGAAGTTGTTTCAATGTTAAACGTCCCATGAGATGATGCTACACTGACTTCTTCAGCCTGACTTCTTCTGGCATGCTGCTCTGTGTTTCTTCCATCTTGAAGGGTGTCAAAGCTACGAGATGATCTGCTGGCCCTCAGGATGGAATGCAGCTCGATTTACAGCAAGGGCCGTACCCTCACGACGGAGCAGACCAAGATGATGATCTCGGGAATAACGCAGAGCTTAAACTCTGGCTTCTCCCAGGGTATAAGCATGGGCCTCACTCCTGGCTTGACCACGAGCAGCCTGGTGTCCCCTGGCTCTACCTTTACCTCCAGCCTGGGCTCGTCCCTGATGCCCGGGCTCACGCCTGGCATGCTACCCGGCAGCATCCAGAGCTACGTGGGCAGCACAGGGGGCATCGGTGTGGACCATGGCACTCTTCATCATCTCAAGCACCTGCAGATCCGGAAACCGCTGGGCAAGTCCTCACTGGTGGACCCCAACCTGAGTGAGGAGGAGGTCAATATGAAGTTTGTCCAGGACCTCCTGAACTGGGTGGAGGAGATGCAGGTGAGAACTCTGGCCATGGCACCTTTAGCTCTATATGAAGATTAGTGTCTTACAGTGATTTTATAACTGGCATAAATGCCCCTTTTCTGTTTGTGTCAGCAGTATTAGCTGTTGGCCAAACCACAGTTTTGTAAACAAACACTAGACAATGTGTTTAGTAATGGATCAGTAAACAGGTTGGTGTTTTCTTTGAAGGTCCAACTGGATCAGGCTGAGTGGGGTTCAGATTTGCCAAGTGTTGAAATGCATTTGGAGAATCACAAGAGCGTGCATGGAGCCATCGAGGAATTCCAGATGAGCCTCAAAGAAGCCAAAATTAGTGAGGTGAGGATTTATTAAGTGACAGGATAATGTAAAATGTATATGGTTTAAACATGTAAACGTGGAGATCTTCAAATAACAATGGACATCACAGGGAAGTTCCTTGAATGGTGCGTTTTCTTCCACAGATCCAGATGACCCAACCTCTGAAACTCAGCTACTCTGAGAAATTGGGCAAGTTAGAGAGCCAGTATGGGCGGCTCCTGGTGAGTTTTCACTCACTATTTATGGGCACCTTCACAGAATGAGGACAGGAGCACTGTGAACTGCAACTGAACACGAGGGCTTTTCTGCTCCATCAGAACTCCTCGAGGAACCGCCAGAAGTACCTGGAGAACCTCCACGAGTTTGTGTCCAGTGCAACGCGGGAGCTGATCTGGCTCAACGAGAAGGAGGAAGAAGAGGTGGCATATGATTGGAGCGACCGTAACAGCAGCATCTCAAAAAAGCGGGATTACCACGCCGTGAGTCGCGCTCCTCTGTCAACCTCCTTTCCAGCTCTTCTGTGAGCATGACCAGCCGGGACCGGCCTTCCTGTCTGCAGCACAGGCTTGTTCTGGAGCTGACTCTCTCGCAAACTGCAGCACAGGGTTGTTCTGGAGCTGACTCTCTCGCAAAATGCAGCACGTTGCTTTGGCACCGTAGGCTGACATCTTACATCCTCTTGCTAATATGCTTAGAGTATCTTCTGTTGGCAAAGAAAGTAAGAGAAGGAATGTTATTGGGTTGTAGTCTTCAAAACTATACACTACAGAAAGTAAAGAATTCATTTATATAAAAGAAAGGCTGGTAGTCTGTGTATATTGGAGTCATATGTACAAGAAGTGTGTGTGTGTGTGTGTGTGTGTGTCTGTGTGGTCCAGGTGTACCTGACTTTGCGGAGACCAAATGTCCCTACAAAGTGATGAATGCCCATTTATTTTTACCTTATGAAGACCAGTTTCCTGGTCCCCATATGGGATAAAACTTTTATAAAAATCCCTGACCGTAATTAAAAAACTAAAAATGCAAAAACTCTTATATTTTGTTTGGTTACTTATGGTTATGGTTAGGGCTGGGTAAGGGGTTGTCATAGTAAGCATAAGCATTTTCCCCAGAGAAATGAATGACCGGCCCCCAAAAAGATATTATTACACGACTCTGTGTGTGTGTGTGTGTGTGTGTGTGTGTGTGTGCGTGTGTGTGTGTCTGTGTGTGTGTGTGTGTGTGTGTGTGTGTGTGTGCATGTACTCAATGCATTACTTCATGTCCTGAGACTGTGGTAGGTCTAAAGCAGACTTTCGACAGCATTGTGTGCTGCGGCAGCGAGTGCATTAGTGTGTGGTGTGATTAGGGTGTGTTTGCATCTTGGGATTTAGGCCCTGAGGTGTCTGGTCTTGCTATTACAGGACTTGATGAGGGAGTTGGAGGAGAGAGAGACAACAATCAAGTCTGTGCAGGACAAAGCAGAGTGCCTGCTTCTGGAGAGCCACCCGGCCAGGCTGACTATCGAGGTAAAGACTCGTTGCCCGGAATGTTCTACAGCTTTTGAGAAACTGTGCTTGGTGGTCATGTTTACATCAAAATTTTGTTTTTATAACAAATAACTAAAAAGTCTTTCTAAACAATCGGATGGTTGAGTAGAACTTGGCAATGGGCCTCCCTTCAACCCCTAGTTTAACTTAACTCTCTGACTGACTAATCACAGGCGTACCGCGCGGCCATGCAGACACAGTGGAACTGGGTCCTACAGCTCTGTGGCTGTGTAGAGCAGCATCTCAAGGAGAACGCCATCTACTTTGAGGTGAGTCCCCCCACCTCCCGCGATGCTAATTTATCTGTATGAGAATCGGAACTAGAACTCTGGTCTTTCTGCTTCATTGCCAGTTTTTCACTGATGCCAAAGAATCCTTGGATTATCTGAAGAACTTGCAGGATGCCATCCAAAGGAAGTATGGCTGTGACCGGACTAGCAGCCTACATAAGCTCGAAGACCTAGTTCAGGAATCTATGGTGTGTAGGAAGAAAAGATAGCCTGTAATGTGACTCGAGAATAGAGGGAGCGTTAGTATGTGATTGGACCTTCAGTTAGTGAACCTCTTGCTGTGTTTTTACTCCTCCAGGATGAGAAGGAGCAGCTCCTCCAGTATCGAAGCACCATAGCGAGTTTGGTTGGCCGTGCCAAGGCCATAGTACAGCTGAAGCCCCGCAACCCCGAGAGCCCCATCCGGACCTCCATCCCCGTCAGGGCCATCTGCGACTACCGTCAGATTGAGGTACCATTCTTCTCACCATTGTCATGGCAGCTGAGTGGTGATCACAAACCCCCATAAAATCGAACTTTCAGCAACTCTTCTAACTTGCAAGTCAGGTTTTTGTCACTAGCATGAATATGTTGGCGAGAAAAACATGGGACCTCTTTCCCTATTTACTTGGGTGTCTTATCCTCACATGAAATGTTGTAGACCTGTTGCCTTTGGTTCTTCCTGGCCTTTTCCAGATTACTATATATAAAGATGATGAGTGCGTCCTGGCTAACAACTCGCATCGAGCAAAGTGGAAGGTGATCAGCCCAGCTGGGAATGAGGCCATGGTCCCCTCTGTCTGCTTCACCGTGCCTCCCCCCAACAAGGAAGCAATGGAAACGGCTGCCAGGTGGGACGGGGCCCCAGTGGTGGATACCCAGTTCTGGGAAAGTGGATGAATGGTTGGATGTTTCGTAATGCTGTATGACCTTCCTCCCATTTCCTTTTTAGGACTGAGCAGCTGTATCAGAACGTTCTTGCCTTGTGGCACCGGTCCCATGTCAACATGAAAAGCGTGGTTGCGTGGCACTACCTGATGAACGACATCCAAGCTATCCGGAAGAGCAACGTTGCCTCTGTATGGATGTTTTATGTGGTTTCTTTAGTTTTATTTGGAGCAAGAGTTCCCTTATTACATATTGATATTTCCAACCTGTTCCATATGTAGTTTTTTCTTATTCAAACCTTTATTCACCCCGAAGTAAGAAAATAGGAAAATTCTGTGGGTTCCTGGTTTACAGGGTCATCAATTCGAAGCCCTAATGCTTCTCCATTCTGACAGCAGTGAGATGTTCTCTATGCTTTCCAGAGTGTTCATAGTTTCCTCCCTGTTCTGTAGATCAAGACCATGCTTCCAGGTGAGCACCAGCAGGTTCTAAGCACCCTGCAGTCCCACTTTGAAGGCTTTCTGGAGGACAGTGAGGAGTCTGAGGTTTTCTCACTTGCGGACCGCACCCATCTGGAGAGGGAGGTGCAGACCTGTAGAGAGTTCTACGAGGAGTTGCTCAAGTCTGCAGAGAGAGGCAAGAAGGTTTCTCTACTCACATGTGGTGCTCTAAGTTTGTTGGGCATAGAGTAAATCCCTTTTGGAATGTGTACTTTTCTTGCTGTGGCCTTGATCTTGAACCTTGTACAATGTGTGAGTGGTTTGTGTGATTATGTGTTCTACTTAGACACTTTGCTATATTGCACAGTAAGATAAAGTTGATGATTCTCCCGTTCTTTCACAGTCCTATGATTACGTTCCAGTTGAAGTGTGAAGTCATGCTGAGGTTTTACACTGACTGAGACTTACTCTATTTTCCTTCTTTTGGAAAACAGAGGAAAAGGAGGAGTCTGTATACAACCTCTTCATCTCTGAGGTTCGCAACTTCCGCATGCGCCTGGAAGGGCACGAGGAACACCTCATCCGTCAGATCCGTACTCCTCTGGACCGGGATGACCTGCAGAAGAGTATGATGCGCATTGCTGAGCAGGAGGTGGGTGTGCACCCATCAACATGCTAGTTTGTGAGGCCCTCACGTAATATTAAAGGAGCAGGGGGTCACAGCACCATAAATGGTGGATCAGGCGATTAAAGGAGGTGCCTGGTTGAGGAATTAAACTGGGTATTTGAGCATTTGTTGTTGTGGAAATTCATTTTTAGGTATTTGATTATCATATCCCTAAATGCACGCGTTGGTTTCTTTCATGGCAATTTGCAGAAGATGAAGAAGGAGTTGGACCAACTGAAGGAGGACCTGGAGACCATGAAGGTGAAGTGTGAGACATTCATCAGCCAGGCCTCAGCCTCACCATCGGTCCCCAACCTCTCCTCTGAGCTGAATATCCTGATCCAGAGCATGAACCAAGTCTACTCGATGTCCTCTATTCATCTGGAGAAGTATGTGTCAAGCTTCTTTGTGGTTCTTTGTGGTTGTCTTGGTGCTGGGTTACAGGAATTCTGAGTGACGTCGATGTTGATTTTGTGGCATTTCTTGCAGGCTGAAAACTGTGAGCTTGGTGGTGAGGCACAGTCAGGAGGCGGAAGCGCTGGTGAAGTTGTACGAAGCCAAACTTTGTGAGGAGGACACTGTGACTGCTGAGATCAAGGCCATCGAGATGGTTATGAGCACTCTCAAGGTGGGGCTCCCCACGATAGCATCTCAAGGATGGCCATTTAAGATGCCATTTAGCAGTTTAAATGTACATTTAATGTGTCTCTCAGGTCTCTTCTTGATCATTTCAAGTCTGTTTATGCCAGAGACCCTTAAAGTGTGTGAATCACTATTTGAGCTGTCCTTGTAATCACAGTTTTTGCCATATGTTTTTAGCAATGGCGCACAGAAATTGATGAAAAACGCGAGATTTTCCATGAGTTGGAAGATGAGCTACAGAAAGCCAGAAACATTAGTGATCGCATGTTCAAGACACACAACGAGCGGGACTTTGACCTGGACTGGCATAAGGAGAAGGCTGATCAGCTCAGTGAGAGATGGATGAGTTTGCATTCCCAGATCGAGAACAGGTTTGTAACAGAATTCCGTATCGACTCACCGTGATTTGTTGAACGAAGCCTGAAGGTTATACGTTTTTAATTTTCAGACTTCGTGACTTGGAGGGCATTGGCAAGTCTCTGAAGTACTACAGGGAAACCTATCACACCCTGGATGAGTGGATCAACGAGATGGAGACTACACAGCTGAAGGCCCAGCAGCAGCAGCCGGAAGACAGCAAGGCCCTGGCAGAGCTGCTCAACCAGCAGAAGGTGGAGAAGGGCACAAAGTGGTCGCTTACGGCTCCTTCATAACTAGCCCACATCACAGTTCTTATTTCATGACTAGAGACCTGGGCCGGTATGCGTAAAATGCCTAATTGTCAGAGTAAAATTTCACTCTTAATTGCATCACATTTCTAAGAGTGACATGATTTTGCTCCTACTCCCAGACTTAGTGGCATGCGTATACATTCTTAAGTGTTAAGAGTAGGTCTCAGCTCCTAAATTATTTAAGCGAGCTGGAGAGGACTCCTAAACCAGTTAGGAGTTGCACGATGGCAGCAGCACTACGCACACAAAGACGGAGGCTGTGCACCGTGCACTTTCCTGCAGACGTACCACAATAATGAATTGATAAAAAGGTACAGGCTCGATCATGAGGGCATTCTTTTTGTTACCAACCTAATTAGGAACCAGATACAATCTCCTACGGCTACGTTTTAGGCAACCGGAAAAATATAATAATAATAAAAATGATAATTATGCAATGTGCAGCTCCTCTATTGGTTAAACTCAGTATTCGGGACAGGATTTGATTTGTAGTCCTCATTTCAGGACACTTAAATGCTGGCTCCGTCAAAGCTAAGGAATCAGACTTTTAGAAGCTTTATACAATGCTCTTAGCTCCTACTTTTTGCCAAGTTTTTTTTTACTCTTAAGTCCAAGTGTACGACCATTCTTAAGACCATTCTTAGGAAGTTTTATGCATACCGACCCTGAAGTGAGCCTTTCATTCTGCTAGGCCTTTGAATTCTGCCTAAAACCATTATATTACACTGTCACGAGTGAATTGTTGTGATTTTCTGGTTTGCTGCTTGATGCCTTGCAGGTGCTCATCTCAGAAATCGAACAGAAGCAAAGCAAGATTGATGAATGCCAGAAGTATTCAGAGCAGTATTCTGCTGCTGTCAAGGTGCTGAATATGTGACTTTTATTCTCTTGTAAACCACCGGCTCGTTGAAGTTGGAAGGTCAATGTTGTACAGCTCTGAGTAAATATTTACCTCGAAACAGCTGATTGACTCTTTCAAAACACCTTTTTTATATGGGAAAACATCTGAATCAGGGTCAAATGTTCCTCAAACTGCTTCCGGTGCCTGAGTTATGGACACCAAGGGTTCCGTGTGTTTTGTCCAGGACTACGACCTGCAGCTGATGACCTACAGGGCGATGGTTGACTCTCAGCACAAGTCCCCCGTGAAGCGGCGGCGGCTGCAGAGCTCCTCGGACGCCATCAAGCAGGAAGTGAGGGCCGTCCCGCTCCAGGTCTCCAGGTGCAGTTTGCCGGTCGCATTGGGCTCCCTGTTCTGAGAACGGCTCCTTCCGCTGTCCTTACAGTTCATGGAACTGCGGACTCGATACACGGCTCTGGTGACTCTCATGACCCAGTACGTGAAGTTTGCGAGTGAGAACCTGAAGAGGACCGAAGAGGAAGAGGTAGGGGGTTTCTGTGGGCCTCACAAGACATCCTGTTCCATTATTTCCATTATAGTCCTAATGCTGGTTCAGCTAAAACTACAGAGTACTTTTCACATACACTATAGAAGTATAGTAAAATTGTAGTATTGCTCAATTTCACTAGTATTCGGTTTTCTTCCTTCTTTCTGCATTTCACATAGGTCCATGACTTTCATGTATTAATTAGAATTCCTAATTGACTGACAATAAGCTCATGGTGAACTGATGAGTGCTGATTGCAGAAAATCCCTGCGCACATTTCTAATGAGGCTTGTTTTTGGTCGTACCTTTCTGTGGCTTGGACCTTCATGATTGCAGTTTGAATGGATTTCTGGTGGTTTGTCTGCATGGCCGCTCATTGCATTTGCCTTTCTGATCCTTTACATTACTGTTGGTGTCTCCGGGCAAACTAACACTGCGAAGGGGGTCACTCACCAGAGTTTCGAATATGGGATGCCAGTGTGATTAAATGATCCAATTATTTAATTTGTTCTTCTCATTCTTGAAGGTTTGAGCTTTTGTGATGCCTTTATTTTTAATGTGTTTATAATATTCATTTTTGAGATACAGATAAAATTGTAAATAAATTATAAATGATGTTGATTTAGCATTTATGGACTAAAATGTATGAAATCTCCTTGAACTTTTTTTTGAAGAAGTGTTATTTTATTGTATTTTGACGCAGTGGTTTTTCATTGTGGTTTTTTTTATGTAATTTTCCTCATATTTTGTACACGGTGATTGATGTTGTTAAATCCTCTTCCTACGTTGCTTTTAGTCGGGTTTTCTGAGTCTGAAATGCTGATACAAAAGACACGTTCTTTTGTATTGCTGTTGGTGATGGATATTTTCCTGCTACAAACTGGCGCTTTGTAGTAAATGCTATAAAGTCATGAGAGCTTTTACATGCTGAGAGGTGACGGGGGATTCTTGGTGTTGGAGCTCAATGCTTCACCAGGGTGAGTACGCAAGCACTGCTCATGAAGTCCTAGCCCTTCACCTTCTCTGTCGGACATGGGCAGTAGGTGATGATGTCTCTTATTATAGAGGAGGAAGGCCTCAGAGAGGAGTGAGTATATCGCCTTGACACAGAGTATGGAGATGCAGAAGGCGGCCAGTGAGGAAGAGCTGGTCAGGCTGAAGGGCGCCATGTTGGAGTTGGAGACAGTGCTGGCTGAGAGGCAGCAGCGCCTCGAGCACCTCGAAGCGGAGCTGGAGGCCCATAGGAGGACCGTGGATGACCTGACCCTCCAGAAGTCCAAGGCTGAGTATGAAGTGAAACAGTACCGTTCAGAGCTGGAGGGGGTGGTCAAAGGCAAAGCAGCCGCCGAGCTGGAGCTCAGCCGAGCGCGACAGCTTGTTCAGCAGTCCGAGGCAAAGCACGCCGCCCTGGAGTCCAGCCTGAAGCTGCTGAAGAGCAACATCGAGGAAAGCACGCTGCTCAGGAGGAAGATGGAGAAACACCTGCGGAGGAAGGACAGTGATGTGCAAGACCTGGAGGAGCACAAACGCACTCTGGAGCGGGAGCTGAGGGCCAAAGAGAATACCGAGGCTGAGTTGATGGACTTGGTGCGAGGCATGGAGGTGAACCTGGCCCTGAAGTCTGAGGCCAGGGAATCCTCAAGTGACCTGCACATGTCCGTTGTGAGGGAGACCGTGCATCAGGGCAGCTTTGCCATCGGTAACCTTCTGGGGTCAGACATGATGCTTCAGCATAAGGTCGAAGAACTGGCCATGGGAAAGAAGAGGGCTGAGTCTGAAGTCAAGACCTTGAAGTCAGAGCTGAATTCGGTGCTGGTGCAGAAAACTATGGCTGAAGAGAAAGTGCAACGTTTCAAGGAGCTTTTAGATGATGCAAATGGCAGGCTGAAGAAGCTCCAGGTGGAAATGGACTCTGAAAGAAGCAGTAACAGACAGAAGCTAGAGGAGCTGAGGCAGGAAGTTACAGAACTAAAGAAGTCTGTGTATGTCTTTCAAGAGCAAGTAAAGTCCTTGCAGAGAGAGAAATCATCCCTGGAGCAAAAAGCCATCTTCCATAAAACTGAAGTTGAAGGCTTGAAGGAGCAGTTAAAAATAAACCATGGGAAGTTGGTTCAGAAGAGCTCTTTGGAACAAGAAATAAATCACAAGATGCGCTGCTTGGAGGACGAGCTAAGCACAAAACAGGCTGATGGGGAATGTCTGAGATTTAAGGTCAACGAGCTGACAAGAAACAATGCTAAATTAGACAATGATCTCAGGAACCTAAAGGTTGCCATAGAAACCTCACAGCAAGAAAAAGCATATGCTGAACAGAAACTCAAAACCCGGAAGGAGGAGGTGGAGGGCTTGAAAGAGCTACTCCAGAAAACCAAAGAGGACTTTAATCTGAAGACAAAGTCAGATCAGGAAATTCAACTTAAAGCTAGAAATCTGGAGATGGAACTTGAGAAGAACAGTCAAGTTATTCTTCAGTTAAGAAAGAAGGTGGATGAACTAAAGAAAATTAATTCGGAGAGTGAGAGATCAATGAAAAATTTGAAATCAGAACTTGACAAGGTTTCCATGGAAATGGGAAGCAAAGACCAACAAATCAATATATATAAATCTCAGGCTGAAAGCACAAAAATTCAAGTTAAAATCATAGAAGATGAACTGCTAAAGAAAACACAAGCCGTACATGAGCTTCAGATTAAGATGAGGGACCACAATGAAGAGGCCAGGAAAGCATCAGAACTGGAAAAACAGAAGAACAACTCCCTCAGTCTGAGCATAGCTAATTATGAAAATGAAATCACAAACCTGAAATCTGAAATCAACTCTGTAAGCATCGAAAAGAAAATGGCAGACAAGTCATTCCAAGAACAGAAAATTGAAATCAGTGATTTGAATCTGACATTAAGGAAAGCCAAGGAAGAAATTCAGAAGGAGAGCACAGAGGTTCGGAAATATTTTTCCAAGGTAAAGGAGCTGGAGAGTGAACTTCTGAAATATAAACAGACTATCAGAGAGATGACTGGAAACACTGACAGTATTACTTCAGATCTCAAGAAGGATATTAGCCTTCTTCAGAAGGACAAGGCAGCTGCAGACAAAACACTGATCACTCTCAAGGCAGAAGTAGATGCTGTGAGAGCTTCTCTGAGGAGAACAACTGAAGAACTGCAGAAGGAAACCCAAGAGGGGAGGATGAAGCAATCAAAAATCAAAGAGCTGGAAGGAGAACTTCAGAGGAACAAGCTGAAACTGAAAGACATGACTTCAAGTTCAGAAAAGTTCTCAACAAATTTCAAACAGGAAGTTTTAGTTCTACAGAGGGAAAGAAGTGCAGTGGAAGAGAAATCTCGGGCTTTGGCCTTGGAGGTTTCTCAGTTAAGGCAGAAACTTGAGAAAGCACAGGAGGAAGTGCGGCAGAAGCAGAAGGAATGTTCAGCTGCCCAGCTGAGGTCCCAGAAGCTGGAAGAACAGCTTGAAAATTGCAAACGGATGTTGGATGACTTAAAAGGAAAATTGGATCTGCAGAAAAATGCTTATGAAAGACACCTGGAAATATTCCAACAAGAGATGGAGCAAAAACTTCTGTTGAAAGAATCAGATGCCAAATTTGAATATGATAAGAAGTCAAGAGAACACATGTACAACACAGAAACTGCTGAAAAAGAAAAGAAATACTTGCGTCAAGAGATTGAGGAATTGAAAACTCTCAATGAGAGTACTCAAAAATCAAAGCGGGAGGCAGAGCAGCAAATAGACACTCTTCATTCAAAGGCCAATCAATTAGAGAAAGAGAAGGGCGTCATCAACCAGGAACTAATTCATGCAAAATCTCGCATCACAGAATTAGAAACTGAAAACACAGAGTTAACAGCGAGTATTTCTAAGATGGACAGCATCCAAAATGTCAGCTCTAAGGAGAATCAAAGGCTGAAGGAAATGTTATCTGAGACAGAGCAGAAGTTAGCGGTAAGGGAAATGGAAGCGAGGTCTCCGAAGGAGCAAAATGTGTCTTACGTAAAGGAGATGCAAGGACTCCGGGAAAAGGTTTTAAAGTTGGAAGTCTCCACCTCTGAATCAAGAGAGATTAAAGACGTGGATGGCAGGAGTAATAAATTCCACCAGTGTATGAATGATGATGGGATTTATAAACTGAAGAATGAGTTGCAGGTTGCGAAAAGGATGCTGTTACCTCATGATGAGATTAAGGGTAAACAAGAGGAGGAACTTAGAAAATTAAAGGTAAAACATTTGAGAACTCTGTTCTTGACATTTTCAGTCTTTTTTCTTCACTGACCATTTTGAAACTTGAACTCACTAGAAAATAGCAGTAGAAACACTGCAATTAATTTCAGAATTGTTTCCGTTTACACACATACCTGTTTGCTGTGGAAAATGTTTAACTTCTAATGGTTCCAAAACTTTTGCATTTACAGATAACAACCACAGAGAAGAAAAGACTAAATGATAATCCAGTAATGACAGATGACAAGAGTAACATTTATAACCAAAAGAAGATTCAAAATGTCAGTCAGCATGTGAGTGAACAGGGGCACTATGCTGTCACTGGATCCTCAACGTGTGCAGAAGTGTCCCCGGAGAAAGGTCAACCATGTAAATCCAACTCCATTTCAGCCAACGTCAAATTGCATGTGGTTTCTCCAAACGTAAAGGATATAAAAGGCCTTGATGTGAGACCAGCTCACCTGATGGACAGTATTCAGCTTCACACCCTTAGGGGTCGTGTGAGTATTCAACAGTTGGTGGCACTTAAACTCTTAGAGAGTGACATCATCCAACAACTACAATCCGGCCACAAAACCCTGGAAGAGGTACAGGATTCTCTTGCTAAATTCACCAGCAAATCGTCTGCAATTGCAGGTGTTTACTTGGAGTCAAGCAAGAAAAAGATCTCATTCATGGAAGCTGCAGAGAAGGGTTTCATAGCGAAAACATACGCTATAGAGTTTGTTGAAGCACAGGCTGCTACTGGATGCATCATAGACCAGGTTACAGGCAAAGCCTATTCTGTCCTGGAAGCTCTTGATAAAGGGATTGTTTTGAGGGAGTTGAAAGATAAATTGTTAGATGCTGAGAAAGCAATTGGTGGCTACGCGCATGGTGGCAAGGTACTGTCTGTGTTTCAGGCAATGGAGGAAAGGATTGTCGATAGGCACAGAGGTAGAAAGATCCTTGAGGCGCAGATTGCCACAGGTGGCTTGATCGATCCACAAAGTGGCATCCGACTGCCCCTGAACATCGCACTTGAGCTGGGGTTTATAAACAAAGCCACCTTGCAGAGTCTTTATGAACCAGTTAGCAATCCCAAGGGTTTCCATAACCCAGACACAGGCCAGAAGGCTTACTATTGTGAGCTGCTCAGAACATGTGTCTTTGATATTGATGGTCGTGTGTTACTCCTGCCTGTTGGTGACCGGCACCTCTCGAACATCACCCTCACTCGCACTCACAGAATATCAGTCATCAACAGCTGTTACGGTGCTGAAATGTCAACATATGAGGCATATATGGACAAACATATTGACAGGAAGACCTACCTTTTGCTCTCACAACAGGAGACAGATTGGAAGGAAAGCTCTGTGACGGATTCAAGTGGTGGGATACTGCACATCTTGACAGACTATAAAAGTGGAAGGCAATTTTGCATTGAACATTTGCTTAATTTGAAGATGCTAGATAAAGCAGAACTAGGGAAATATCGATCGGGGCTCCTAAGTATTAATGAGCTCGTAGACATTTTGATTTCGAGGAAGACCATCTATGAAGATCCCCATTCTCCTATTGCTGGGCTTTGGGACTTCAGCCTAAAGTCAAGGGTATCCATTTATAAGGGGCTCCAGCACAATCTGTTAGACAGACTTACTGCTGTGAGGCTGCTTGAGGCACAAGTTTGTACCGGTGGCATTTGCGAACCATCAACAGGAGAGAAGATGAAAGTGGCAGAGGCTGTTAGAAGAGGGCTTCTGGATGAGGCCTTGGCCCGCCAGCTCCTACAGTTCGAGCAAGCCTGCTCTGGCATCGTCCACCCACAGACTTCCAAGATCCTGTCCGTGACGCAAGCCATGCAGCAGAACCTGCTCCCAAGAGATATAGGCTTTAGGTGCCTTGAATACCAGCTCCTTACAGGAGGCCTGATCCACCCACAGACTCAGGCTCGAGTTAAGATGGAGGAGGCTGTGCAGAGCGGCCTTGTCGAGGAGGCTGTTTTCTTGCAGCTGAAAGATGAGAAGTCGTATACTAAAAATCTGAGCTGTCCCAAAACTAAAAGGAAAATGTCCTTCAAGGACGCCCTGGAAAAAGGCATCTTTGACCGTCATACTGGCCTCAAACTCCTGGAGGCGACCAAAGTTCAGTCTGTTGGCGCTTCCTCATCTTTCCATTACATCTGGATGTATTGATGATGATTGAATCACTGTAAGCCAGGCAGCATAGGCTTAAATTTCACAACACTTGTATTTGATGCATATGTCAAATGAAAATGTAAATTGAGATATATACTGTTTATACAATTTCACAGATGGGATTTTGTCCTTTTTCTTTTTTTGTGACATTTTTAATTGTGATTTAATGTACATGTATTCTACGAGGATTTATGTTTGTTTTGTATACATCTAACAATTAATTTTGATGAATCACTGAATCACAGCTGCTTGCATTGCTGTATTCACTGGTATATATATTCATATTAAACAATAACTTAAAATGATTGCATGTTTTAAGGATTCTAACATTTAAATCCATCTCCCTATTCCATCTGGCAGGATCTAACCCCGTTTCTCAACACCGCAGTGGAAGGTTCTCCCTACTTCTCCCCTGTTGGCTTTTTCCTTCCCATTTCATTTCTGCCATTGTGACACATGACACCACACTGACCTACTGTGACAGGCAATCTGACTCTCTCTCCCCCCGATCCCAGAAATCTGTAGACGACGAGAAGAAGGAGCACGGTGAGAAGGTCAATAAGCTGTTAAATTGGATGTCCAGTATGAAAAGGGGCCTTAGCAGAGAAGATAAGCCTGTGATAGATGATGGTAGCAGCAGCAGCAGAGAAGCATCTAGTCAGCCACAGGTAAATAGAATGCTGAGACCTGCAGTTCCCAGGCAGTTCTGTCATTTCTCCAGATCTACGTTCAGTATTTCTCAACAAACTTAGTCTGGTGATATTTTTGTAGAACCAAGGTTTCTTTTTTTGTCCCATTTGTGACGAGCAGCAGTGTATCGACCCAAACTCAAAGGGTGTCACCCCGTCTGGGGTCTCCTGATCACTACACTCTATGTTCATAAGCACCCCAGAACCTAAAATGTCACGAGGCAAAGAACAAGACCCGTGTCACACCTTAATTAACCTACGTACATAAACGGCTACCATAGATACATCCCCCTTTCACTTCATAATGCACATTTAACCGTTTGGTTGTGCGTGTAACTTCAGACAGCTGCAGCTTAACAAACGCTTTCTCTGACAAATAAGGAGGGGCACTTAAATCATGAACATGACTTTTATCACGTGACCTTGCTGTATGTACTGCAGCAGGGGAAAGTTGTTCCGCATAATTTTTATTGGAACATTTATGCAGAATCACACAGAATAAAGCGGTCATGCAAGCTAAAGTGTGGCTGGCAGCGGTACGCCCCCCCACCCACCCCGTCCCCAACTCACGCTCAACATTCGATCTATAGACTCAGAGAATGTGGAGAGATAACGCCGCGCGCCCAGGTCCTCCACCCACCCTGCTGACAGAAATAAGTCAGGTCTCACTCACAGACAACTTTGAAAGTATATTTCACATGCATGGTGCAGCCTAATTGGCAGTCAGCTGCAGGCTGGTTATGACTAATCATACATGTGATCACGGTTGGAGCCTCTGGGCTGAGGTCTGCATCCGTCAGAGGTCCTAATGGGCACTCTGCCACCTGCCACAATATCCTTATGTTACAAACTTTAATTGGGGGGCTCAGCTTCTGCTCGAGATCATTTACAGCTGAGCTAACTGCCACCAATGAAATAGTTCATAGTTCTAATAAAAAATGATCCTTTTTTAAACGATAGGCTAGTTGATCCTGCAAGTTTTTCAACTTGGCAACTCTAGGATAGAAATTCAAGGAGAGGAACGAAGGCATCCTTTTGATGTGTTTTTATTTCCCCCCCAAGAGATGTTGTAACATATTTAATTTATCACTGTAGAGTTTCCTCGGAAACTAAACTGAAAGAGAAAGAATATGGTGTAAAAATAAACCAAATAATTGGGCGGTCGTCTAAAGTTTTTACGCTTCGTTTTAAAGGGGCATTTCATAATCCCACTGCAGACGTCACTTATGGTCGGACTTTGCTTACTTCCCAAGAAGTGATGCTGGACATGTTGTTTGTCTGTTTAGCTTCTGAGGAGCTTTTGGGAAATGGATGAGTGACCAGGGGTTAGATATGTGCAGTGCAGCTGTTTATCTTCTGCCTACCTTTCAGGTCTCCACAGAGGAACTGGGGGCGATGAAGGAGCAGGTAGCTGAAGCTCTGAGGACCACGCAGATGATGCTGAGCAGATTCAGTGGCAGGTGTGCTCACAGCCCCAGTAGAACCTTCTACTTCTTTAAAAGCAGATTCCTTTCCTGCTGGCTGGGTTTATATGAGCATGCCTTTGTGTTTTTTCCTATTAATTGTTAGTGGGACATTTAACGACCTTGTGAACGGGCATCCTAAGGTAGCACATGTTTCTCCTGTGCCTCCACGTTGCAGGATGTCTGAGGAGGAGGAGAAGGAAATGAAAGAGCAGCTGATGGCTCTCCAGCAGGAGCACAGCAACCTGTCCCAGCAGTGTGCCGAGGAGATTCCTGCAGCTCACCTGGTGAGGAAGCCACCCCTTCGGCCATTTGTGCTGGTGTCCACCAATGGCTGCATGATGCACAACTAACCGTTTTCTTGGTTCGTTTACTTCTTCCGAGCGCGACCTAACGCATGTGATGCCACATTTCTCTTGTTTCTATCAAATAAGTGTTCAAAAACGTCAGTCCCATGGACTGCCATCAGACTGTGCGTACACTGTGGGGAATCGCAAAGCCGCCACACAGGACTGCCTCGTGGTAGGTCCTCAGGGAGGAGTATGCTGTAAACATGCATAGCATGGCCGTCTGTCACTCTGATCCTAACCTTTTACAGCAGCAGGTGAATTCAAGGTGCAGATACACGTCTTTTTATTGTCACAGGTGATCCTGAAGTTAAAATGATGCTCTCTGTTGTGTCTATAACTAACTTTGTTTTGGCGAAATGCAGAAAGACTCTGTTCACAGATGCATGGCTGCTTTTAATGTATTCTTCACACTGTTGAAACTCATGATGCAGCCTTGCACGATTGCGCTGACAACTTTTAACATTCATGTGCCTGACTGACTGGTGAGTACATATTCAATTTTGTTTTAAGTAGTGATCAGAAACCAGTATAATGTCAAATAGTTATATAGATATATAGTACAGTCAGTTTGAAGTTCGACAATGAGGGCCTTTTTTTTTCTTTCAGGATTTTCAGAACATTGAAGGGATACTTGAAGTAGCCAGTGGAGCTGTGTACAGTGTTTGTCACTCAGTACAGAGTGGTCTCATTGACCAGTCTACTGGGCTTAGTCTGCTTGAGGCTCAGATGATTACATCTGGGCTGATTATACCTGAATTCAGAAGGTATGTGGATCTGGAAGAAGCTTACAAGCAGAACCTGGTGGATGAAGCCACCTACCAGCAGCTACAACACTTGAACGAGGCAAACCGGTGTATCCTGAGTGCGAGGTATTCTACAGAGCCATTGCCCGTCATAGCTGCAGTGAAAGATGGGACTATTTCGGAAGAAATGGCTATTAAGATAATCGAGATCCAGCTGGCGACAGGGGGATTAAGAGTAACGTATGCTAGCGATGTCCTGAACCTGGAAAATGCATTTCAGTATGGCCTGATGCCCGCTTCACTGTTTGTCAAGGTACTTGAAAGGCAAAACAACTGGAAGGACTTGATCGACCCCAACACGGCAGAGAAGGTCTCGCTCATCCAGCTTGTGCAGAGGAGCTTCCTTCATGAAGATACTGGCCTCCGCTTGCTGCCAGTGAAGAAAGGAAGAGATGGAACCATATCTTTGAAGTCTGGTAGAGAGATCAACATCCTGAGAGCTGTGCATGAAGGACTCATCGATCGAGAAACGATCCTCCGACTTCTGGGTGCTGAGTTGTTCGCTGGTGGCATTGTTGACCCTAAAACAGGCTTCAGATTGACTGTCGAGGAGGCCGCAGCAGAAGGCTTGATTGGTCAGGAAACTGCCTGTGGAGTGCTAAGCCTTCAGGCCCAGAATGGTGGCATTGTTAATCCTCACAATGGTGAAAGGTTGACAGTTGATGAAGCTGTGCAATGCAACTTAATGAGCTCCAGCAGTGCTCTCTTAGTCCTGGAAAGACAGAAGAGCTTTATGGGACTTATCTGGCCTCATTCTGGTGAAATCCTGACCGTGTCAACCTCTCTGCATCATGAAATGATAACCAATCAGGTCGCCTGCAAGCTGCTAAGCAACAGGCAGAAGATTGCAGCTTTTTACTTACCGGAAGTCTCTGAAGTTGTCAGCTTTGAATATGCGATGGAGTACGGTTTGATAAACAAATGCACATATAACATTCTGAAAACTATCCAAGTCCCCGATTCATTGCCTGATATTGATGAACCGAATGATATGTTTTCCACGTGGCTCTCTTCGCGAGAGCTTCAGCTTGAAGGATCCCACCAAGGCGCAGAAGATCCGCCAATGGATGCAAAGAACATTCTCGTTCCCTCACCCACAGAAGCAAGGAAGTTGTTTGTTTCCTACCTTATGATGAATAGCTACTTGGATCCCAAATCAGGACAAAGGCTTTTGATATTTGATAGTCAGTTAAACAAGATGGCTCAATTTACAGAGAACATTATGGAACCCAACCTTGAAATGCAGCACAATGACACCACTGAGACATTGACAGGCGCAGACCATTGCCATGACAATAGTGTGGAAGATAAAGGCTGTTTGTATCTTAATGAAGACAAAATAGAGGAGGAACAGAGGAGCCCAGATGTGGATGAGCTCATCTCATGTCACACAGCTAATGTACAGTCCCAAGGTGGTTATGAAAAGCTTACAAAATCCAGGAGCTATGAGGCTGATACCATGGAGTCTAAATCTGCACTACAGGGTCTTTCTGAAAATGCACTTAAAACCCAGAAACAAAGCATTGTTCACTCACACCAAAAAGGTGATGAACTGAAATGTGACGCTTTTGATGATTTAGATGTTTCTGAAACCCAGGAAAAGCAAAATGAGAATGTAAGTCATGCCAAACAAGCAGAAATGGTAGAGACCAAAGAGGAGACATCACCAACGTCCAGCTCAGAGGTTTGTTATGATACGGGCTCATGCTCAACAGAAGGAGTTTTAGTCAAAACAGATTCTCATCCTGTCAGAGCACCAAATGTTCAGCTAAACGTAGACGAAAACTCAGAGTTTTTATCTGAACATCCAGAACAACGGGCATATGGCGACAGAGTTTGGCGAGAGAAGGAGGAACAAGAATATGCTGTTCATCTCCTGAAGGCGCAAGTTGAGGAGGGTGGAATTTTGGATGTCACATCTGGGAAGCGGTATGATCTCAATGCTGCCCTCAATAAGGGACTTGTAGATGAAGGAACTGCTTTGGAACTCTTAGCCTTACAGTTACATGATGATCACGTCCCATGCAACCAAACACAGACTCTTTTGACGCTGAAAAAAGCTGTGGAAAAGGGCTCCGTGTCCTCAAAAGTTGCACTGCAGATCATGGAACAACAGAAACTTCTGGGGAGATTGTGTGACTCGGAATCTAAAAAATGCATTACGGTCAGTGAGGCTTTGGAGCAAGGTCTTATATCTGATGACCTGGTTGAAAGGATTTTCAGATCAGACCTGACAATTGGGGCAATAATGAATTCCATTATAAGTGATGTTAAATATGTTCAGGAAAGGCAATGTATTGACATTCTAAAACGTCCTAAAACTGACAGTCTGCAAGAAGAATGCATTGGGCCAGTGAAGTATGTCTGGAAGTATGAAGATAAGACAATGCAGACCTGTGACCTTACTGATGACCTGTTGTCTGATAGAACTGAAGGAGTATATGGAATAGATGATCAGTACATGTCAGTAAATATTAAGCACATGACAGAAGGTTCTTGTAGTTTTGATGCCGTTAGTCAAGAAATTAAAAATAAACCAGGTGATCCATCCATTTCCGGTGAGGTAACGGAAGATCCTGCCATCGATGAAATTACTGATCAGTATGTGCATATTAAAGAATCTGGATCACAACCATCTGTTGAAAGGAATTTATCTGGCCAGTCTGTGCTGGGAAACTCTATCCATGTGAAGGACGTGCTGGTTGAGAGCTCATGCTTTTCCAGTGTGGTTGATGAAGTCAAAGATGAAGATGAGACTGTTGCCACACTATGTTGTACACGTTATGCAGAGGAATCTACCAACGCACATGATGTGCAGCCTGAAAAACAACATGATGGATTTGGTACAAATGAGTGTGCTGACTTTGGGGCGGCTAATTCATTCATGGTCTGTGAGGAAAATTGTAACACTTTTTTTGGTTTACAAAATGGCCAGCAGAATAATGATGTCAGTAACATGTCAAACGAGAGAGACTGTTCCACAGACATGGTATCGGGAGAGGAGATGCCTTCTAACCTCAAAACTGAAACATTGACTCAGAACGTTTTCAAACCTGGGGTGCCTCCACAGGAGGTGTTGGTAGTTTATGAAGAAACTGGCACAGCTGCTCTTTCACACAAGTCTGGAGATAGGCATAATCTAGGAGGGACTGAAGCTCAGGGGGATTTTTGTCTGACAGACTGTGTGGAACATGAGGGTGAAGGCAGTGCGAAAAGATTGGAGAACTTTCCAGCAAATGTAGATGTGGAGGACAGTGTAAAGGAGTGTTTGACATTGATCACCAAAACGCACGGTTTATCCTGGGAGCCTGAAATGTTTGATTCAGCACCAGCCATTGAAATGCTTAGCTCAACACAGATATCTCAAATTCCGGTTTCATTGCCTATTACTGAAATGCTCAGTTCAGCACAGATCACTCAGACACATGGATTGTTACAGGCATCTGAAAATCTTGAGTCAACATCAAATGAAATGAGTAGTTCAACACAGGTACCTGAAATGCCTGTTTCATTACGTATCAATGAAATGTTCAGTTCGTCACAGATCACTCTGCCACAACATTTGTTACATGCATCACAAAATCTCAATTCGGCTCCACTTAATGAAATATGTAGCCCAGCACAGATGTCCGAAATGCACAATGCCACTCAGATGACTGAAGTACATGGTTTGTCGCAGGCATCCGAACACCTCAGT
>JABFDZ020000066.1:1187411-1198672 GCA_019775955.2 Pollimyrus isidori | reverse complement strand
GGGCACCCTCACCCCCATTTTGCCCCACCCCCTTGCACCATGGTTTCACCACCAACCTACCTAAACTTACCCCCCCCCCCCCCCCCCCCCCCCCAACCCACCAGTCATGCAGTCTGCTGATTACACTGGGGGCGGGGGGTGCCTGTGCAGATTTTCTGGTGTTAAATTTCTGGAGACCAGCCCTGCACTCTGCATTCCAGGTAAATCAGTGAAGCCTCTAAACCGACCCCTGGCCACCACTGGAAAAACATTGAACTGGGGGGGGATGGGCTCTGTCTCTGACCCCTGTGAGGTCACCAGTAATAACCAGCTGCCCCATCCACCTTCAGCGAGGAAAAGAGACGATAAACAAGCCAGTTTCCTTTACCTCCTACCCCACGCTGTCCAGCAAGTGAAGACAGATCACACCGGGTGAGACAGATGACTGAGGACTGAAGTCATTTGGGCGGCAGAAGAGGCAGGACAGGGGAATTAAAAGGGTCAGACATCCACCAATCAACATGTGCCGGGCCGCTCCGAATAATGGGAGGAGGCGGGGCCTGCACCCACTGCCAGGAGTGAGCCTGTCATAGCGGGGAGAGCCAGGCCGTGCGAGCAGGAGAGAGAGAGGAGCCTTTCTGTGTGTCTGCCTTTTTTTCTTCCATGGGAGCCTCCACCGGTCGTGGACTGGCCTTTGTTTACTGGAACCGGCGGATTAGCGCTTGGATTCGCCCCGCCGACAGCACAGACTCGCCGGGCTCCCCCAGGAGGTCGGGGGCTTTTTAGGGAAAAGGCAGAGTGAGGAGGCGGCCGGGCGGAGGACGGCGTGTGGGAGGAGACGGCGGCAGCGTCTGTAAGGTGTACGGAGGAGCTGCCTCTCAGGGGACTGACTGACTCCGGCTTTTGCCACATGCCAGAGAAATGGGGCACCTCCATAGGTCCTCCTGCTTTACCTTTTATACTCAGATAGTTATATTTTCCTTATATAGTATTTATAACAGAATATATTTTCTTTACAGAAGTTGTACAGTGAAAGTAAATAGTCGGTTTGGTCTCAGTTCATAAATTAGTTTGTTAAAATGAATAATTATTGATTAATTTTAGGTGTATGTGCATTTGTTCTTCAGTTGCACAAACGGCACAACTTTCTTGCCAAATAAAATGTTTATATAAATGCGTAATGTATCGATAGCGTTATATTTAAAGCTGGTTATGAATGTACTGCCCAGCTGCCCGTGCACTGTAGCTGACAGTGTGGCACTGATCAGGAACACGTTTACCTCGATATTAAAGTCATTGTAATGGACTGAGCTTTCGTGGGGAGGCCGTGCCGTCATGGGGAAGCCTCTGAGCAGGCCAGACTGTCTCCGGCAGAACCCGTCCTGTGTGGGACAGGGGGAGGAGGAGGACCTCAACATGGAGGACTGTTACGTGCCCCAGAGGTCCATCTACGACACGGTGCGGCTGAACGAGCAGATCGACTCCGGCTCTAAGGGCAGCCTGGCATCGCGCCACTTTGCCGGGACGCTGCCGTACAGCCAGCGCACGCTGGACATGCTGACCCTCTGCAGCAACGGCGCCCTGTCCGCACCCAGCGTCTTCGACCTGCACAGCCGGGAGGCCCCCGGGGACGCCCTCCTGCACAACGGCAACGCCGTCTGCGTCTCGGGGGTGGCACTGCCCTGGCAGGCGCTCCACCCCCCCCAGCAGGCCCGCCGCCGCTCCTGGCGCGCTCTCGCCCCTCCCGCCCCTGGCAGCAGGGGGCGCAGTTGCCCGTGGAGCGGAACCGGCTCGCTGACCTCGGAGGAGGATTCGGGGCTGTGCAGTCCAACGGCAGAGCGGGGGCAGTGGCTCCCAAAGGTCGCCGGGATGGGCATGGACACCGGCACCAGGAGCCTGTCCTCCGCAGAGGCTCTGCCCGCGTCTGAAGACCTCCAGACAGGCTGCTCCTTCAGCTCCGGGCAGGAGGAGTTCCCCTCCAAGTGCGTCCACGATGCCACTCCCACGTCTCCGTACTACATTGTGTCTCCGGGCCAGGAAGTGCCGTGGGAAAACTGCACGCCTGGCATTGCCCGCAGGACTGCTGTGAAGAATGGAGCGGGTGGAGACTATGAATACGCGTTGAGTGGCATTGTGCCACAGGCACCTCCCGGGGTTCATCAGTGCCTGGAGTATATTGAGCTGCCCACCACGGAGCTTCTGGGCCCCCCCGACCAGGATGACTCTGAGCTCGTCAGCGTGGTCGTCACGCAGCCGGAGCCCCGTCCCGCTCACGGCCCGCTACCTCCGGCGGTATCTGGGGAGGAGGAGGCGCCGTGTGCCCTGGAAGGGGGAACCTTGGAGTACGACATGCAGGATCTGGAGGAGTTCATCCTCGCGGTCGAGAGGGAAGCCTGCTTAGCTAATGGCGGGAACCCGACGTGTGGGTCCCTGGTGGGGGAGGATATCGAGCGTTTCTTAGCGACGCTGTCCGCGTTTCCTGAAATCAGCCTAACGGGCTTTCCCCCTCCACAGGTACCCTGAATATGTCAGTCTCCAGGAGGTGGAGAACAGCCTGAGTGAGCTGGTCCCGTGTGCTGTTATGGTAGTAGGATGTGTGGATTGGGTGTGTCCTGATATACCTCAGATCCAGGCCTTGCTTCACAACAAAGCTCTTAAAGAAATTATATGGCATTAAACTGCCTGCTCACTCTGCAGAACATGATTTCTAAATGGCTTGATTTGGTTGTTATTTGTTTTGTAATTTTTCAGCAACAAAATGCACCAAAGATGTACTGGACTGATGGTTTGAGTATTAAAATCCAGTGCATTTACCAGTTATTCAACACTGTTTATGATCTTCTTGCACTGCAACAATAATATAGGAACATGATTGAATATCAGCATCACATTAAACGGCCAAAACAGGTTTTTATCACATTGGTAGCTGAGCATAAATGTTGTATCTCTGCCTAAATGTCACTTAAAGATGATGGCATAGGGCGGTGATGCTGGAACCGCCTGTAACTGAATGAAATGGACGTTTTCTTTCCTGTTTCATCCTCACCTGCTCTGAGCCTTAAAGGAGGTTTTTGGTTCCAGGTTTTCCAGAAGGAAGAAATTGAACCACTGCAGGCTAAACTGCAGGACTTGAACCAGCTTGGTCAAGGTCTTATTCAGAGTGCTGCCAAGAGCACAAGCACACAAGGCCTTGAGCAAGACCTGGAAGACGTCAACACGAGATGGAACACGCTCCACAAAAAGGTCACCATTTTTTTTTGAACTCCTAAATCATATATATGTAAGAGTCTCAGGCATCTGAAAAAAATCCTTCCATGATGTAAAACTACTATCCCAGCCGGGCTGATTTGTGTTAGAAATCAAGACATGTACAAACAACCCAAAACTCACTTAGGTGGCTGTGTTTCTTTGAAACATGTGTGCAGGTCGCGGAGAGGTCAGCCAAGCTGCACGAAGCCCTGTTGCATTGTGGGAGGTTCCAGGATGCTCTGGAATCCTTGCTCAGTTGGCTGACAGATACAGAGGAGTTAGTAGGCAACCAGAAGGCTCCATCGGCAGAGTTCAAAGTCGTGAAAGCTCAGATTCAGGAGCAGAAGGTGAGTGCTTTCCACCACACACCAGCAATTCATAAGTTACGCCTTAAATTATGAAGATCGGTCCAGTGAAATAATTCATGTGGAGTACGAGCTGAATTCAAATCTGCAGCCGAAGTGCTTCATTGGGTGTATTTTCACACCGCCAGTAATGAATGCCGTTAATCTTAACTCCTGACTCCTGTGTGGCAGCTCCTACAGAGGTTGCTGGATGATCGCAAGCCCACAGTGGAGCTCATTAAAAAAGAGGGGGCAAAGGTGAGCGAGCTTGCAGAGCCAGCAGACAAGGACAAGATTCTGAGGGAGATGGAGAGTCTGGGCCTGAGGTGGGACAGCCTGTTGAAGAAGGCAGAAAGCAGGTCGGTACAATGGGCCATGGGCGTCCTACTCTAGAGTCCCCATGTTACTCAGAGTTGTTCGAGTTTCATCTCTGTTCACTAACCTGTTGTAATATTTATGGAGATGGTTCCTTTCTACCGAGCATGAAGTGGGACATATTTAGCACTGTGCCTGGAGGTTTTTTTTTTTTTAGGAGAGACGACTCAACAATTGTCAAAGAGGCAAGTGCCAAACAAATGATGGGCGTAGCATTACTCATGCTGCATTTCTCCCGATCGAATGACTGCAGACACAAGCAGCTCGAGGGCATCCTGGTGGTGGCTCAGCAGTTCCACGAGACGCTGGAGCCCATGTTGGAGTGGCTCAGCACCACGGAGAAGCGACTGGCCAACTCCGAGCCGATTGGGACCCAGACCGAGAAGCTGCAGGAGCAGATCACCCAACACAAGGTGTCTTGTCTTCATCCTCGCCGCTCCCGACGTGACCTAGTTCTTTTTGTTTCCCTTGTGCTTTAATTTTGTGGAAGTCTCCATCTTTCTGGATGGTATATGTTATATCTGTGTATTTTAGTTACCTTTCTCATAATCATTATCAGTTGGTTTATGTTGGTTTTTGGTTCATCGTTTTTTGTTTTCTTTTCCATTTTTGTTTCTTCCTGATTTGTCCACCGGTCTTGGCCGATCAGGCCTTAGAGGAGGAGATTATGAGTCAGGCTAAAAGACTGCACCAAGCCATCAGCCTCGGTCAGGTTCTCCGCACCATGAGCTGTATGGATGACAAGGAGCTGGTCCAAGCGAAGCTCGATGTCGCTCAGACCAGTTACATAGATTTGCAGGACAGGTGCCGGCACAAGGCTGAGATGCTGCACCAGGCCCTTTCCAATGCTCATCTCTTTGGCGAGGATGAAGTGGCCCTCATGACCTGGCTCAGTGAGGTCCATGACAGACTGAGCAAAGTGTCCGTCCAAGACTACAAACCCGACGTTCTCGAGAAACAGGCAGCGGAACAATTGGTATTTTTGTTATCGTTCTTGTGTTTTTCAGTTTTGTTCTTCGTTCATCTCTCAATGTTTTGGATTTTCATCACTTTGCTGCTTTAGGCTGCCACTTGGTCTAAGAGTTGGTGTGATTTTTCTTATTCTGGCCACATTTTAGGCCCTTCATGAGGACATTGAGCTCCGGAAGCAGAATGTCGACCAGGCGGTTTCTAATGGGTTAGAACTGCTGAAGCAGACAACAGGTGAGACTAACTTAGAAGACAATGTTGACGATCTGAGGTATAGCTGACCAGCGTTTTCAAGATCATCAGCATGCATGTTAACACTGAGGTATCTGATTTCTGGGTGCTTGTTCAGATGTTTTTACCTGCTAAAGTCTCATATTAAAATATAATAAATGAGTTTTCCTCTCATTGCAGGCGATGAGGTCATTGTTATTCAGGGGAAGCTGGAAGGAATCAAGAGCAGATATGCGGAGATCGACGCGATGAGCGGCAGTGTTTCCAGGACCCTCGAACAGGCCCTCTCCCTGGCTGCCAAGCTGCAGCACACCCACGAGAACCTGTCCGTGTGGCTGGACGGGGTGGAGGCCCAACTGAAGGGCTTTGGAGAGCAGGATCTGCGAGGAGAGCAGCTTACCCAGACCCAGGAACGGCAGAAGGTTTGCTCTTCAGCTGGCTGGTGCTTTCCATTGACTGGTCTTTCGGGTGTCTCTCATCGTGCTGATTGGTGTGCTGTGGTGGACTGTGACCATATTTAATGCACTGATTAAATATGCATTTTCAGAACCTCATTAGTAAATTAGGTATAAGCAGGACTAGTCAGGGTAAGCCGACTAGATTTCTCTACAGGATAACTTTTGCATGGTTGAGGGATTGTAACTGGGTTGGAAGACCAGTCTTTTGAGACATGAACTCCGCACATCCTGTTATCTTTCGATCTGTTTTCATTTGACTGGGAGCTGCCCCATGCCTCCAGAGGAGGGCAGTGTTTTTGCTGTTACTCATGAGGGAATCAGTAGGGAGCAGTGCAGGGTTAAGATGACGTCTCCCACCGTGTAGGAGCTCCTGAAGGAGGTGAGAGAGCACAGGGCCGAGGTGGACATGGTGAACGAGGTGAGCGGGGCCCTCCTGCAGCTGGTGCCATGGCGGGCTCGCGAAGGCCTGGACAAGATGGTGAGCGAGGACAACGAGCGCTACGGTCTGGCCAGTGACACGGTCAGCCAGCACGTAGCACGCATCGACGCCGCCATCCTGCGGCTGCAGCAGGTGAGAGGGGCCCCCCAGCACCCGGGGGGTGTCTAATGAGGGGTAAATAAATAAACAGGGGCACAAAGACCCTGCTGCGCCCCCAACAAAGAGAGCCCGTCGATCAGAATGCAAATGGGCCTTTTATGGTGCAAATCCCGCCTGTATTCAGGGGACAGCTCTGCCCCGTTTCATCTGGGAGGCTGCCACGGGTGCGAGCAGGGAGCTTGCTCTCTGTAAATTTGCATGTGATTATCTGCTTGTTAGGAAGGAGAGCCTGAGCACTGTGTGTTTTGGCACCCAGATACGTAACAAAGAAGAGACTCCATGTTTTCATTCGTGAAGTGGCTTTTGTGTGGCTCTGTGGGTTTGGGTGCCGTGCCTCTGATCAGAAGGTCACCAGTTCAAATCTCATGGTCAGAATGATGGTTCCTTGACCACCGGTTGTACCAGGCTGACCTCGTTTTATAAAAATAAGTAAAAGTTTTGGGGAAAAAAAAACTAAAAAACTGTTGAAAACTTTCTGGCTTTGTGGTTGTCCCTCTGAACCAGTTTGAAAGTGCAGCCCAGAGTGAGCTCCGCTGGCTGACTGACGCGGAGACAAAGCTGTCCTCGTTGGAGGTGATCAGGCTGGAGCAGGACCAGGCCACGGCACAGCTGCATGCGCAGAAGGTGCCTCTCCCATGTGTACAGTCGTGGCTGAGAGCTCACCGGTCTCCGGGCTGGCCTGCCTTGTAACGGAACGGGCCGTTCTGCTTCGATCCAACAGAGCTTCTCCTTGGACATCGTGAGGCACAAGGACGTGGTCGATGAAATTGTGAAGACTGGCGAGGTCATCATGAGCACCAAGAATGAGGAGGAGAGGAAACCCCTGAAGGTAACGACGCATGAGAATATCCATGCTCACCTTCAAGGAAACGTCAAAAAATCCCGGCCTTATATAAACAGAGAGATTTCTTTTTTGACCCAGGACACCATCCAGATGCTGGTGGAGAAGAGCAGCACAGTCAGTCAGCTGAACTCGGAGCGCTGTCTTCAGCTGGAGCGAGCCCTGTCGCTGGCCAGCCAGTTCTGGGAGACCTACCAGGAGCTGTGGCCCTGGCTGCAGGAAACCCGCAGCAGCTTCAGCCAGCTTCCCGTGCCAGCCATCGAGTACGAGATCCTGCGGCAGCAGCAGGAGGAGCTGCGGGTACGAGTGCGCGGGCGCATTCAGGGGCGTCTCACCCGAACACGGTGTCGTCCAATAAAATACGTAATTTTACGGCATTCCTCAGTAATGCTCTCCTGTGACCCTAATGGTCTTCAGTGCTCTGTGAGTACATTCGGGCCGCCTCTCTGGCCGTCGCTCTTGTGCCTGGCATGAAGCAGTCATCCCGGTTCAGTAAAGCTGACTGTAAACGTGAGCTCACTGCTACCCTTGGCCTCGCGTTTAAGCCTGGCATACCCGTAACCACACTGCTGCCCCCCTCGCCCACGCAGCAAATGCGGGAGCTGATCGCGGAGCACAAACCCCACATCGACAAGATGAACAAGACCGGCCCGCAGCTGCTGGAGCTGAGTCCTGTGGAGGGCCAGCGCATCCTGGAGACATACTCCACCGCTGAGCAGCTGTACAGCCAGCTGAAGGCCGACGTCGGGCAGAGGGCCGCTGCCCTTGACGAGGCCATCTCCAAGTCCACCCAGGTCACCACCCTCCCCGGCGCTAACATTCTGTGGTTCCTATTTTCCCAGCAGGCCGTTCGGTTGAGTTTTTTGCACTTTTGTGTGTTCCTCTGACTGTTGTTGAAACACAATATTTATTTGACCTATTCGGCGTGATTCGCTGCTTCTCACAGTCCGTTTTGGGCACCATTCTTTTCATTGTGGCATATTAAGGCCCGTTGGCTTTGACGTCTGCCTGGAAGGGTCTGTTGTTTTACAATGCCTGCCTCTGCGAATGAGAAACCCTGACTGCTTTGGAATACCTCCTAAACACATATATTATTGCTGCGTCTGATAATCTGTGAGACAGCAAGTGAAACCACAATCTTGTGACAGATCTGGCTTATTATAAACCATTAAGCTTCTACAGGGAAACCCTTATGAAGGGATGGGGAAGGATCAGCAGTGACACTATCAGTTCAAGTTTGGCCTTAAGTGTCCTTTTTAACGCTGCCAGTTTATACCTTGTATGAGCTTCTGTATAAATGAACTAGACAGCTGTAATAATTAATTGCAGCATTTTCCACTTTTGGATCTCCTTCAATGTCTTTCTGCCATAATTTTGTTTCTTTGTGTGATGCTAACAGGTTTAAGGCCAAAATGGTCTCAGTCTTTCACCATAAATTAAAAAAAGAATGAATAAGGGTTGTGAGAAGCTGTTTTGTCAGCGTGAGGTTTTGGCTGAGAGGCCAGCGGCAGGGATGTTTAGATGAGTGAGGATTTTACTACAAGGTGCTGTTTAGACTCCCGAAGACTCCAGCTCAGTGTGTGAGAAGCAGCGAGGCGCTCAGCGTTCTCTTGTTGGCTTGGTTCATATCAAATCACTTCATTTGTCACTCGACACTTGGCAAGTACAGGTCAGTGAGTAACTAGTGTTCAATGTCTCAAACAACAGGGTATAAATACAATAAAGCTTGCAATAACAACAAAGAGTGCAAATAGGAAGTATGCAGAAATGGTACTGTACAGCAGCCATTCTCAACTCATGGCTCGTGACGAGTTCTGAAAGGGTCATGAGGCAGAGATGGAAATATAAGTATTTTAAAACTGGCAAGCTCCCATGCTGATCCACGATTAGATTTCCTAGCCCCAATCCTAGAATTAACCTATATAAATGGGTCTTGGGTCTGCAAATGCTTAGTCGCAAATCTAGTGAGTAGTCAACCAATCAAAGAAGCCAAAAAGAAGATGCTTCATTTAAAATTCACTGGCACATCCAATCAGATTTTTGCTATAAGCATTGATTGGTGTAAATTTCAGACTGCACCTATACTCGATATAGGGTTACCACTGAGCTGGCATGGTAAACATTGGGTCGTGGTGCATTAAGAGGACGACAACCACGTAATAAATAGTGTGTGCATTACAAATAAAGGTAATGAACAGTCATAGGACTGTGAATTTGGGTGCACATGGATTCACTGAGCAGTGGTCAGCATCCTGATGGTCTGATGACACGGTTCTTTCTCCTGACCCGGCACAGTTCCATGACAAGATCGACCCCATGCTCGAGTCCCTGGAGCGGATCGCCGAGCGACTACGCCAGCCCCCTTCCATCTCAGTGGAGGTGGAGAAGATCCGGGAGCAGATCGCAGAGAACAAGGCTGTGTCGGTGGACCTGGAGAAGCTGCAGCCAGCCTACGAGACCCTGAAGCAGCGTGGGGAGGAGATGATTGGGCGCTCCGAGGGGGTCGACAAGGACGCATCGGCTAAAGGTAGACTTTGGCTTTGGAGCTTCTGTAAATGACCGGGCAGGCGCTGTTTCTTGTAGAATTGAAGGTCACAGGTGTGTGCTGTACCTGTTGGAATGTGGCGTGCTGCCTGTGCAAGGTCTTGCTTTTATCTCTTGACTATAAGCTGTGAAAGACAAGCTGGACCAGATGGTGGTCATCTGGAATGACATCCAGGCGCTCATGGAAGAGAGGGAGGCCAAGCTCCTCGATGTAATGGACCTTGCGGAGAAGTTCTGGTGCGACCACTGCGCCCTTATCGTCACGATCAAGGACACGCAGGACCTTCTGAAGGAGATGGAAGAACCAGGGGTGGATCCCTCAGTGGTCAAGCAGCAGCAAGAGTCTCTGGAAGTGAGCAGGGGAGCTTTTAGCTGAATTATGGAAGTCCTTTGAGGTTTTCTTTTTACTGTTTGGGGGAGGGTGCAGTCTAGTCATGCCAGGTTAAATTATGCTTCTCTCTTGTTCTCAGTGTTTCAAGGAAGAAATCGATGGACTCCAGGATGAGCTCGAAATTGTTCGGAACCTTGGAGCAGAACTCCTGGCCGCCTGTGGGGAGCCAGATAAACCTGTCATCAAAAAGAGCCTTGATGAGGTAATGATTTCATCAGTGAAGGACCAAAGACTTGCACCTCAGGAACACTCACCTCTTATTTATTGTAAAAGCATGAGATGATATGATAGGGAAAACACAGGCAGTGCCATTTTTGTGCTCATCTCATGATACATTGACCACTTTTCCATCAGGTGAACGTGGTCTGGGAGACACTGAACAAGATGTGGAAGGAAAGAGTGGACCGTCTGGATGAGGCAATGCAGGCTGCTGTGCAGTTTCAGGATGGCCTTCAGGTGACAGCTGCTAAAAAACAAGTTTCATCACAACGGTGCTGCTTGTGACCCTTAGGGAGGCCATCCACATCCCTGCTGTTGTTGTCTTCATCTTATTTTGGTGTTTTCCTCTGTATTTAGATGCTTGGGTAATTGTACCGTTTGTTGAAAGAGAGATCTTCTGGTTGGATCTTGTCTCTCTTCTCTCTCTTCATCTTGTCAACGCTTCAAAGCTCTGTAATCACCTGCTATAGTCATTAATCAGCCTGATGATCAATGACAAGGAGTCTGCCCTCTGTCCATGATTAAGCAAACAATCAGAGGAGGTCTGAGTCTTAGGTAATCCCCACATTGAGACTTTTTGCACCTTTTAAACACATTAATCAGAACAGACACCGTAAGTCTAAGCTTCAGACTGGCAGTTCAGTTCAGACCTTCGGACACCCTGGAAGTTCAAACAGAACTAAATTAGGTTCATTCATAACTTTTAGTCAATTTGAAGTCTTTGACAATGGTTGTTCTCAAGAAGATATACTGGTTTACTAAGGTAAGTAGGTGATTTTTTCCATTTGATATAGCCTATGTCTACCATTTGAAAATCTCTGCATTCTGGCACTTTCTCCATTAGTGCAAAGTTGAATTCCAGTAGGATGTGACTGGTTGACGTTTATGTGAGCAGTGGAGGGTTCAGACTGGACGAAGGAGGAGAGTGAGGCTTTGCTCAAAGGCCCATTGAGGTGTTTCGCTGTGCTGTACCCTGAAGGAAGGTTCCTCTGCACACTGCCATAAACGACCAGAGGAGTTTGTTCAGCAACAGGTTGCTTCTCCCTAAGTCTAGGACCAATAG
>JABFDZ020000066.1:1088096-1098247 GCA_019775955.2 Pollimyrus isidori | reverse complement strand
GGGGCCCCAGGGCATTACCACACATTACTAATGAAGTCCCAGAGTTCCCCATGACCCTGGGGCCCCAGGGAATTACCACACATTACCAATGGAGTCCCAGAGTTCCCGGTGACCCTGGGGCCCCAGGGCATTACCACACAGTACTAATGAAGTCTCAGAGTTCCCGGTGACCCAGGGGCCCCAGGGCATTACCACACAGTACTAATGAAGTCCCAGAGTTCCCGGTGACCCAGGGGCCCCAGGGCATTACCACACATTACTAATGAAGTCTCAGAGTTCCCGGTGACCCAGGGGCCCCAGGGCATTACCACACATTACTAATGAAGTCCCAGAGTTTCCGGTGACCCAGGGGCCCCAGGGCATTACCACACATTACTACAATCATCCAGACATGTCCTGCTAGAATCTTGGTATTTCAAACACAGTGGCCAATATCTCCCTGAGGGAGAGGTTTCCACTGCACGTTACTGATAAGGCATTGTCTATCTGCCTTCCACCCCCCAACCCCACCTTACAGACAACTCCTTCAAACAAAACATACCCCTGACCACCACCTCCCCCCCCCCCACCATTCTGTTAAGCAGGGCAAAGCAAATATTAAACTTAGAAAGTCTGTCCATTCCTACAACGGCCTCATGCTGTTTACACTGAGAGCGCTATAATGCTGTTTTCGTAATGACCCTGGCCAAAACAGGCAGTAACAGAAGCACGGTTCCAGGTTCCTGGTGAGCTGCACTGGGACATTGCAGAGGAGCCCAGGCTGACGATGATCCAGAGGCCCAGCGGCTGTGGGAAGGCGGCTCTCGGCTTCGGGCGAATCTGCTCGCCTCTACGAATAAGACCACTGGGTGGTCTCTTTCAGGAATATTCATTAGCTGTCTGAACTCGCCTTCTACGGGGCAGGCTTTCTAAACATGCAGCCGAACAGAGAAATGGCTCGTCGTGAAGAAATTATGGTATTACGGAGCCGGAACAGCACCGAATCGATCAAGGGAAAGACGCTGTAACACCAGCGTTGCTCTAAGTAGGGACAGGTTTAAAATTGCTCGAGTGCCCCCTAGTGATTTAAAAAGGCAGAATGGTAAAAATCATGAAGAATCCGCCTTGGACTTTACTCCGACTGACTTATCTACTCTCACCTTCGCAAATAACATTCAATATATGGTACTTGGATCAATATGTTAAGTAAAGTGTTGTTCAAGTGTTAAAAAAACTGGCTGCGTGTTTTATATGTGGGCGATAAGCATTGCACGCAACTGTCATATAAATTCAAACAGTGAGAAAAGGCGATAAAAACAAACATATAATGAAGCTGAATCAATAATTTTTCATTAATTAAAAATTCAAGTATTTCAATTATGCATGCGCGCGCCTCATCTGTGACGAAAGTAACGATGCTTGTTGAACGACAGGTGGCGCTGTGTGTTCACGCGCGTTTACTTCTCAAGAGCAAACACTCTTCTGATATTTTGCCTTGCTTTTTGTCCTTTTTTTCTGGAATCAGTTAATTAACAATGTCTTTGCCTTGGGCGTCACTTCAATAAAGAAAGTCACCACTTTGGTGACGTAATTAGTAGGCTACTCAGGAGAGGGTGTGGTGAAGCACTTTGAAGTGGTGATTATGAGTGCGCTTATTTTAAACGCTCAGCCGTATTAGCTAACATACTTGTAAATTACAACATTCTACATCAGAGTGAATTTAAAGCAATTTTACGTTTACTAATTACTTCTAAAATTGCGTTTTACCTGTAGTTATAACAAAGTCAGAATTTAAACAAAAAAAAAATCGTATCATTTTAAAAGGTGGTGCATTTATTAATTAGTCCTACATCATTACATGAGTGTCTGTTTGTCTGTGTGTGTCTCTCTCTCGGTGTGCGTGTGTGGGTGTAAGTCAATGTACGCCAGTATAAGTTCAAATTCATATCCGACGAGACTAGTGTACTTTCAACCTTTAGTTGTGTTCTCGGGTTGACAAATGGCGCACAAAGAAACGTCGGGTTTGGTGACGATTAAAGCCTCTTCTTCTAAATAGTGATTTAACTGTGTCCAACTATGCCATGCCCCCAGGAAAGACAGGTGCTCCTAAGGTATTATTCACTGGGTGGAGCGTACCGAGAGGGCATTTCATGTTCGCATTCTCTGACTGCTTACCGCACTCACTGCGAGTTGCCCACAAAAATGTATAAATACTGATAAGAAAATACAGGCGCATTCACTTGCTTGCATGGGTTTGCTAATTTCACGCGTGATGGACACAAAGATGCAAAGATGTTTTAAATATAAGACGCCCATCTTTTTAAAAAAGTGTGATTTTATTTCACAAAATTAAAAAGTCAGTTACAGATACGGCCACACATTTGAGTGGCAAATAGTAAAAATGTTTCGACGTTAATAGTCTAATAAATATCATACAATATCACTGATAAAACAATGCCATGTTGTCGAACAAAATCGAAACGATTTAAACCCGGGTATCCTGTGCCAGCCTTTCTTATAGTAATTAAATGACCTGTTAGTTTCTATGGTGGTTATGGATCGTTTCAAATTACAAGTATCTCTTCTTTCACATGCGCTGCGCCGCGTCCACCTCCCTGCGCGGCCGCTAGTGGTGGATGCGGCTCTGCTGTGTTGCGTGGGATGGACTTCTCAAAAGTCCTGCTTTCGACACATTCCCCTGGATTATACTTAAGCACCTCCGCCAAGAATTAAGCTGCTGATACATCCAGATTTATAATATCGCACCCGAGCGATCCAGACGTTTCTGCACAGCTGGCTTTAAGGCGAAAGGCATTTGCGAGAAGGTACCTGCGTCCGAGAGTTTAAGCCGGGCTGCAAGGTGCGGGATAAACTTGTAGATTCTGCCACATTTGTGGCACTTCTTCTTGAAGGGCTTTGACTTTTGGCGAATTGCCGCTGTTGCTTTTAACCGTGGGAATCTGAGCATCGATAAGGCCATTTTTTTCGGACCCGCTCATATGATGCGTTGCTGAAAGTGAATTTAAAACAAGACTGACCTACAAGGATAAAGCCTTCATCTGGGAGACAGAGTACCTCTCGATAATGTGACGCGCTGTAAGCGCTGACGTGAACTGCAGGAAGAGCGCTGGAAAAGTGATTTGGTGCTCGGCATGGCACCTTAACACTCTCATCACAGCTTGGTAGTTTAAAGTCTGTAAGATGAAGCCGCTAGCGCTTTTGTGTGGGGGCACCGTCGGACTTCTGTGGAGCTGCCTGGGCTTCCTGCACTCCGTTCACTGTGGCTGGGGGGACAACCATGTGCATTCAAGCTTTATTTACAGGAGGTTGCGCAACCACGAACGGAGAGAGATCCAGAGAGAGATCCTGTCCATCCTGGGCTTACCACACCGGCCGCGGCCGTTTTCTCCGGGCAAACAAGCATCATCGGCGCCCCTCTTCATGCTTGACCTGTATAATGCCATGTCCACTGAAGACGACGACGGTATACTGGACGGCCCCGGAAAGGGCTCCCTGGAAAGGAGCCAGGGAAGCTCGCACAGAGGTCACTACGGGTCCTCACACGGCTACTCCCGCGCACCTCAGCCATACCGCGCTGCACCCTTGACCAGTCAAAGTCCCCCCCTGGCCACTTCGCATGATACCAATTTTCTCAACGACGCTGATATGGTTATGAGCTTTGTCAATCTAGGTACGTATTTGCTCTTGAGAAAAAAGCAAACACTTTTCACAGTGATACGCTGCACTTTAGGCTTCTGCTACAAAGATAAATGTTGGAAAATATTAATAGCCTGCATTCATGCGTCGTGTTGTGTTTTAACAAATATAAAACCTGGACTAGGCTGTTTTTTTCATTCATCATTGCGAAATGATAGTTCATGTTTTATAACTTGTTCAGTTCAGTTTTACTTTTATAGCGCCTTTCTCAACATTACATAGTCTCTCCAGGCTTCACGTTACCCCCACCAAAATGTATTTTCTGTAAGTATGCTGGTCAGTCTCTGCGCGTTATTATTTTACATAGGCTGTCTCTCTGTCATTTTTACAATTATGTATGTGGAGAATTTGGTTGTTTAACCCACACCTTGAACATTTTTATTAAAATAGCAGGGGGTGTGTCGCCTGGGGGTGTACCCAGGGCAACAACATTGTTCGGTCAATTATTTTGATTGAATGAATTAATTAAAATTCCGCACTCTCACAATTTGGACGAGGTAAAATTATTTTTTTTACAATACTTAACAAACTGTCGCGTTACAATTTGAACAACTATAAAATAATAATAATAATAATAATAATTAAAAAACGATATTTACAATTATACACAGGCCTACGCCTATAGTTTCGCGCATATAACTTACGATACACGTGTGCTGTTCTGACGTGACAGGATCAAAAGCTGAAATTCGCCAGTTTCCTGTAAAATATTCGTTTCATAAATGTATTTATTTTTGTTTTTATCTTGCAGCAATTGGTTGTTCTTAATAATATAACCCGAAAGCTATGGAATGAAACTGGAAAAATACGAAAACAGTATTCTGCTGAGACATCTTTTTGCACAAAATATAAAACGCTGTGTTAAATGAAGCCAGACATAAATCTTACATTAATTTAGTTTTAGGTTTTTAGGTTAAACGTAAATGGCAAATATGACTTGTTTGTTCTTCCCTCACAAAACTTTTCAAACTGTTTTTTAAGTGAGATTTTCATTATCTTAATACGGTTATTTCAGCTATGTTAAAAACGTAAAGAAAATACAAATGTCGATTAATCCACTTATTTTTTTTACTTATTCTTAATGACAAAATCGCGTAAACTGAGATTTAATTTTTTTAAAAAAATTAAAATTTAAGATAGTGTTTCTGTGTTTTCTGAAACCAACTAAAACGTTACCGAACTGGCCGATATATAAATGCGTGAAAACTAAAGCAATTCCGAAATAAATTAAGGATTATAGTCACGCTATAAATTACAGGCCTACTGTGCTGCAGCATGAAAGTCTTGGGACGGACGGGAATTTGGAGCAAGATAGTTATGATGATTAGCGCTATATTGCCCCGGTAGCTGAGACCTTTCACCAGGCTGTTCATACAAACTTATCAGATGACTGACTTGACCTAAGGATAATTGGCCTTAATTACTTCCTGTTGTTAAAGAGAGGGGAAAGGGGTTGAATAAGCGCTGTTTTTCTGAACTCGTTTTTCCCTACATTTATGGCAGCAAGTTTCTAGGGAATGTAGCCCAGAGTAACCGCTTCGCCGTGATATTTTTCATACCACATTCATCTCTACATGCTACATTAATTGAGCACATGAATTACACGGCTAGTTAAGCTCCCTTACATACATTCCCTCGGATCATGTTACCACACTCGGTGTTTTCAGGAGGAAATGAAGCGGCAGTACTGAGAGCCGGCTGTTCCGTTGGACTGTAGCATCCAGTGGCCGTTTAGTTAGATGACCGTTTGTTCTTTTATACCAAAAGTACGTCAACCCTAAGGAAGACTTTTCCAGAAGAAGTCATGGGGGGATGTGACATCAATAATGGTTCCAGAATAGCTGCTAGCTGGTGCGCCATGACATCTCCAGAAGGTAGGGAGGGCTGAGTTAGGTGTGATAAAGATCAGAGCCTCCCTCCGAGGAGTCCCAGACGCTTCCAGTTAAGAGCAGTGAGCCATGAGTTTTGTCAGTCTGGGAAAGTCCGTGCGCTGATTTAGTGCACAGCTAGTGGTGCAGAGGTCAGGTAGTCCATATTCACGTCCCCCCCCCGGTGCTGACCATATCTCATGCTGTTTTTTGCTCCTTAAGAACATTTAGCCCAACTGCATCTCTGCGCAGTAAAACGCACAGACTGCTAGGAGAAGAGGACTGTCAATAAAACTCGGCGTCGCATGTGGGCGGTCTTTTTAAAGACCTACCAGTTATGCTTTTTTGTAGTGAAATTTGTTGTCTGTTTTCTTTTTTCTCTAAACCCGCGCAGTCTACCTTAAAAATACCTCCTTCCCGCGTTGTCTCATGTCATCATCTATGTGCAGAAAGTATGTTCGGACTCATAATGAGAAACATATTTGTCTGTCCCGTGTTTAGTTTTCAGAGTTTTATGGGAATTACACATAGATCCGCGTTTGACTTCAGCTGGGCGGAGTGTGCACGAACGATTTCAATAGCCGTATGATTTATTTATATTAAAATGGTTCTTTTAGCTTTCATGGTTTATTATAACCTTTATTATCTGGCAGACAGAGGAAAACATTTAACTGCCGTTTTAAACAGCACTGTTGTAAATGTCAGCTCTCTCAGGAAATCAACCTTCGCTCACCGAGTTCTCTTTTTTACCTTTTTGACCGTTTCACAGATGTTACGGTTTGAACTTTGTTATGTTAAAATGCAAGCATTTTTTACATTGAATTCGTGGCTGTAAAATGATCCTCATCAAATTTTGCCCTCTAATATATGAGGTGACATTCCAAAAAGTAGCTAGACTATAAGCAGTTTATTTAGGCCCGTATTTCTTACAGTAATAGCGGCAGCAAAATTGCCCTAACTTTAAAGATTTGTTTTTACGCAGCTCTCCGGCTGGTCTGTTAATCGGCTCCAAACTGCCACCCAACACGTCTGATTCCCCTGCTCTCTGCATCCAATTACCACCTTTCCATGGGCTCAGGAAGGCCCCTTTCAGCTAAACTACAGGCTAACCCCTGACCCACTACTGTTAAGTAACCGCAGCTTTTGCGCTGTGGATAAACAAGGGACGAAGCGCAGCGTATCACTCCGAGCAGCACAGTACAAACACGCCGCCGCAGTCGCCGTTCTGCCTTCCATGCAGAATCCTCTCCGGCATTCCAACGCATGGATTTCAGAGTTTAGGTCTCTGTCTGCCCTCCGCCCTGCGTCCTGATGCGCCGGCTCACATGCGCAGTCTGTTTGAAATGCGACGATCACCTTTATACGATTCCAAAGCCGCGCATCACTGAGATGCACGTACGTCATCAAAGGAGCGGGTTTATAATATTGCTGTAAACGCCTGTTTATCTTAATGCGTTTTTGGTGCCTCTCACCATTTTAATGCTTTCAGAAAGTACTGAAGTGCCGTGTTACTCTGAGGAAAAGACGCGTCGTGGTGGAGAATATGTCGCACGAGAAGTGTGAGCGGTGGTGCAGGGGTGCCGCGGGGAGGGCCGTGCTGCGGAAAGGAAGAGCAAAGCGAGGTGTTTCCCCGTAAGACGAGGTCAAAGTGCTCACCCCGGTTTGTCTTCCAGATCTCAGCCTCCCGATTCCTCCTGTCAGTCCAGAGGACCGCCAAACGCGCTCCTGTTCAGAACGGGCCTGTTTTTCTTAACTGACAGGCCATCCATCAGGGAGAATTCTGCAGGGAACCGCTTGTCCCGATTTAATGGACTGGAGAGCGTTTGAGCTTCTGGGCTAAATGTTTGGACTGGGATTGGAATGTTAGAGCTTTTGATGAATGTGGCATCTTTGAGTGCATCTGCCGCAGTTGTCTTTGTTTTGTTTCCGGACAAGACGTCGCCTCCCGTTCCGCCTTTGAAGCGTCCGCCGGCCCCCCCCGCCCCCCCCCAGCCTACAGCGCTAACGTAAAGTGACAGGGATAGTGCACAGGGCGCCCGTGTCACCGTCTCATTCCTGAACTCCTCTCTCTTCCAGTCGAGAGAGATAAAGATTTCTCGCACCAGCGACGGCACCACAAGGAGTTCCGCTTCGACCTGACCCAGATCCCGGACGGGGAGGCGGTGACGGCCGCCGAGTTCCGCGTCTACAAGGACCGCGGCCATGCCCGCTATGAGAACGCCACCCTGAAGGTCAGCATCTACCAGGTCACCAGGGAGTACCCCAACAAGTAAGTGAGGTCGCCAGCCCCCAGTCAAGCACTTGTCGGGACCATAACTTCAGTAGGCGAGTCGCTGCATGTTTAGGACAACAATAGGAGCCTTCTCAAGTGTTGAGGGGTGGGGGTAGGGCCGCGCCCCCATGTCCTCCCGTTGGTACGGCCTGTGATGGATGTTCATTCAGGGGAGATCCCCCTCAGGTGTCCCAGCATTTGCCTTCTCGCAAAAAAATTTGTCACAAATTCTGGTCTTTGCTTCAGAGCTTTGTTGTCCTTCTCACAATCATGTCCCATCATGGGAATATATCGAGTTCCACGTTTGGTCGGTTACGTCTTCCACCTGATTGGCGCTGTGGACCCGCCACAGCCGACGTAGAAAAAAAAAACCCGCCCAAGGAGGTATGAAAGTCGGCATGGCGGCATGAGGAGAACCTGAGAAGATCATCCTTGGGGAGGACGTCTGAAAATGGGAGCAGCCATTGTTGAGATAATTGCAATTTATCACTCAATGGCTGTATGAGACCGGATTCCCCTCTTCCTTCTCGAAAAAAAAAAAAAGAAAAAAGCATGCTCTCTCATATTCTTTTCAACTTAGAGACCTGGGCTTCTCGAATGTCTTTTCTTTATTGTTTAGTGAGGCATCCAGTACGTGGATGTGTGGGGTTTGCCATAACTCAGAAGGCAACCTTATACCGCAGGCCATGATTCAGTCAGAACGCCACACCGATTACCCTCAGCTCTGACAAATGAATTTAAGTGTGACTCTCTGCTAAATTACACTCCTCGATGGCGACTTTCAATGACGGCTCCGAGCGCAGAAAGGGCAGCCCTTGTTTAACACTCTGTAAAATGTTCAATTCAAGAAAAGACACAATTTGCGGCTTATGGGTGACTAGGATTTCCGTCTCCCCTCCATCTCGAAATGCACCTCCGGGACTGATGAGGTAAAGGCATCGGGGGTTTTGGGAGCTCGTCCTGGACAATTAACAGCAACACTAGACCGGTGTTACCTCACGGATATCTAAGGAGTCCGAAAGAAAGGCTTCAGAAGCCTGGGCTTTGGCGCCGTGGTGAAAAGGAGCAGAGATGAAGGCCCTTTGTAGTCCGAGTCGAACGTCATCACCCTGTTGTTGCTCTGCAGAGCCCAGAAATGCAGACGCTTCCCGCAGCAGGTGCTGGAAGCACCATCAGCCCCCCCCACCCCCCCCCCCCATAGATGCTCTTGGAGACGGCGCAGTCTTGCATGCGTAAGAAAGAAAATAGCAGCACTTCCCTGAAGGAACAGGGATCTCGTAAGGATGATCAAAGCGCCCAAACGAGGACGAAAGGCACCAATAATTACAGCAATATTACAGTGCCGCAGTGTAGCTGCAGCTACATAAACAGATATCATTAGCAGCCAAGATGTAAGCGAGCGGAGTCCTGGCCCATTCAGGGGGACCCAGTAACAAAGGAGGGGAATCCATGAGTCAGATTGCTGAACCTATGATGGAAAAAAATGTTAGTTTATGGAAATTATGGTCTAGAGTAAAACGGAATGTGAACTCTGTGAAATAGACCATTGAAGGTTTATTTAATATACTTTAAACAGACAATGATGATAATTACATATCAGTTTTGTTTATTATTATGCTATTTTTACAGTATGAAATGATACAAAACCTGCTAGATTTTGGTTTGATAAAAGGTCACATGCAGCTCAAAATCAAATGAGATCACTTTGTCACGTTGTCACGTTGATTAACACAAGGTGAAGCCCAAGTGAGTGAAATCTTGTATGCAAAGTCCCACAGCAGCAGTGATGAAATAGTGCAGGTAAATGTCAAATGAGATGAGATAGTTGTAGAGAGTGGAAGGTCACAGGAACAGTGAATATAATGAAGAGCCCCGGCAGCTGTGAGCGTGGCTGTGAATGTAATGAAGGGCCCCGGCAGCTGTGAGTGTGGCTGTAGATGTAATGAAGGGCCCCGGCAGCTGTGAGTGTGGCTGTGGATATAATGAAGGGCCCCGGCAGCTGTGAGCGTGGCTGTGGATGTAATGAAGGGCCCCGGCAGCTGTGAGCGTGGCTGTGGATTTAATGAAGGGCCTCGGCAGCTGTGAGTGTGGCTGTGCATGTAATGAAGGGCCTCGGCAGCTGTGAGTGTGGCTGTGGATTTAATGAAGGGCCTCGGCAGCTGTGAGAGTGGCTGTGGATTTAATGAAGGGCCCCGGCAGCTGTGAGCGTGGCTGTGGATTTAATGAATGGCCCCGGAAGCTGTGAGTGTGGCTGTGGATTTAATGAAGGGCCTCGGCAGCTGTGAGTGTGGCTGTGGATTTAATGAAGGGCCCCG
>JABFDZ020000066.1:884680-902533 GCA_019775955.2 Pollimyrus isidori | reverse complement strand
CTGCATACCTCAGAGAGCGGAGGGTTTATGTGGCTCCCCCCACAGCGTACAGGAAGATGGACATCGCTGGAGAGACAGTAGGTATACCCGCTTACAGAGATCAGGCCGCACCCTGGTCTGCATACCTCAGAGAGCGGAGGGTTTATGTGGCTCCCCCCACAGCGTACAGGAAGATGGACATCGCTGGAGAGACAAGGCGTCCCACATACCTGCCCGAGGGGTCTCCCCAAACTGGAACCCTAAGCCGGCATGCGGCAGGCCACGCCCCAGCACCACGCCACTCCCATCCCCGACAGGCCACGCCCCAGCACCACGCCACTCCCATCCCCGACAGGCCCGTCCCTATTAGCTGTCAGACGGTTTACACTCTTCCAGGAAAGGAGCTCCAGAAGGCTTCCCCCCATCCCCTTCCTACGGGCGGCTGCAGCAGACCTACTCCCGCAGAGAGCAGAAGGGTCTTCTGCCTGTTTGGCGCTCACTACAACGTAGTGGATTTCTGAAATAAATCACCGCGCGTCTCAAACCAAAGACAATTCATTGCTTGTTCTTGTCTGTTACACCTGTAACCTGACCCACATTCATTAATCCCTTGAAATATATCGTGTGCTGCCTCACTTTTTTGAGCGTACAGGTACACTGACAAGGCAATACATAGCACACCGAGAGACAAGGCAACAAATCATCCATCGAAGAGATGAAAGGTATGCCACAAATTCATCTGCGAAACGGTGAATTCATCCCGCAAATAATAGTTTGCATGCAGTATAAATTAATCCCACGAAACGCTTATCAATAGGTTTACATATCAAAACAAATCATAAGGAATAAGGAGAGGCTTGGGATAATAAATATAAGCCAACACCTGTATCAACATTCATCGTAATTCATTGTTCAAACATTATCTTAAATCTAGTGCTTAGTCATCGTGACTCTAACAAACTCGGAGAATGGAGAAAAAGAAAGAAATATTTCAACATTGAAAATCATGTATTAGAAGCGAGGTTATCTCTGTACAGCTTTAGGGAAAATAGCGTTATCTTATAAAATCACGTTCAGAGTTTAAAAGTCTTTTAAATAGTCTGACAATATATGTCAGTATAAATATTTGTACGCCAAAAGCGATGCGTTTCTGGAATTCAATTCTAATCCTGGACTGCGCACCTTCTAAGAAAGAAGTGAGACCAGTACGACTGGACATCCTGACGATCCGCGGGTGTGCAGCTCATCGTTTTCTCATTTTTGAAGCAAAAAAAAAGTAGCGATATATTTATTACATTGCTTTTAATAATTTACACTAAAGGGAAAAAAGTTGTTTTATTGGACCTATTTGTGTTATAATAAATTCTATAATATTCTATCTATTCACCCACCGAATTAACCATTTGTTCCATAAATATTAAAATAACTTATATTCATTAACTTCGAACGTGCGATAAACATGGGTGCCTTTTATCTGTGTAACATCTAGGTCTTTATAATAAAGGTCTGTACATGACTTGCAGTTCCACCGGGGATTTTAGAAGTGGAATACTTAAAATACACATCACAGCAGCAACACTCGGTTTGCTACACACAGACACACAAAGAATGCTCCTGCTCCCTCCTCCCGCTCCCTTAAGAGAACGGAATTTGCCGAGTCATTTTCCGACGTCACCCCGACGGCGTCACATGATCGCGCCGGCCTCTAAGTGCTAGTCGAGGAGGCCGGGCGATCCAGTGCAGCGGTTACCAGAGGAGGCGTGTTTCTGCGAGCTGTGTGGGTTACCCGGACCACTGGATCGTTTCAGGAGGGTCCCTTATCGTCTCCAGTTCCACTGCTCCGCCATATCCCGGGGTTGTGTCGACGGGGTGGGGGAAGCACTGGGCTCTGTGTTTTAACCCTGATGCCGATAGTCCTCGGGTATTTTGATATTGCCGGTGGGATCGCAGCTGCATCCATCCGGCCGGAGAGCGCTGTACTACCGCCTGCTTTTTATTAAACGCAAGTGTCGGATCGCAGTAGACGGTCGTACGCAAAGCACGTAACGGCGCCGTCTGAAGTCCCTGGAAGACATTGAAGGGAGAAGCGCAGTCGCCGGCCGCAGTACATCGGAGCCATGGGTTTGCTGTCGCAGGGCTCCCCGCTGGGCTGGGAAGAGACCCGGCGTTACGCCGACCACATTCGGCAGCACGGCATCATACAGTTTTTAAACATCTACAACAAGGTGAAGGATCGGCAGAAGGACGTCCTAAAATGGGGAGACGAGGTGAGGACCCCCCCCATACACAATGCTTTCAGACCACCCCCCCGTGACACGTGCCTTTTTTGCGCACTTTTCGCTTCAGCGTTAATTGTTTCTGGAGAGCTGCGATGCAGTTCTGGCCGAGAGGAGATGCGCATTTAGACGCATGGACAGGTCGCCTATCATTACCGCGGCGCATTGAATGCCGGTAACCCCCCCCCCCCCTTTTGTTAAATTGACCCGGAGCCGCAAGGGTAAGATGATGGGGCGAAGATGAATGTTAGGGAAGAAGAAGATTGCCTGTCCTATTGCGAGACCTCGCAGAGCGCCTGTATTTCCGTTAACTGCGCTGCCATTCTCGCTATAAGGTGAATTTAGGATTATACCTCCCGACACTGAAATATTCCAGAGAGCGGGCTTGGATTTAATCGTCAACTCCGACACCGCGCAAAGTTAGTTTCATAGTCCAGTTCTAGCAGCGGTATGTTTCGACAAAATCAACCTAGATTACTTGGTTTGCCAGTTTTCATGACGGACGGATTTTATGTACTATTTCAATGTGTATGTGCGCACTTCCCGTTCAATTCCCGTGTTTTACAGTCTATGGTGATGAATGGACACTGTAGTTTTTAATAAATACATATACAATATTAGTTTTAGTAGTACATTAATTCTATGTCGTATTTTAAACGGACACTACGATGCTTAATAGTAACGCAAAAGCAAAGCAAAATATTTCAACAGGGCTCATTTTTTTTCTCCCATGGGCACTAGCGGCTCCTCGCCATTCTAGTGGACTTTAACCTCAGTAAGGTAACAAACGGATATCAGTTATAAGAATCTGGTATTTAAAATGATGGAAATGGGTAACTGATAAGTAGAAATCCTGTACAAATTCTGCGCGTTAGTCACAGGATCGCGCCGACGGCCTATTGCGCTGTATGGACTACATTTAACGTTACAGTGCACAAAGCCTGTAACATACTGTGTTGCACTGTTTTGGCAATAAATTGGGTTGTTGCGACCTTCATAGTGAGATGTAATGCATTTCCCCATCATAATGGCCAGTATTTTGCTGCCCATTAAATGTTAGTTTTTGGTTTTGTTTTTCTTAAGTACCAAGGGTTGTATGTGGTAATGCGTTATTTCTCCATAGCTGGACATGCCTGGCCTTGGCACTGGTAAACGGTGCCATCCACACAGCGGCCCCAGTTAACTATGTCAGGAAATGCTGTTGTTTTAGCTTAATCCATGACTCTGTGCATGGGAAGCCGGAGCACAGCAGGGTTAAGTTAACGTGGAGTTCTGTGTGACCCTCTTTGCAGGCATTCTGGCCGTGCTATGCGGTGTAGAGGTGTTGAATGAAATACTGTTAATATCATTTTGAAATCCTAATGACATTTTCTTCAGCTCCAGCTGTCTGACTTGGATCTTACATAATGGGGAGCAGTGAAGGTCTCCCTCCCTTTACTGTAAAACCTGTCGTCTAGCTTCTGCCTCATAACTGTCAACACATCTGTGTTAAGCGTCTGCTGAAAGAATCCTGATTGTTTATCTGAAGCATTCAAACCGTCTTAGGTACTGAAAACGGTTTTGGCCTGGAAAATAAAGGCTGACATCACTGCTTTTGTGTAGAGATACCAGAAGGTGTCTGGACCGTCAGCTCGCACGTCTTATCAGCAAAGTTAAATGCTTTTCAAAAAGCCCTGAGATGTCTCCCAGTTTGAATGTGGTGGCAGAGATTATGGGAACGTCTCCGGGGGGCCTCAGGGTTAAAGTCGTCATCTTTATACTGTGTTCCTTATGGATAAAATAAAGGCTACCATTTCAGTATTTCTTATGGGGGGGGGGTGTCACTTTGTCTTTAATATGTCACCGGATTTAAACATTCTCCTTCAAGGTGGAATACATGCTGGTGACGATGGATGAAGACGAGGAGAAGGCCCGGCTGGTGTTGAACGGGGGAGAGGTTCTGGAGACGCTTCAGAACAACGGTGAGAAGAGTAACCCAAAGTAAGTGAGGGCCTTGGGTGTGGGTCGCTGGGGGGGTCTGACCACCTGCCTGCAGACCACCTGCTCACAGCTTCCATCTCCAGCTTTCATCCGTTTACCAAATGACCGTCACCCCAGTCCGTGACTCTTAACTGCTCCTACGTCCCACAGCCACCCCACTCTCTGGAGGCCGGAGTATGGCAGCTACATGATCGAAGGAACCCCAGGGCAGCCGTACGGTGGGACCATGTCCGAGTTCAATACCGTGGAGAAGAACATGGGCAGGAGGCGGCAGGAGGCGTCCTCTGTGCTGGGGGAGCGCCAGACGCTGTGCACCATCACCTCCTTCCCCAGGTGGGATGCTTGCTCCCTTTTGGTTCCGCTCCATGGCAGCTGTTTGCTTTAGCTCTTGTTGATGGAGGAGATGATGTGAGGTGAGATGACTCCCCGAAAAGCACAGGGACAGCCTCAGACTCCAGCCTTCGGCTCGTTAATCCTGAGCGTGGAGCTGATGTTCGTCCACGTCGGCTGTCTCTCAGTGGAGTTCCAGTTCTCCTCTTAACCTTAGATCACTTTTGGGTGAAGCAGAGTCACTCCTACACAAACGCGCACCCTGTCACGCTGCCTCTCTCTCACACTGCCCAGGAAAACAGGTTTCTGTCTATTCCGCTCTACTGTCATGCACCAGAGGACAATAGACACAGACACTGGAGGCCCCCCCCCCCGGGGCCTGAATTTGACCCCGTCGCCGTGAAACCTTTAACTTTTATGTTAAGCGGCTTCGTGCAGCATCTACTCAGGCTGGTGATGCAGGAAAGGGGGGGTTTCTGGAGATGCTCTCAGATCCAGGCTCTGGGATCTGTAAGGTTCCCCGCTCAGCACATGTCTGTGTTGGACCTTTCAGGCTGGGCTGTCCTGGCTTCACCTCGCCGGAATATAGACCCACCCCGGTGGAGGAGGGCGTCTCCAAATCGCTGTTTTTCCCCGACGAAGCAATTAACAGGCACCCGAGATTCAGGTAAGGGAGCGGATTGGTTGGCCTGGTAGTCGGGGGGGCGTTGGCCTTCTCCAGGCTGTGGGGGATCCGATTCGGTGACGTTCCACGCAGACCAGTATAGCCTGCCTGTCGGCCGTCCAGTCACAGGGCAGTGAAAACGTGCTGCCCTGCGTTCAGGGCGACTTCACATGGCTGCTTAACGCTCAGCCGCAGCTTTAGGAAAGATGAGCGGCTCAGTGGAGGAGTAGCATCAGGGGGGCGAGTGGAATCATGGGAAACCAGCTTCACTCGTGCGTAGAAGTGTAGAGAAAAGCCGTGGGTGGGAAAGCAGGCGGAGAAATGGCTGCCTAGTGGGGCCGAGCGCGGCTGGCCAGCAGGCCCTCACTCTCCAGTGGGAACTTCTACTCTTTAGTGTGTATTTCACTAAGGGGTGTGACGCAGCACTCCCCTGGGCTGCTCCTGACCGCATTCGTGACATTCAAGCCTGTTTTATTCTCCGAAAGCCACCAGCATGATTTGCATTTCCACGTGTTTCCATCGGGACGCTTTGAAAATCAAATGATGTGCTTGTCACTTCACAGCACCCTCACCAGGAACATCCGGCACAGACGGGGCGAAAAAGTGACCATCAACGTCCCCAGTGAGCGTCCGAGCCCGGCCCCAGGGTGTGGGGCTCCAGCCCTGCCTGCGCCTGTATTTATTTGTAAATGTTATGTTGAGAAAATGCAGAGGGGAAGGAGTCCGGTTAGGTATATCTGAACCTTATCTACGGTAAACGGGAACGCTGCAGATTGTAAAACAATGTGGCAGTCCAAAGGTAACAGAGTTATGTAAAGCTATACTCTCTGAACAGTAAGCGAGGGACTGAACGGCTGCCAAAGTACTCGCCGCTCTTAAACCTGCCTCTTTGAACTCCGCTGGAGTTTTTCCCGCAGATTGTTGTTTAAACGGGATGCGATTGTTGGGGCCCGGCAGGCGCCCCTCTGTGATGTGTGCGTGTTCCTACGGCGACTCTGGGGCCCAGTATGCGGCCCTCTGTGATGTGTGCGTGTTCCCACGGTACCTCTGGGCCGATTCTGAATGCCGCCGTCTGTAGTTTTTAAGGACAAATACACGGCGTCTCCGTTCGGGGAGGTCTTCCCCGAGGACGACGGCGAGGCGGCGGCAGCTGCCCTGCCCGACCACGTCTACATGGACGCCATGGGCTTTGGGATGGGGAACTGCTGCCTGCAGGTACGGAGGAGGGAGCGGAGGGGCGGCGTGCGGCGGAGGCAGAGGACGAGGGCATGGCTGACGCCTGCGTTTGCTTGCAGGTCACGTTCCAGGCCTGTAGTATAACTGAGGCGAGGTACCTGTACGACCAGCTGGCCACCATGTGCCCCATAGTGGTGAGGACGGTTATAACTTCTTATGGTCTGTGTATGGTCTGTGTGGGTGCTGAGCAGACCACTACCTAGTTACTTTTCAGACTATCGGCGAAGCCGGTGTCGGCGCCTGTTGGTCTCTGTGGATCGCAGACGCCCGCCATCTGCCGCACGCTGAAGGTTCCCCTCTTTACAGATGGCACTGAGTGCAGCCTCTCCGTTCTACAGAGGCTACGTGTCGGACATCGACTGCCGCTGGGGCGTGATCTCTGCCTCCGTGGATGACCGGACGCGTGAGGAAAGGGGCCTGGAGGTGAGGTCCCGGTGGTCTCTGTGTGTGAGGTCTGCGTGTCTCTCAGGGACGCGGACATTCCCGTTTGGGTTTCCTGAGGATGACATGGAGGATGAGGAAGCCTCTGATCTGCTATTCATTGTCGTCCTCCTTGCAGCCACTGAAAAACAGCAAGTTCCGGATCTTTAAGTCGCGGTACGATTCGATCGACAGCTACCTCTCCGACTGCGGCGAGAAATACAACGACATCGAGTTAACGATAGACGAGGAGGTCTACAAACGCCTTCTGGACGCAGGTAAGGAGCTGAAAGGTGTCTTGCGCCTTTCCGGAGCTCTTGTGTCTGTCCCGTGTCCCGCTTGCAAATTGAACACTCGCGGTTTTAAATCTTGGTGAATGGAACTCCATCAGGTATTGACAAGCTGCTCGCCCAACACATCGCGCACCTCTTCATCCGAGACCCCCTCTCCGTGTTCGAGGAGAAGATCAATCTGGACGACGACAATGAGTCCGACCACTTTGAGGTCTGTGCCCGTCTGCTGCCTTACTTAGTCAGGCCTTCAGATCCTGTGAAAAAAGGACTGATTGCGAACTGCAGTAGTTAGACATTAAGCGTGTTTAAGCGAGGTTAATCACTGGCTGTAGGGTTATTCCAGGTATGCCCCCCCACCCCACTTAATCATTGGCTCATCTTTTTGACAAGCACTCTGTCTTATTTTGTAAAGAATATTCAGTCGACCAACTGGCAGACTATGAGGTTCAAACCACCCCCCCCAAACTCCGACATTGGATGGAGGGTGGAATTCCGCCCCATGGAGGTAAGATCAGTCAAGGATTTCTAGACCGGAACCAGAATCCATGTGAGAAATTGCTAAGTGCTGCGCAGCCGTTACTGTGAACGTTCAGTGAAGCTGCCGTCCAGATTTTTATTATTTTTTTTGACTTCTCACTTCCTTCCTGCCCAGGTCCAGCTGACTGACTTTGAGAATGCTGCCTACGTTGTTTTCATTGTGTTGCTGACCAGGGTCATTCTGTCTTACAAGATGAACTTCTTGATCCCCTTGTCGAAGGTAGGAATGATGTGTGCTAACGTGATTAGGGAAACCCTGGTGTGACTGTCGGGGGCGTGGCTTGCCTTTCCTGTCACATGGTCAGGGGCGTGGCTTGCATTTCCTGTCTCATGGTCGCTCTGCTTGGTCCCACCTCAGGTAGACGAGAACATGAAGGTGGCCCAGACACGGAATGCTGTACTGGATGGGAAGTTTTACTTCCGGAAGGATATTTTTAAAGGCGAGTCCGAGGGGGTGGGAGGGGTGAATCATGCAATTTAGATGAATCTGTAGTTCAAGGTTTCTCTTGTATTACTGAGAACCTGGCGATGGACAGGAGGTAGTGTGGTGTGTAAACTGTGCGGCTAAAACACTTGGTCACTCAAAAACATTTTCCCTGTTTACATAATCGAACTGCATATTGACTGTTTAAGTGCATGCCAGTTTGTACTCCTCATTTAAAGTATTGCTGCCCCCACCCCAGGCTGCAATGCTGTAGCGGAGGGAGCTCGAGCCCCCCCAAATGGCCTGGAGGGCAGCGATGACCGTGAGGAGTACACCCTCATGACCATCGATGAGATCATCAATGGGAAGGTCAGTCCTGTCGTCCCACGTCCAGCCAGCTTCTGGCTGCTGACCGGCCAAAACGTTCTAATGCCTCTGTTTTTAGGAGGGGGTCTTCCAAGGGCTCATTCCCATCCTCAACTGCTACCTGGAGAACATGGAGGTGGATGTGGACACGCGCTGCACCATCCTGAATTATCTGAAGCTGATCAAGAAACGGGCCTCAGGTTGGTGGACTTCCTCAAAGTGACACTTGGAGATGCTCATCTTTCCGCTTTAGAACTTGTGTGTTTAGGAGCAGAAATGGCATAGATCAGAATGGGGATGGATTTCATACTGGAGCTTGGCAGTGGTGCATTCTGGGATGCCCTCGTCACAGAGAGCCTCCCCCCCCCCCCAGCTATAACCAAGTGTTCTGTATCACACGCAGGTCAGCTGATGACTATGGCAAAATGGATGCGAGAATTCGTCTCCAGGCACCCAGAGTACAAGCAGGACAGCGTGATCACCGACAAAATCAACTATGACCTCCTTCGGAAGTGTGACCACGTCGCCAAAGGACATGAGCACTGCCCCGACCTTCTGGGGGAGCCAGTCAGCCGCGGAAAATAAAGGCCCCTTCTGAGGCGCCAGCCAGATTCCCAAATGGTTTGGTGTTCAGATCCCTCTTTCTGCACAAAACGACCAAACCTTTGGGCGGAACGGATAGCAGACGATGGTCTAATCTGATTAACTTGGTGGGGGAAGAACCCCACCCCACCCCACAGGAAGGCAATTATGCTGGACCTTAGCTGGGAAAAAAGCTGTACATATCTTTCTCCTGATATTTATGGGTGACAGATTCCTTGCTCCTCGTGCTTCCACAGGAGTTTACTGTAAATACTGTACCTGTACAGTGGAAGTCACGCTCATTACAACCCACATCTAACGCTGGATTTTAATTCTATGTATTACTTTGATCACGTGATGCTCCGCCAGTGTCCTTAGGGAGCATTTGCTGTGATGTTACGCCTTTGTGCTGATTAGCATCGTAATGCTATGTTGCTGAAGACTAATCATTCACCATATTTTTTTATTTATATATATATATGTATGAATGCATATATATATAAAACATGAATGAGGCACTTACTGTGCATTTCAGATGTTTTTCCCTTAATACACATTTGCCTACATAATGATTAGCAGGATTTCTAACTTGCAAAGTTCAATTTTTATATTCTAACGTGAATCTTGTCCTTCACTCATGCAGGTTTCCTTTTTAGTTTTGTATCTGATTAACATGGAACGGCAAGCTGACCTGCCGTGACTTGACCTCTGTGAATTTAATGAGTACCCATCTGTCGATCCATCTATTTTGTGTACCTGGTTTGGAGAACCGGGTCACTGTAGGGTCAAAGCCTATTCCCAGTTAAAAATGTCACTTACCTCTTTTACTTCCACTAGAGGGAGCTGAAGAATAAATTTACATTCAGTTCATAGAGTCTGATATGTCATCTATTTTTAAACATGCACTTAAGCAGATTTATAAAGAAGCCACAGATTGTTATGAGAGCAGGTATTTTTGTGGTATGTAGTGCTGGATCTGTCTGGTGCTTATAATTAAGGGTAGTGTTCAGAGATTATATTATACCTTTAACATGACTGCCATACTGTTTTTAAATATTCTAAATGTTCTTTGTGTTTAGTATGCACTATGGCTGCATGATATTGAGAATTCATCGCAGTATTGGAATTATTCTGCAATCTGTAATATTTATGAAGTTGGGTTGTTTTGGCTGTCTTTTGGAATAACTATCTGCCAGTAATGTCCAACTAAGTTATAAAGTCAAGATTTCTGCCAGCTAATCCCTCGCTTTTACGACGTTTTGGGTCTATAACTAGTTCCTGTTTGCTTTCTTCATCCTCGCTTGTTTTATAAAATTTGTAAGAAACGCATCACGCCATCCATTAATGCAACAAGGTCAAAATTAGTATGATTGGGTCATACAGAGCTCATGGAAAAATACCAACAGTGAACTACAGATTTTTAAATAAAAAAAGAACCATGAAAAGGCGCAATCATTAAAATCGCAACGCTTACTAAACTTTGTTCTCCACTGAACAAATCTCTTCCTGTTGGGCAAGTCTTGTTGTAACAATTTCAAAACGCTGCATTGCAAAATAACGTGCTTTTGAAAATGTACTGTCCGTACATTACACTGTGTAAAAAAAATAGATACTGTCCAAGCCTAAACTCAACCCATCTGAATATTTTAGTCCTTGCATCTTGGAAACTGCGCGTGCGTAACATACAGTGCGGATATTTATATTGCACAGCTCAGCTCATGCGCAGTAATTTATTCGAGTCGCACATGTTACGTCTCGCATCCATAATTTTTCCAGGAAAGCGGAAAAGCAGAATTGCTCTGCCAGCAGATATCGCGTTATTGTGACTATATACCGAATTCTGTCCGCCCACTGACTAGACCAAACTTTTGATCTGCCCAGTAATGTTTCTTGAAGAAATCTGAAATTTGCTTTCATTTTCACAAAACAAAAATACTAAACATAATGAGGAAAACTACTTAAAAAAAAAAATATATATATATATATATATACACACACACACACACACACACACAAAGGGTGTTCATTACGGATTAATATCACCATTACGACCCTAAATATCGTCATCATGTTAACACTGTGCCATTACCTTAACAACCCTTTAGGAAAAATGCCTACATCAGGGGCCATTCCTCTGCAAAATGATTTTTTTAAAAAACACTATACTAATCAATAATAGGATGACCAGATAATCCATGCCAGGGAGGACACTTTGAGCTACTTCGGGTTTTACGAACTACTTTCAAACTGAAAGGCTCCTGCGTTCCGCTAAACAGTTCAGCTCTCCTTGTGCTGTGACTGGTTTGCTTCCTTGACTGAAAGACTCATCCAGAGGTTTCACATTAGCGACACATGCATGGTTATAGGAGACTGACCAATCAGCACACAGCAAGAGCTCAGTGCCCAAGTGAAATCCAAGTCCGTTTAATTGAAATGGTAGATTACAATTCCTGTCCTGGCTCAGAGTGCCCTCCCTGACATGGATTATCTGGTCACCCTAATCAATAATCACTCTACGGCCGCGGACGTCGTATCACGTCCTTCGTAACATGCTGGGTTTCCCCCCCCCAGCTTCGCTGGTCCCGCCCGCGGCCAGGCTGCAGCACGTGCTACTCTGCCTGCTTTGCTGTCTTGTTTGAATCTTAAACCTGGGTCTCCGCACACTTCGGAGTTTTTGGGAATTCTCCAAAATGCTTCTCGATAGAATCGCTGTACGGATTGCAGTATAACGGCACGACCTGTATCGGGGTGTCGTTTATCAACCTGATCAGGATTAAAAGAATCAACAATGTTATAATATGATATTTGCAGCAATTCGGTCCCTGACTAAGGTCCTGTATGATCGTCCCATTTTGGTTAGGGTTGTGGTAGAAAAAAATATAAATCCCGTCGAATAACGACCAGTGAAGCCACTTAGAATAGAACTCCGCGCCTCTCAGTTGGTGAGCAAAGTTATTTCCTTTATTTAAGCAATCCAGCAAATCGCTCCCGTCACACACTGGCAGCAGGTACCCCGAGCACCTAGGTGATAAACCATAATTCTCAGGTCCAAATAAGGACTTCTAAGTCCTGATTGGTCACAAAACACCAACAAACCAAGCTCAAACGTATAAGAAACACAATTTTCCTGTTCTATTGGTTCACCTTGGCAGCAAGGTAAGATCCACCCATCTTTCTCAATTTAGGAGAACGTGTCTGGACTGCTAGGCTCCTACTTGAGATATGTGCATGGATATTGGTAAAATGACGTAGAATCACTGTAAATATTTGCTTGTCTTTTGATCGACTAACGTTTTGACGTATTGTCATTGAATCACTGCAATTAAATACATGGTTAACATATGATTATCGGAATAATTACTTTCTTACTATACATTCGTACTATCACATTGCGTATGACTCACTGCGACTACTTTTATATACAACTTTTTTGTGCACCGGTTGGGGCAGCTTTAAGTCTCTTCCTGCAGGAAACCCCCTTCCCCAGCCTACCAATGTCCAATTTTCCGTCCACAGGGTACGGGAGAGTTTTCCCTTCGTCCCCCATTTTCGTTGGCTATCAGAAAATGCTCCTTACCTCTCTCTCTCAATCTCTTTGTTTGATAATCCTGGTGGTCAGTCAGAACGTAACCCACTTCAAATTTAACGGGAGAACTACAAGATATGTTTACTTTTTAAGCTCATACAATGGACGAGTAGGTAAATAGTGTCCTGCACACCGTGGCCAGCTTTAAAGGATGACTTAACATTTACGGTGCAGGAGTCGCAAGTTCGAGCGGAACCGCCATCTTGCCGGAGCCCGCATTTAGAAAGTAGCGGACTTGCTGGATATACAGCTGCATGAGTAACACCTAGGTATTTTGCAGCGCTATATGCCTTTCCAGTACAAGTAAAAGCACACCCGTTTAAAACTTAATAAAGAATGAGGACATTCTGTAAAAAGGGTAACTTCACACCCCTGCTTTCGGGGATCTTGACTCTACCCCATGTGGGCTAATGAGGAGACGGTTTAACGTAACATATAGACACACCTGCGTTTAAGGCAGGCGGTACCTGCTTGATTCGGAAACCACTTTCAAGGCAAACAGCTTTTTCCCTGAAAGCACAATGGTAACTGTGTTTTAAGCCATGAGTAACAGGTATGCTGCAGTGAGAGACCCGGGTTTTCTTGTGCTGTCATGTCACGTTCACCTCAGAAATCTAATATTAGCTACACCATAGGCCTTGGGGGAATTTGGAAATCCTACACGAGGAAATTAAAGTGTTTCATACATGCAAATGCATGCGCAGACTTGTTTCAAATGGAAAATCTCTGTGGAGATTCTCTGGAAGGCTGTGTGACCCCAAATGACCCGTCTGACGCCTATATAGTCCTGCGGGACGTGGAGACGTGAAGTGCACAGACATTAGTGCTATTCTTGGTTCGCTATGCTGCTGTCATTTTAACTTGTTCATTAGTACATGCAAGCCGACAGCTAACGGCTTGCCTGGCCATTAGGGTAAATTTATATCATCGCTACACTGAGGGAGCCGATTAACAGGTCTCGTTAAGTGCCACTTTTTACGGTGCATTTCGTGGCAAATTTACAATCAATTGCTTTGCAAGCACAGCCAGCTCCATGCAGGAGCAAGTGCAGGGCTTTGGTGAAAAGGTTCGGTGACTCAGCAGCTCTGATGCTCCGCCAAGCCAGAAGGAAAATACAGTAAACACTGATAGTGAAGCTACTTAAAGGTTATTTGATTTCGTTTAAAGGAGAATTTCAATTTTTCCGATCCCATGTCCCAGGTAGAAAGTCACCAAATAAAGCTTCATGTTACTGAAATACGCTCAGATGACTAACGTTGTCATTTCTCACTAAGCTGTTGATAGTAGATCTCTCGTACACACTTAATTAGTTACTTGAAAATTGCATTTTTAATATTAGTGTTTCCCATAGATGGGTCCGTGTATAGTAAACACTCGGGTTCGTACATCAGAAAGGGTATTTGTAATCTCTAAGATTTAGAAAAGCAGCAATCACAGAAAAGTCCGCTAACGTTAAATTTAGGCTTACGTCGCTTTTGTGACTTTTGTCCTATAGGTCGCATCACAAATATCATTTACATGCGTAGCCGAAAATCCAGTGCTAACATTTATCGCGTCCCAGATTTTAACTGCAGCAAACGCGATAGAAAGCAGCACAAGACACGGGCTGGGCGTCCCGGGGGCCGCGCGTCCACACCCAGCACCGGCGGCGCGGCGCGGCGCCGTGATTGGTCTGTGCACACGCCCCATCAATGGGGTGACACAGTGCGATCAGGCGGCAGGGGGGGTCGGTCTACAGTCTGACATCAGATCCAAGCCGGCGAGGGTGAAGTTCAGCGGCATCGCAAAGGTACTTTGTAACGATCGCGACCGAAATAGAGAACCGCTGAATGCGCAACCTTTGCTTCAAATGTAAAATAATGAACGGAAAGTGTAGCTATAGGATATGGGCTGGGAGATGCGACCCCAGCCTGGGATGAAACTTTTACTGTCATCTTACAAAGCAACACGGCGTACGCTGTAGGGAGTATGTGCGGGTCATCCGCTTAGTATGTCTATCTGTGTTTTAAAACTAAATAGTAGCTGATGTTAAATAGATATTAGAAGCACATAGATACAAAAGCAGAAGTTTAAAAAGGAGAGTCAGAAACATTAATATATTATCTACGTATATATGTAAATATGTATGTCTCTATATATCTCTGTATTTATAAGCGTATAAGTACTTAAACATACACATACATGCAAGAAGAGGTAAGTTACTGAGGCGTCGTTAAATGCGCCCCCAAACATGGCTCTTGGGCTCAGCCCCGCATCTCAAGGCTGCGTACGGGAAGCACTGGGGGTTTGGCATTGCGTCTCTTTGCAGAAAAGCTGACAAATACAGTATTAAATGAGGGATCTGTGGGTAGGTGTGTGCGTTGCTCCAGGGCGCTGTTTAATAGCGGCGGCGGCTTTCCTCTACTTATTTCCCCGCTGGAGCGGCATCATCACAGGGGGCGACAGCTTTCCTTCCCAAGGAAAAGCTCGGTAAACGGACGCCGAGGCGGGTCTCCGCCCTCCACACTCGTTTTATCTGGAACATTTATCCCGGATAACTAAAGGTATATTTGTGGTATGTTAAATGCGGCTGAAATGTTCAGTCGACTAGAAGGGGACCTTCTAGCAAGGTAGCGGCGGGTCCCGATTTGCTGGCCGCTCCCGCTTATGCAGAAAGCTGGCGGAGTATCTGTGTTGCGTACGGATGAGGCTTTAAGTAGGTCTGCTTTGTACTGTATGCCTGATCGCTCCCACTGAAGGTTGTGCGTTTAAAGCAGTGCGGCTGACAGTCACATTATTGGGCTTATTGTTCCCCGATCGCTGTACTTTTCCTCTGAAGTGAACGAATGTCCAGAAGTCCGGCACTAGGGGCACTAGAAACAGAGAGATATCGCAACGGTAAAGGGGGAACTTGCACAGAAAACAAGGTCAGTTTGGCTAACATACAAAGGGTTGGAGTTTTGTACAGACTGCTTATTATGAAACGTGTGACAGCCGGGCATTTGTTCTTCTGTTTTAGTGCAGTTTGGCAGGTTATCGCCGGGAGGACGCGGCTATTTATGCTTTTCAATCTTTAATCTCAGATGCCAAATGATGGCATCAGTAAGCCAAGACTATTACAGTCGCATAGTCAGATGCCATGCCAGTCTGCTGCCCTGCCTACTGAATTTCTTAGACGACAAAAAGAGACATCTCTAATATCTGCTGTCATTTAGAAAGATATGATCATTGTAATGGTGTGTCAGCGTAGTGAATAACTAGTCAGTAGCTGAAATCGCCCTGCAATTAATATATCATTTACTTTAGACGTTCCAGAAGTCTGTGACCCCGCAGACTTATCTGATGATATATTAGTGCAACTCAGTATTTGCATAAAAGTTGTGCAGCCTCATTAATGAAGTACTGATTTTGTGTAGAGTTAAAACGTGTGTGCCATTTTATAAATGCCGTAAAGTTGTATTACTTTACTTGGGACTCATGGATGTGTTAAAAACGAAAGTGAAGGGCAAGGCTGTGTGTCATTTTAATCGGACGCCAGCGCCGTTTTAATGCTCCCAGACTCCGTGTACTACAGCCACTCGCTCGTCTCGTTTAGTAGTACATTCCATTTGTTCAGAACTGTTCATTATCAAATGTTGTAGGCTACTGTCTGTGGTGAAATGTCGCTGGGGCCGCTTTCTTGGTTATTTGTTGTGGTTTACTTTTGTGCATCTCGCGATGTGATGTCAGTATTAGCTTTCGTCAGTAGATCACGGGACAGCAGAACAAATGCGGCGATAGGTAATATTTGAAGCTGTTTGTTAAGGTGGCCGGGCGGCAGTCTGGCATGTGCCATGTGTGACTCCGGAGTCGCAGCGGTCTCCCGACTCCCATGTCCAGGGGACTCAGAAAGGCCATCTGTCACGATGCGCTGTGGCCGTCACCCGGACGGCAGCATGGGACAGGATGGTGCCTGGACAGAACGATCAGCACACCCCGCCCCCATGTTAAAAATACTGTTTATTTTCGGTTGAGGGCAATTTCTTGTATCTCTTTTTATTTTCACCCTTTCCTTTCAGTGGGTGTACGCTAACGCTGATGGCCGGCTCTCTGGTGTAAATTAGTAACCGGCATGCGGTTTAATGGGAACAGTCTGCCTCGGCTGTGAATTACGAAATCGTGACATCGTTTAGTGCGACTTTTTAGGACACTGGGTGCACTGAGGAGAGTCTGGATGAGTGGGCAGGGGCCCAGCTTATCTGATTATATCTTCTGCCTCATTTTATAATGATCTGCTTTCCTTAGCTAATGGTTGACTTCTTCAGAGTCCAGGCCTGTCTTGTCTGGCCCACAACTGCAGTACTTCTGCTTGATGTCTCTTACTCGAATTTGCGAACTATTACTGCAAAACAAAGAGTTTTCCAATATTTTAATAAATCTTAATATGTCTGCTGGGTGTTTGCCTATTTGTAGCTAGTTCATTTCTTGTTCCTATTTCCACCTCCTTGAAAGCTGATATTGGTGCTGGGCTGAGGTTATAAACCCGAATAGTTTGGGGTTGATTATGGGGTTGGGGTGATTTCTTTTTTTTTTTGAAAGAGGTCTTGTTCTCAGAAACCTCTAATGGAAGTTTTCTTTTTTACACCAGGTTGGAAATGGAGTCGTTTAACCACAAGCTGAACTTGTACATTGATTCATGGATGGGTCCCAGAGGTAAGTCGCTGGGAGAAGATCAGCCTGAACTGTGGCACATGCACAACATCATGTGATTTGAAGTGGGCGCAAAGAATGAAACTGGAGGCGAAGCCAACAGTGACGTAACTGCCCCGTAAAGATTCATTCCAAGGCTTTTCTTAGGTGTGGTCCCTTTCATTGTTATAAAATCTGTTTTCTTCAGCAATTTAGTTGTCTTGGAAACATTGTATCTGATTTCAGTTGTTATTTGTGGATCTGAAGGAGATTGTCAAACTGCAGCGGGACAACATGTTCTTTATTGTTCAGAGGAGCACAGAGAATCTTCACAGCTGAAGACCTTTGAGTGTCCTGCTGTTAGATTCTGGTGCTATTTAACTACTAACTGCTGTCATCAGGCAGGACTATCAGTTCCGTTGATGACAAGCTCTACGTCTATGTCTTCTGACACTGTAAGCAGTGTAAGCGCTGTGCTGAGCGCTCTAAGGCAGCACACTGTATGTTCTCTGACACTGTAAGCAGTGTAAGCG
>JABFDZ020000066.1:844666-859256 GCA_019775955.2 Pollimyrus isidori | reverse complement strand
CCCCCAACCTAGTTAAATCGCTGCACTGCTCAGATACCAGCACAGACACCAGCACAGTCACCATACAGTAGGTGGCCGTGTGTCCCTGGGATGTGTGAATTTCCTCTCCATCTCCTGGCTTATTCCTCCAAAACACAGGGTGTCTGCATACAGAATCGGGCAGAGTAGAGTTAGGGCTGCCCCTTGTTCAGCATGTCCTTGAGTGATGCCCTTATGGGCCGGTGGTACGGTCTGCTCGAACCCGGCACCTTGCCAGTGCATGGCCATCATCCATCAGATACCTTCCGAAGCCTCCCCCCCCCCGCCAGCCTGCTGTGGTTTGTGGTGTGATTTAAACCTTCCCAAAAAGCGGTGAGAGGGGCTCCCACCCCAAGCGCTGTGTGGCCCCTGACCGGGCCTCATATCCCAGCATGCCCTGCTCCTCATTTACAGGCGCGCTGTGCTTCCCTGGCATTGTGGCCGCTTCTTTCATGGCTGGGACCTTCTCCCACTTTCCCCCCCGGAACTGCAGTCGCTGAAGAAACTGAACCATGCCAACGTGGTGAAGCTGAAGGAGGTGGTTCGGGAAAACGACCGTTTGTATTTCGTGTTTGAGTACATGAAGGAGAACCTGTACCAGCTAATGAAAGACCGGTGAGTGCCTCTTCGGCGTGGTGATCCAGGTCTGCCTGGCCAGACGCAATGTTGTACAAAACGCAACCCTATAAAGGCCTAAATAATACCCAGCATCCGAATACTGTACAGTTACCTTGAAAAGTTGCATTTTATGATACCTAGTAGGAGTAGCTCGTGTGTAGCGCCTGAGCAGGCGGAGTGGCCCCTGCCTCTGGCTGTGCCTCGGCATTGAAGGCTGTCACCCCTACTCACGGCCTCACACCTTGTCACACCGCAGGAGTCGGCTGTTTCCGGAGTCGGCCGTGAGGAACATCATGTATCAGATTCTGCAAGGGCTGGCCTTCATCCATAAACACGGTGCGTGCGGAGCGTGGGCGCGCGGGGCGTGGGCGCGCGGGGCGTGGGCGCGCGGGGCGTGCCGAGACCCCACCCCAGCTGAACCCCCCTGCGCCCCTCAGGGTTTTTTCATCGGGACATGAAGCCGGAGAACCTCCTGTGCATGGGTCCCGAGCTGGTGAAGATAGCCGACTTCGGCCTGGCGCGGGAGATTCGTTCGCGACCCCCCTACACGGACTACGTTTCGACAAGATGGTGAGTGAGCCGCGTCTGAAGGTGTAACCCTCTCTCAGGGTCACGTGGTGAGGCAGGAGTCTGCCAGACATCTCAGTACTGATGTCTTAAAATGTTCACTGTTTGTGAGTGAGGAGGAAGCATAGTACCTCCCAGGCTCCGCCCACGTCTGTCGCTGGCCTTTTTGCTCCGCCCACTTGTTGCGTGTTCAGTCTGTAGCTGCTGTGTTGAGCCTCTCATGCCCCTTCCCAGGTATCGCGCCCCTGAGGTTCTCCTGAGGTCCACCAGCTACAGCTCTCCCATCGACCAATGGGCCGTAGGCTGCATCATGGCCGAACTCTACACGCTGAGGCCCCTGTTTCCCGGCTCCAGCGAAGTGGACACCATCTTCAAAATCTGCCAAGTTCTGGGGACGCCAAAGAAGGTACTCGGCTGTTAGCGTGACAACTACGGATGCAGATGCAGGCAACCTGAAGGTTTAATGTCAGCTGGGTTGGCTTAAGCTGTGCGGTACTCGGAATGATAAATCACATGACCCTCCTCTCGCAGAACGATTGGCTGGAGGGCTACCAGCTGGCTGCAGCCATGAGCTTCCGCTGGCCGCAGTGTGTGCCCAGCAACCTGAGGACCTTGATCCCCAACGCCAGCGCCGAGGGCATCCACTTGATGTGGGACCTACTCCAGTGGGACCCCAAGAAGAGACCGACCGCGAGTCAGGTGACCACCCTCCTCCGGCACTCTGCCTCCCCTCCTGACCCATGTACGATGCCAGCACACCGGCGCCTAAACACGCTTCCTCTGCTCCTCCAGGCCCTGCGGTACTCCTACTTCCTCGTGGGCCAGCTTCTGGGCACCCCGCAGCAGATCCAGGAGCAGGGCAGACCCCAGCCGGCCCCCCTGCAGCTGAAGCCCTTACCCCCCCCACAGCCTCTGCCCCAGCACCGCTTGCCTTCTCGCCCCTTACAGCAGATCCAGCCCGGCCCCTCACCCCTCTACCAGCAGAGGGCCGAACCCCAGCAGGAGGCGCGAGAGCCTGCGGGCAAGATGGGCGAGGCTTTGGGGCTCCCGCAGCTGCACCTCCCTCTGCTCCACGGCGTGGGAGGCCAGCCGGCTGCGCAGGTACTGCCGCTAACGATGCTAACGGCGGTGCCTTTGCTAATGGTGGTGACAGTCCTGTGCTGGCCCAGAGTGACAGACCCCACGCACGTTAGAGAGACCCCCCTCACACTGTCTCCTTCCACAAGGACCTACAAGCATGTGGGTGAAGGCAGAGTTTGAACCACAGAGGGCTAGCTAGGTCGGCCATGCGGGAGCGGAGGGGAGCGTGGGCCGGAGTGTAGAGGCCGGAATGTGAAGGCCGGAGTGTAAAGGGGCATCCCCGTCCACAGCGGCTGGCCGAGGGCACTGAGAACGCCAACGTGGCCGGCAGCCTGACGAAGCCCAGGGCCGGCCGGCGCCGCTGGGCCCACGGGGAAGGGACTCTGAAAGCTGACGACTGGGCCCATCACCAGGAGACTGAGGCGCTGTCGGCCGGCGCCCTCTGCAGGACGAACCTGGCCAATGAGAAGCGGAGGCCCGGAGACGAGGCCCTGGGCAGGTGGGGGCCTCTCCTCGTGGGGGCCTCTCCTCGTGGGGGCCTCTCCTCGTGCTGTTATTGGCCTCTGGCCTAACTGCCGCCGTCCTGCAGGTTTGGAAGCTCCCAGGATTTCAGCGGCACCAATGGAGCTGACGTGGTTGGGCTCGGGAATGCCAACCTCCCGCCGTCTCACCAGGACCTGAGTGCCAGCCGGGCAGCCTCTGCCAAGCAGCATTACCTGAAGCAATCCCGTTATTTACCCGGCAAGTTGCGGTGCTCACTGGTGGTTTAAAGGTTTATTCAATATAACCACCTTTGACCTTCTGATTTTTTTCTTACTCTTGTATTAGAAATTCATTGATTTAACTGGCAAACGTGAAACGCCCCTTAAACATCTTCTTCTTCTCTGAGTAAATTCTCACCCCCTGCTTGTCGTACAGGGATCAGTTCAAAAAAGATGGTGGCAAACTCTGAAAAGGATCACGGCGGAAACATGGTGTGGGGGCAGAACAGCATCCCAGTGGGGGGAGGGACGCTTCTCAGGGCCATCCAGGGTGAGCCTGCCCCTCCCAACAGCCCTACTGGGGCATCGCCGCTAACCCTCGCTTATTCATAATGTATCTAGGTATTAAATAGTAATCTGCTGGTATTTCTCAACGAACGCAGGTACCAACACCCTGCCGAGTGGATACGTGTCCTCTTACAAAAAGGAAATGGGCTTCGCTGGGCAGAAGAGGCACATGGGTCTGGGCAAGGACTCGCCAGTGTCGAGTAAGTGTGTCTGTTGATAGGAACCTGGCAGTGCCCGTGAGATCAGCCATTAAGGTCAAATTTTAAAATGTACGCTACGCAAGTCGTAAACGATATCTTAACTTTTAGTAGGTAAAGTACGAGATAACCCTCAGCTTTTTGTACTGTGCAACCTTTGAACAATTACTTGATCACGAGAGCTGTGATTTGCTTTTTCTTCTTTACTTATATCAGGGGTGGGCAGTCTTATCCGCAAAGGGCCGCTGTGTGTGCGGGTTTTCGCTGCAACTCCCTAATTAGATTACTAATTAGAGGACTGATTGGCTGAAGAGTCCTCACACCTGGGTTTGAACAGCTGACCTAAAGGTTACCCCACAAACCCGCACACACACCGGCCCTTTGCGGATAAGGCTGCCCACCCCTGACTTACGGTTATCTGCTTAATGATTACTTCTGCTTTTATATTTTTGTGGTTTTGAAAATGTGATATTCATTAGTTTTTTCTCTCTCTCTCCCCTGAGATTATGCAACATGGAGATCAAACCGGAATGAAGTCGCCGCCACATCATATATCTCCTCGCCAACCAAGAGCACCCCTGGGCTCAGGCTCCGCCCCCCTGTTGCACCTGTACATGGTCGTACAGATTGGTCGGCCAAATATGGGCACCGTTAGTGACTTATGGTGGCCTGGTGGCCAAGCCTCCAATTGGCCACATTGGCTTAACGCAGCCAATCATGTTTTACGCTGGTATTTTGATATGGAACATGTACATACATGATATGCAGCAATAATATCCGTTTTGTATTTGTCGCTGTATATATTGTACAAGTAAAACTCTTTTATATGGCTAAATATGCACTTGGCCAGAATTGTTGTTGTTTTCGATGTGTGTTTTGTCGGATGGAATGCACAATTTATTGCAGGGTCGATGTCAAATGTAGTATTTGTGACTCATCCAGAATCTCCAGCCTGTGTCCCCTTTTTGTTTCTGTAACTCAGTGTTGACACAGTTTTTTTTTTTTTTTTAAAAAGACTGAAAGAATGAGTCTGAGTTTTTTTGGCACCTGTCAGGGGGCCATATATGCATTGTGGACCCATGTTTTTATATGCAGTGATTATTTGCATTTAAAAAGTCACTGTGATTTACACTATGGAAGATACAGGACTGACGTGATGCTTTCTGTGTGATATGATGGTGTTCATGCTTAATTTGTTATCTGAATGTCTTTTCTGTGACAGTTGTCATTGTTTACCTTTTTAATTTAAATAATATTTTTGCAGGTGCAGTATATCCATTTTTTTTACTTTTTGTTAACTGATGACATGCTCCATATAACAGTGTATCCAAGTTATTAAAGTATTGTTTAACTACAAATTCTTAATGTGTCGTAACATATAAATATTACTTGCGGATATCTATTCTCTATTTTATTATTCTGTCCCATTGCAGTAAATGTATTGGCTGTTTTTGAATCATGTTTTAAAGTGTCCGTTTCTTATTTTCATAACTACATGCTATATTATAAAATGTATTAAAAATTTAATAGTAAGGCCACCCTACTCCTTTTGTTTTGTTTTTTTTTATGTTACAGGTACTGAATACTGTTATAGTAGTAGGCCTGTAATTGATCATTACAAAATGAACAGCACCCCTTCCCCGAATCTGACCAGGATCAGTGACGTCTGCCAGATATTAGCTTGAAGTAAATAGAATCAAGAGGGAAAACGAAGGCAGACTGCCACGTGCAGCGCCGCACTTGGACGTGTCTGAAGTCTCGGAGCTCGACTTCCCTACGTGTCTCCTACAAATGGGCCTTGAGCTTGTTTGGAGGTTCTAGCAGGGGAGCGCAGCTACTCGTAAACCTCTGAAGGATTCTCTTCCGCCGGGGCAGCTCGTCCTCTTCCACCGAGCGCAGGGCTTCGGGAGGGACGCACATGGAGCGGTGAGGGAGGAGGGGGACACCCGCCTAGCCAGCCAGATCAGCCGAATCAACCCTAGCGATCGATGGGGTGACAGATGTCGCAACCAGATCGCCCTCACATCCAAACAAGTCTACCGTACTGATAGCTTTTATTCGGCCGCGAATGTATAACTTCTTCAGTCATGGTGAATGACTGGCATGTTTTTTTATTTTATTTTATTTTTTTACTCATGAGACATAACATAACTATAAAATCACTCAGAATTAGTATGTCCTATTTTACGTATTTCTTTTATTGTACATTTACACGGTATTTTACTTTTTTGATAACCCATAATTCTTTGTTGCAAATGTGGGCCGACTATGCAAATATATTTCACGATGAGCATGACAATTGGTTCTTTTTTTCGCCCCCTTGATTGGCTTTTCGCAATAGCTGTTAAACGATATAAGGACTGCGCTCTGGCGAAGCCCTTGCAAACTGCAGCAACAGTTCTAAGGATTGTCTACCTGCAAGTGTAAGAAGCAACTTTATAACCAAATTTATTTCCCTATCTTTTTTAATGTTATGTATTTCCACTACACAATCCTCTTATTTTCCCCCTTTCCAGATAAAACCTCGCGGAGATGGCAGAAAAAGTAACCCTATATTATTTTGATGGAAGAGGGCAGATGGAATCTATTAGGTGGCTGTTGGCGGTGGCTGGGGTCGAGGTAAAGACCGACGGTAAAATTAGGTACAATTTTATAAACATTGTGTTTTTAACCGACCAATTGACATCGGTCAATTGTTATTATTTATTTGTTTGTTTATTTACTGCCAGCTATGTAGTGAATTTTTTGTAGGGGTGCTATTATTTTTGCAAGCAAAGCCGACCCTTAAACAAGTTTAGTTTATATTTTGCATAAGCAAGTTTCTCCTTGTTCAGTTTGACGAAGTGCTACTGAAGACCAGAGAACAGTTTCTGAATCTGATGAAAGGTATGACGCTCATTGACAAAGGTTCATTACACGTCTGGCTGCATTTTAACTTGCTTATGCGCTGTTACATTCGACCGTTACACTTTGGTCAGAGCGCTATGGTAAATTTGCGTTGTGTGCATGACGACTCCACTTTTTATGTGATTGTTTTTTCACAAATAAATTCTCGGACTTTTTTGCAGATGGATCGCTTATGTTTCAGCAGGTGCCTTTGGTTGAAATGGACGGGCTGAAGCTCGTGCAGACCAAGGCTATTCTCAACTATATATCTGCGAAGTACAATTTGTATGGGAAGGACCTTAAAGAAAGAGTCAAGTACAGTTTTTACATGTTTTGTACATTAATTATTTTGTCGACACGACAAATTAAAATGTCAGAATATTTTTGGCATATGAAGTTTACGAGAAAAATGTGTCCTATATAGTAGTACTATGATAAATTATCTTTAAACACAGGATTGTCTGTCACAGGAACAGTGAATGGCTAAGTACATGTTTACTTTACATCAGCTCAGATTAACCAGGCGGAAATACCTTAACCCGAGTTAGTCTCGTGATATATTTAACGAAATATGGCAAATAGCTTTGACTTTAACTACAAAACATTTTCCTCTGATTCTATTTTTTCATTTGAAGGATTGATATGTTTGCTGAGGGAACCAGAGATCTGATGGACATGATGAAGATGATGCCATTCCTCACCCCGGACAATCAGAAAGCCAAACTGGAGGAGATGCACCGCAAGGCTTTAGAGCGATACTTCCCTGTCTACGAAAAGGTCTGCCTTCTTTGCTGCACACTCAGTGGACTGTGAACTGAGGTTCGATTTGATTTAAAACCATCATTCTCTCACCAACAGGCACTGGCTAATTCTCAGTACCTGGTAGGCGAGCAGTTAAGCTGTGCAGATGTTCACCTGCTGGAAGCCATCTTAATGGTGGAGGAGAAGTGTCCCTCAGCGCTCTCCACCTTCCCAAATCTACAGGTAATTCTGGGAGAGGGAGGAATCCAGCCTCTTCCAGGAAGCTCACTAACCCTCTCTCACCAAAGCCTTTTCACCTTCACATCACTTTGGACCAAAGCATCTGCTAAGTCCATAAATAACTGTAAATTCTAACCCCCCAGCACTTCAGGGGTGTGTGTGGGGGGGGTCCTCCATATTGTATAGAAAATGAAACCTCTCTTCAGAAGGATTGATTTAAACTGAACAAGTCACCATGATCAGTTGTCATAAATTCACATGATGTTTAGCGTGTAATTTATAGCTTAGTGTCAGGTGAGCTGATTCTAATCGAGTACAACTTGAGTCAAACAAAGAACAGAGGCTGCGGAATGATCCATCTTAGAAGAAGATGCACAACAGCTACACGCCACAAAAATCCAATCACTACATATGATATGTGAGACGGGGAAGTTGGCGGTGCAGAAGGCAGTGCTATCGTTCGGCAACCAGAGGGTTGCCGGTTCGAGCCCCGCTTCCTCCTGACCCCATCAAAGTGTCCTCGAGCAAGACGCTGAACCCCAAATTGCTCCCGGTGTGCAGGTTGGCGCCTTGCATGGCAGCCTCCGCCACCGGTGTGTGAATGTGTGTGTGGATGGGTGAATGTGAGGCATAAATTGTAAAGCGCTTTGAGTACTCGGAAGAGTAGAAAGGCGCTATATAAATGCAGCCCATTTACCATTTATCATAGGTATCCTGGGGTCAAAGCCCAACAATCCTGAACTACATGTTAATGAGTAACTACTTCATTAAGGCCAAAAGAGGTGACTCACTGTGAGAGTATAGGGTTTATGAAGTTCGTTATCGATTATGCTCTGCTTGTGTGTGGACAAGCAAAAACCTGAGATGCATGCTTTACTGTTTCATGGTCTTAAAAATGAATACTGCTTTATGGGGCTTTCATGAGATGTGCAGATCTTCTACAGGACCCAACTTGGAGAAAGCTCAGATGTTCACTTGAGATATGTGCTGCTTTAGAATGGGGATTGATCAGTGACCCCTTATATGCTAGTGTCCGAGTGATGCACATTACAAGTGTAACCATCAGAAATGCAACTGCTTATCCAATACGGAATGGTGTGGGAGGCTGTCCCTGCAGGAAACGGCAGCGGTGCATCCTGGGCAGGGTGCACATGCCAGTAGTCATACACCGGGGGCGATAAAGAAGTACCAGTTCACCTAGTTGCCTCTCTTTGGACTGAAAAGAAACATCCATGTTTTAAGACTGGTTGATTCCTCAGGCTTTTCAGGCAAGGATGACGAGGGTTCCGGCCATCAGCAAGTTCCTGCAGCCGGGCAGCAAGCGGAAGGCCCAGCCTGACGAGGTCTACGTCCGAACCGTGAAGGAGGTTCTGGCGTTTTAGTGAACCTCAGGAGTGCTCAGCTACCGAAAGACCGGAAGTTCACCTTCAGAAAATCATCCCCAAAGCTTCCTCCATTTTTCTGTCTTGCTGTCCTGGGTCTTTGGGGCCATTAAAGCCACCTGCAGAAAGGCTTGTATCTCTTGTTCCAAAGTCCATTGTGTAAATGTGTAAAACGTGCCAATTCTGTGTTGAATCTGAGTGTTCAAACACAATACAGCCATGTTCCTCTTAACAAAATAGTCTTTGCAAATGTGATGGGTGTGGATTACGGTGATAGATGGGGGATTGTAGGATCACCATTAATAATTTTAATAATAATAATTGATACTTGATTACAAGTGTGCTGAAATATTCTTGCATGGGTGTGCTGTTATGAACAACACCAACATGATAACCAGAAGTGGTGCAGATACAGCATATCAATTGAGCACACATGGAGTCATGTCACCCTATCATCATCCACACTCCATGCAGATGTAATGATGGCTTCGGAGAATGTGCTTGCTGGTTTATATTCCACTTGGGGAAAGCTAATGTTGAAGAATTATCTTGGAAACATGCGAGAGAAACATGCTATTTTTACTATTGGCACATAATACTTGGACTTTAACATGTTTAATTTCTTAAGACTTTAACTCCAACAGAGCAAATAAAGAGGCTATAATCATATTGGAGGTAGAACAAATAATCAGCGTGACGCGCAACATTACAAGCGTAACAGGTACAGCTTTAAGTGAAAAAGATCAATGCAGCCCTTCACACACAACGGAACTATGGCTGCAAAGGGGAGGACCAACCCTAACCAAACTACTCAATACGCCGCTTTGTTAAGGTGTCACACAATGGTGTGAATAGCAAACCTACAGAGCTGGTATGAATGGAAGAGGCTGCCTTTTGCTGGGTGAAATGCCAGGGATCTCTGCATTGCCCTGGTAGGGACCGAGTCGTTAGTATTACTGTGCAGGGAAAACTCCACATTTTACTTGCATTTTCTAAAAGTGTGGAAGGCAGATGAAGCGGCAGACCTGCCATCCACACCTACTGTAAAGCTTGGAGGTCAGTGGGGGCAAAGGAAACTTCTCAGGAGAAGATAAACTTCAGAGCGTTTGAGTTTTATTCGGAATGTCAGGATGAACAGTGGGGCGCATTGCGACTGTCCTCATGCTTCCCAGCAAGCAGACCAGTCACCTGGGATACGGCATCTTAGTGGAATTAGCTGGTGCACAAATCCAGGATGAAGCAGGAATGATGGTAGACTGAAGGGCGATGGACCCCTCAGCACAGGGAGAACGGGCGCGGCTCACCCTGGGAGGGGGCGGAGGGACCATGCTACAGCACCAGCAGGACAAGGAGCCGCAGGAACATCAGCGTGCTGGAATCCGATCAGAGATGTTGGTTACTTGCCAAGCAATTTACCATAAGAGGCCTCTAACATACAAAGTCACCGCAACACCAGACTAACATTGTGGGGACCGTTTCACACACTAAAACTGCAGGACTATTAGCAAATACCACCTCATACGGAAAATAATTTTAGGAGACGGTTAGTCACGTGATTATATGAGTATTACAAAATGTACCAAAACCAGTTTATTACTAAAAATGTCTGTTTCCTGCTCACCTTAAACCAGCCATAACAGCTGGTATAAATTTTCCAGACTTCCAGTATCGCAATCCCATGATGACAGACAGAGATCCTGATGACACTGCCATGTCACATACAGGGGGAACAGAAGGAGCAGAGATTAAATGGAGAAAGCAAAAAGGTGAAGCGGGTGAAGATACACTGCGCTACTCACACAGGGCGACGCTGGGATTGGTCGTTATTCCGAGGGACCCGTAGGCAGACAGGCTCCCGAAGAGGAGACCAGCGATCAGCGACATGACGCTGCCTGAATGATGTGGGATCATTTATACAGCGATGAGATGCGGACAGCAGATATTAGGCAGCATTAAGTGCATCTCAGGCTGCTCCAGCGTGCTGTGGCAAGTACCCATACCTTTCTTCTTGTACCCCACAATCCCTCCCAGAAGGACAGCCATGGCATAAGAAAATCCAAGCCAGTCAACAGCCATGGTCCTACCAGTGAGAAGAGAGTGGTTTCAATTTAATTTGGTTACCAGAAGAGCCCCGTTAGATTTACAGCTCAGTGCTGTTTTTGATTGGTGTATTAAACCTCCCTTTCAATATCTGTCGTTATTCATGACTGTTACATTAATTTAATAGGGTCACGGTCTTCTTTTTTTGTGCAACTTTAACAGATCTACTGCTAGCTAATGCGGAGTGAATGCGTGCAGTTGCCAAGAAAAGAAGTGTCCGTAAAAGATATAAACAATGAATTCGGTGTAAATACACAAAATGCGCAGGACGCGATTGTCCGAGAGCCCGCAATAGCGACTGCAGCTCCGCACGTACAGAAACGGGGAGAAGCCGAGGCTGGCGGAGGCATTCATGAGGCAAAGCGGGTAAATATGAAGCAGGCATACAAACCGTGCATATAATGTACCTTTCGGAAACCTCAGAGCAGCCTGAAACAGACTATTTCACGGCAGGATACGCGAGCCACTCCAAGTTGCGTAGATACACAGCTACGTCGCCATATTGAGTAACACAAGACGCAAACTGAACGAAACCATTCGAAATCAAACAATTTAAGCTACCTGACCGGTTTCTATTTGAGAATATACATGTATATATAAACGGCTTAGAGAAAATGTATACCACGGGAAATCTAATTTTGTTGTTCACGTTAACAAAACGAATAAACGACAACGAATGCAATACCGTTATGACAGATGGTTTTGGTTTCAGGAAAACTTGTCAGTTAACTGTCATTTTAACAGTACGAAGGTATTAATTAAGGAAGTCCAATCGAAACATGTTACATAAAACACAGAACCGGAAATTCAGTTTAAAGGAAACGCCGTCGGCCTCCAGCGACCCCTGCAGGTAGATCCGTGGACGTGCAGCAGTGTGTCGGCGAGCAATCGAGACGTTGCGTAAAGGTTTTGTCGTCTCCTCTGTGAAGCATGGGTCATACATGAGATGAAATATAGTCAATGCAAAAAGTAAATAGAATATAGATATGTATAACGCAAAATGAAACATATTAAGACAGAACATTTTGACATGGACACAGAGACAAGACAAAATATAAACACTCGTTTAGCTGGGAAGAGTGTGCAAACTAGGTTTTTAAGAATAAACAAGCTTGTATTAAATCCATTCATTGTCTCCACCGTGTTTTATTATGAAGACAAATTAATGAACTCACCAGCAAGGGTAATGATTTTTCTCTTATTAATAACAGAATGGCGATCCTACAGGTGGTTAAGAACCATACAATGCATAGAATTAAAAAGTGCGGTGAACAAGAAGGTAAATTGAGACTAAGCTATAAAACCTATACATTTTATGTATATATGTTATATATTTTTATAGCTATAAAGCTATAAAAGTATAATATATTATTTTTCCTTAAGTATTATGCTGTAATGCTTAAAATATGTGTGGGAACAGATCTTATGAAGGATATTACTAACACATGCACTTAGAAGAATATAACTAACACATAGTGGAATATGCAGGCAACTAACAGAAGGCCCTTAGGCTCCTAAGGCCTCCAAGGCCGCAGATAGCTCACAGAGTGGGGAAGAACAGTCATAACACTGAAACCACCCTCTGCTACCGCGGAGGTTGACTGTCCTTGAACGTCTTCAGGTCAGGAGAAGGAGAAGTACAGACTATGAGGAGATGGGGGGGGGGAGAAGTACCCATACTTACACAAAATAGAACCAAGTAGCTGGAATAATACCAAAGGAGGGGGGCCAAGCCCAAATGGGCTATAAGAGGGAAGGCCGGACACGTATACTTAGAGCATCTTGATGTACATGCCGAGGATGTATGTGTGATAGTTTCTCTCTGATCAGCTGGCAGTAAATAAACACCATGTGACCTGCAACACCTCCAGCGACTCTAAGCGTGAATCTCTTCTCATCAACGGACCCGGCGGAGTTGGCTCAGGTTCCGACTCCAACAAATGTCAACGTGCCGGAGATAAGAAGTGGCTGTGATATCTATATAAACCTCTTAGAAGTGTCAGTGGCTTTTTATTCTTTTTATAAAATAGGCCAAAAAAGCACAATCATTTCCACTTGGCTACGCCAAACCACAGAGATTATTAACAGAACAGATCCAGGGTGACCTTGGCGTGCTGGTCACACAGGACTTTATAGGGCCACTCCTGTGTTAAGGGTCATGTAATCTTTGGGTCGTGTGAACAAAGCCGGCCTTTGTGTGGGAACCGGAGCTGGAGCCTGGGGGGCGGAGCCGGCCAGGTGTTGCGGATTACCACCTGTCGGGGTAGGAGCTCAGGCGTGCCGCGTCTGCGGAGCCCAACAAAAGCCGAGGGTCTAATGGGGGGCGACAGGAACATAAAACCTGCATTATAGCTATTGGAGATTGGCAACCATAGATTTGTTATATTTTTACGTGGTGATGGAGGGATGAAAATGAAGGGTGGGCACAGATCCACTTACAGATAAGGACGTTGTCGAGAAATCAGCGGTTCATGCATACTTCATGGAAAAGGTTTTAAAAAGACAGATCGGGAAGAATACCTACTATGGTCCGCTCTTCGTACAATTAAAAAATGTATAGTGGTACATTAACTGATGCTTTAATACTTAGAAGTAGCCACGATAACTATTGGTTTCCACTCGCAGGTAGTGAGATTGCATACGATGTTCAAAACAGCAGTAGTATGGCCTTTTAAAATGAGAAGAGCGTATGGTTCCTAATGTATTAGAAATGCACTGTAAAGATTTGAATTGTGGGGTTGTGTGTGCATGTAGTATGTCAATGTAAGGACTGTGGAAAACATACTACACATTAAACCAAGGTAGCACATTGGTACATAAAATGATACAGAATGACTACTAGTATTTAGAGCAAAAAATATTGATTTATTAACACACAGCACTTATTAAAAATTCAAATAGAAGATAAAAATAGGTTTACTTGAAAACAGTGCTTCTCAGTCAAAGAAGAAAAAAATGAATGAGGGGAAAAGGATGAAAGGTAATTCTTACACAGACGTAGATGAGTGCATAAAGAAAAGAAGTGCGATTCTTAAAGTATATTTAACTTTATTATGATGTGGACTGATGAAGAGGTGATATTAACTCTCGGGGAGTCAATGCACATGAAGGCAAGTGTGAAAGGAGAACCTGTTTTAGTAAAGATTCATCCGACTTCAGATGAAGGTCAAATGCAAGGAGAAGAAGCAAAATAAACACAGAAAAAACATCTCAATCCACACGCATGAGGTGCAGCAGCAGTGGTCTGCTGGTAAATGTCTCACAAGCACGCAGAACATTTTCGCAGAGGTAGAATTCGGTTCTTGCAGATACTTATGGCTACGTTTGGGCTGGGCACTAGTAGCTGTCCACCGGCAAACCTCTTCTTTTAAGCGAAGGACGTCGAATCCCATAATGTGACGTGAAGGGAGTTTAACAGCAACAAGTCAGATGAAATAAAACACTCCAAAGCCGTGGAGGGAAGTTTATATACTTAGGGGCTGATTGATTGTTCGAAAGAAGCAAAAAACAAGCAAATTTAGCAGGAAGAATGAACTATTTAATTTTGCAATGAGTGGGATCTATAGCCCATGAAAGTGAGTGAGTAACTGTGCCGCTGCCCCACTCGAGCCCTGCTTCCTCCTTCAGGCAGACACAGCCCATGAAAGTGAGTGAGTAACTGTGCCGCTGCCCCACTCGAGCCCTGCTTCCTCCTTCAGGCAGACACAGCCCA
>JABFDZ020000066.1:731261-741485 GCA_019775955.2 Pollimyrus isidori | reverse complement strand
GGACGAGACGGTAATTCCACACGCTCTCCGTTCCGAGCCTGTGACTGTGGACGAGACGGTAATTCCACACGCTCTCCGTTCCGAGCCTGTGACTGTGGACGAGACGGTAATTCCACACGCTCTCCGTTCCGAGCCCGTGACTGTGGACGAGACGGTAATTCCACACGCTCTCCGTTATGGAGCCTGCCTTTGGTCATTAAGTCAGATGAATTAGTATTCCCATCTATCTGCTGGATAGCATAGGTTGAATTTAGACTTAATGCATAATAATTGAGGGGTGGGAACTGACTCATTAGTGAGATATTTAGCTATTACTGTTTAATCTTTTAAGCAATCCCAGTTCAGAAAGGCTGTGGCCCGTACACCAAGTGCGAGAGCTAATGACTCTTACATTTATATGGGATATTCCCCCCCCCTTGTAATCACCCGCAGGACAGTGGAAGAAAACAACCAAATCCATGTGAATAAGATGGGAAATGTATTGCCTGCCCCCCCAGGAAGAGCACAATCACATAAAACTCTTGAAATAATGAAATGGAAAATAACACGTTGTTAAAAGGCTTCATATAGTATAATTGTCTAATCAGCGCTGAGTCTGCTCCAAGGTGGAAGGATGGACTCTGATTGGCTGTCAGGCAGGATGAATGAATTCTTCTTCCAGATTATTATTTTTTTAAGTGTCTGTGATCTCATCACATATTGCATGTGTGCTTTTTCAGGGACACACTCCTCGAACTACATATGCAGATATATGGTCGTGGTTTCTGATCCAGAAATCGCCCTGGAGTATAACCCAGTATAACCCAGTATAACCCAGCACAACCCAGGACCACAAGCCGCTTGTGCTGCCTCAGAATTCCGGTGCTGGTGCTGAACCATTTCCTGGCGACATTTTGACTGAGTAGCTTTGCTGCAATGGGTTAGGTCTCCTGTGAGTTTTACTGCTCCGTCTTGGCCTTTCTTGAGAGTTCCAGTCTCTGCCCAGGTTCTATGTGTATGTGAAGGCCATGGTCTCTGCGGGATCCCAGTGCCTGGGACCTTCTGTCTGTTAGCTGTGCATGTAAATCATGGGTCAGTGTAATATAAATGTATTGGTGCCGAGTCTGATATCTTAATGAGTCTCTTGGTTTGAGTGGAAATGCTTGAAATCACAATATTTTGGCAAATTGAAATAGCAAAGAAAGTCGTTTATTTGTGGGAATCGTCACAGGGACGGACAGATCGGTACTGCTTGTGCTGGTTTCATGGAGGCCGCTGTGGGCAGGAGAAGGTTTGATAGCCGTTGTGATGTTTGTGGCTTGGTCCCATCTTCTGTGGGTGTCTAGCAAGCTTCGGGCCTGAAGTCCAACTTGGTGTCCAACATGCAGCCAAGGTGTTGTTTTTGTTCCTTTTATTTGACAGCCATGATCTTGTTAAGGAACCATTCTGCCATTGCTGTGCTCCTCTAAGCATCAAACGCTCTAGTTCTCTATATGAAATACGCTGGGATTGTACGTTGTAATGTTCCGCAGTGTTAAAGCACGCAGTCATTCTCATGGCGTCATTCTGTGTGTGTGACATGTTGTTTAACCCTCTCTCCCTGCTGATCCACTTGGCCGGTGACGATTGCATGTCACCCGGTGACACCACAATGCCTCGCCTAGACAGCTGCGTCCCCTGTCCTCCCAAGGGCTAGGAGACGTGTCCTGCCCTATAGTTTAACTTTAAAATGTCAAACTTACCTATGGTTAAGGTTAGGGATGGGCAGGGGTTAGGGTTGTCATTGCTGGCATTAGAGTAAATGAATGGACAGTCCCCATAAAGCTATGAGTACAGGTCTCTGTCTATGAGTACAGCTATGAGTACAGGTCTCTAGCTGTCTATGAGTACAGGTCTCTGTCTATGAGTACAGCTATGAGTACAGCCCTGTACCAGTGATGCGCGGGTTGATCCAAAACGAGCAGGTGCCCGAGGTCACCAGCGGTTCCGAGTCATCCAAAAACATTTTTAATGATATTCGGGTCGCGGTCGGTTTCGGGTCGCGGTCGGTCGGGTTGTTTGAAATAAAGATGCCAATTAAAACTTTGTAATTTATATGGTACTACACGGTCGGGTACAATGTTTTCTTTTGTTTTGCGGTCGGAGTTGCAGGCGGGTTAGCTGAAAACGTTGGTCGGGTTCGGGTTGTTTATACATTGACCCGCGCATCACTGCCCTGTACGTATGTGTGTGTGTGTGTGGTTTAGACACCTTCGCAGATGGATGCCAGTTGCACTGCATCCCCTGGCATGTCACTTGACATCCTGCCACTGAACATACCCCATGCAGTGGGGTCAGCTGAGTGCCACAGCAATAACCTGCCCTGGTTACGCAGCCAGGAACCTCCACCTCCGGGGGCTCAAAGGAAGGAGACACCACTCGCTGAACTGTTCCTATCTCAGCCATTTTGTGTTAGGCACTAGATAAAATAAAGATCGTAATATACAAATATCAGTCACTGGATTGTTTTCCCGTATAAATTCTAATAAATGCTTGCATTCAAGTAGATTAGATGATTAGTACCTGATTTATAAAGGTAGAAATGTAGGCTACTTAAAAACAATCCAACGGCCAGCATGCTCCAAAATTTCAGAGCATTTCTTGATGTGATCTTAGCATCGGTAGTTAAAAGACAGCATTTACTCCCCATTTCCGCAATGCGAAACGTACAGTGGTAAATTGTAACCTTTAAATCCCTTTGATCACCCATGGAAAAAAGTTTCAGCTTCAAAATCTGTCATCATCCACGGGAAACAAAAAAACCAGAGTTAAGAAGCGCACTTGTGTGTGGAAGTGGCGTGAGACCCGGTGTTTGCCAAACTAGACGGTTTTTTTATTCCCAAGGTTACAGTCTGACAGCCTCTCATATTCACTTATTTGGCTCTCAGATCAAGGGCGGCTTTATCAAGTCCAACATGTTACGGGTTTCATAATCATGTGCTTTGCATACGTGACTCAGCTGTTGACAAGATCCCCACGTATCGAGGTCAATGCCAGCGCGCACACACACGCATAATATGGCAGTGAAAAACTGCGACAGTACGCGAGAATAAATTTCAGCGTTGTTTCATTTTCAATTTTAAACTTGGAATGAAACAAAATATCATCTACGAAAAGTGACAAAGGGATTCCAAAAATACACGAATTCTGTGTAATAATACATTTATTCGGTGGTAGCCTTCTGTTAAACCACAAGAATAACAAATGAATTGTAGGAGTTCCATTTGTTTATTCCTTTCGAGGCTGTCGGGGATGTTTTGGGCGCATAAGCATTCATAATCAATCGAGTGGAGAACTTTCAATTTCGAGGTTTTCAAAGGCTAATGAGTAATCAAAGTACTGCGAAACCTTAAGTGGAAACTTATGGAAGCAATCCATCTGCTTGCATAGTAAGGGCCGCCTTTTTCCTTGGGGTTTTGATGTTAAATATCTTGCGTTTTCACCTGTAAAATACATTTGCGGGATTAGGATTAACATACAATATTATTACACCCAAGAAAAATAACTAATGTACCTGGACACCGGCTAGTGGGACCAAATTCACTGCTTCGCTATCTTCCCTATCAGTCTGCTCATGTAGTGCCCACATTCTGCTGCATGGTCGCTTGGTATAATTGTCAGAATTATTCACTGCGATTCATTTGTCGATTACTTATAAATGTACATATTAATTAACCTTCATAACGGAAAGTCTTCTGGATGCGTTCCCTCTAAAGTCATCTAAAGTCTTGGGTCACGTCATTGTTAACGCGTTCGTTTTTTTTTTTTTTTAATCGCCTTATCTTAAACGAATTTTCCCCAGATTTAACTTACGTCATAAATAATTACCTTTCAGGAAGCGAACTCGTCCCTCCTTCTGAGTGATTTGCACTATAAATCACGATTTTACTTAACCTATTTATAATTGGTCTCTTCCTGAAACCGTTCTAGTTAAGTGACTTATTAGAGTGCGTAACAAGCCCAGATAAACAACCCTGTGACACCGACACGAAACCGGTACAGCCCCTGCTGACCTGTAGAAGAGGCAATGCCGGACATTGTAAACAACTTCGCAACAAATGTTGGCCTACTTGAAAAGAGATTAAGTTAAACATGCAGTTCTAGTTATATAAAATCCATTTCAACATGTATGTTACAGTTTAATCACGGGCAAGACTAGCAAAGTGCAATCAAACAAAACACTAGCTAAATATTTTCCTTGTCAGTAAATGAAATATCAAGTGAAATAGTTTTTATATGGATGTATGTGATAAAGTATCGACGGTGTGACTTGGTGAGGGTTTCGGGTGCAAACGGGCAAATGTTTACATGTATTATCTAGCAACATCGTTCATATTAATACACTCATGTATTCATTTATTTATTTGGGTGAACGTCAGTAACACGACGCATAGTGTAATTATATTTGTGTCCACTTGATGGCAGCAGAGCACTGCACGATCGCGGGTCCAACTGCGCTGTCCAACGTGCTGAACCCGGTTCAGATCATAAGACCGGACTGCTCCCCCCTTTTTGCTCTGGAGAACCCTTCAAAATGAAAAAGGCTTTTGTGATGTCGATGAGTCGCGCTTGTAAATAACGAAAACTGTGTGTCCCTCCTTTTTGTTTTTTTTACATGAGCAATTCGAAAAGTTTTTTTTTTCCGACAGTTATTGTGCTCACAAGTTCACCTTAACATCTCAGCAATTTTCCAGGAGCAGCGACACGTCTCGGTGCTTCCGAGGCAAACCGTGACATTGCCCTTGTTGACTGAAGCGGTGTCTATTACTGCCTTTTGCGAAGCTCCCCGCTAATCTTCCTTTGGGGAAAATTGATTAGTGACACCGCTGTCAGCTTAAAAATGGGCTCTGATTACATAACCCGTCACCAAGTTGGCAGAAAGGCTCACAGATGATGGAAAGAGATACGTCTTCACAGATCACATCCTCCAATGCATCGGAAAAAAACTAAAAAAAAAACACTTAAGATTCATCTAACGATCAGTGGGCGAGCTGCATGGTTGCAAGGAAAAAAAAAAATTAGGATAAAAATCCGTTCATTAAATTTCTCCACGGGTTGAGTATAAGAATCTGTAAATCTGTGCGTGTGTATAAGCAACTTTAATGAGAATTGGTATTAGACACGCTATTGGTTTCATCCGCAGCATTACGGATTTTAAAAAATTCTGGTTAATCACGGTTAATTTCGCACATGGTAGTTATTTAGCTTTATGTTTGTCTCTGGTCAGAGTTCGTGCTGCTCTCCGAGTTGCGGTCCTGATGCGTCGATCGCTCTATATTTCCCCTGTTTTTAATGTGATGGTTGAGTCCAGCTCCTCGCGCTGCTGTCTATTTTCTCCCCTCTTTCTGCTCCCTCCGACTCATTCAGCCGCTCTCCTTGGATCGAGGAAGTCTCTTGTGGGTCTCAGCATCCCTGCGGTGACCCTCTCCCGGTGATATGAGCGGTAATCCGGGCACATCCCTGCACCGTAGGCATCCGATCTTTTTGCCAAAGCTGGATCTCTATGCGTTTTTCTGATTGCTGAAAATCAGCCCCCCCAAACCCTCCCCACCAAGACACCCGTGGCTGCGTGGAATAACAGCGTTATATGCCTGCGATGGGGGAATTTAAACGCGTCCTCTTTTTTCTCGCATGTCTGATGGCCGCAGCCGAAGGTAAGTTTGAAACCTTTTTTTCCGGTAATCACTGTTTCACGCTGCTTTGCATTCCGGTGATCGCGACCGGGGTGCCGAGCGTCTGCTTTGCTGCCCACAGACGAAGCATAAATACGCCTTGCTTGGTGCTTTCACCTGTTTTCCAAACTTGAATCCACTTAGGAAATCTGGAAAAGCGGATGGTCAATTCTGTTCGCTTATCGGGACCAAACGTGGCATTTCCACCGACAGTTTAAGCGCTGTCCGTAATTTTGTTTAATCGATGGCATTTGAAAATGTGATGCATATGGATGTGAACAATATCGCGCTGCTGGCGCCGATCGCATTTCATTATCGAGAAGAGCACAGCATTTGTCCTCGATTGCACGGTAATGTATGCGTGAGACGTGATGAAAATAGGGAAAAGGCGTCCGTTTTTTTTCTCCTGTGTTGCAGGCTCGCAATTTTCTTTTCCCGGTCCGAAAACGGCCGAACGGTAGCTGTAACACATCGGTCAAATGTTGGGCTCTAGCCGGTTTGTGCGGCGTTTGCTTACGCATACGTTATAACGACCGAAATGTACAATATAGGAATGTGGCGTCGGGGCCGCTATATTCATAGAGATTTCTTGGAAACTAAGCTGAAATACCAGGTTGCAAGGTCACCTGTTTATTTTTATTACTTGTATGTCCAGATGATACCTCGACATGAACGACATCATTCGACGTTTTTTTTAAACTTTTTTTTATGCGCCAAATGTATGCGGGCGCATGGCTCACGTTTTGGGCCACAGTCGGCCCTGCTGGAGGGAGTTGAGCACTTTGGCTGAACGTTTCAAGCGGCGTACGGCCGATCGGGATTGTAATTAACGCGAACAGTAGATGGTGGGGCACTGCGGGCCTCCTTTATAATAACTAATACTGTAAACAGCGGTCGGTGGGGGCGGCGTTGCATAATGCGCTGCACTTGTGGAGCGTTACATGCACTTACTTTACACGACAAGCCAAGTTCACACAAAGACACGTCTGTTTACTCAGAAAAAGGATTGGTACGTGTTTTAATTAAATAATTACGCATTATCAGTTTCTATATAGTGCGTGTGCCTTATATATTATATTAACCTGTATTAAATAGACTATTAGAGGATTTTTTAGTTTCCACAGTTTCTTGTGGCTTAAAACACGGGTTATTATCGTCATTGTTAATATTATTTTAAACTTGGTAGCCCAGATAAGCAGTTGTATAATATGGCTGCTGGTGAGCGCTGGATCACACCAACAGCAGAGGCGGCAGGAATAGGCGCGGAGCGCCTGGCGCCTGGGATCGGAGGTTAATCCCGCCGCGTACCATCCTCCCCCGGAAAACTTTTTTACTTGCACGGTGACCCCATCCCAGGCTGGCACCAAGGGAGCGCTTCAGTTAAACTAAACCGGGTGTTTTTCATCATCATCATCATCATCATCATCATCATCATCATCATCATCATAATTTATTATTATTTTATAACAGCTTCACTGTCCTATTGCTACATTTTAGCTCGGTTCCTTCAGAATATGTCTATATTATCCAGCTGTTTATGCGGCACTTAAGGACCGCTGTTTTTCACGATCCTTTAGTTCACCTTAATCATTCCATTGCCGTTATTTATTTATTTACACTTTCTGCCTCAAACCCCGCCGCTTTCTTCGTGATCCATTACTCTAGCATCGGGTTCAACATTTCATTATGCTCCGTCTATTTAAAGGACACGCTTTCCAGCGGAATTAGTTATGCTGCGGGCAATTTCAACGCCTCTCCACCATCTGAAACAGTCATTAGTTTTGTCACAGTCGTAATATCACCGTTAATGATGAATGTTACTGTTCCCTGTTCAAAGGGGATAGTAAATTGGGGTGGCAAGCCCGAGACTCGGACACATCTTCATGTTGGTGCATAAGGATCTTGGCCTGTTTTCTTCTGAGGTTCCTTTTTGTGTAGCTGGTCCTAAACTAAACGGCAAATACCATAATCTATTTTAAGATGCACAGAGGGTTTGGGAAACGCTGAATTCCCTAAAGAATAACAGTTCAGTTACTGTAACTACCGTTTCATAAGGTGCGCATATGTAAGAGCCCTAGCGACCCACCGTTTAATGAGTATTTAATATAAAAGTCAGACCTCGGCCGTTTGGTATACTTATGCATATTTAGGTTTCAGTTCTGATATTTTGATAAATGTGTCAATTCACTCTCATAAAAGACGTTTATTTTTCTGAATTTGCATGGCAGATTGGGATTCAGTTCTGCGGATGCTCATCATTCTGTTTTAATTGACACGAGGCTGAAACTAAGAAGGCGGCGGCAGACAGTGGTTGCGCGTTTGCTGTAATTAATTAGACAGGAGCATCTCCGTGGGAAGGTGGTCCGGCCGATGAAGGGGCGGCTGTGTGTGAGCGGCTCAGCGACAATGGAATGGCAGTGTGGTGGACAAGCAGCCAAGACAGCAAGGAGGGTTCACACACTTTGTTTATTGGAATTAATGTTAAATTTGCTTTTAAATTCCTTCCACAAACCCTTTTTATTCACGTACTAATTCACCAGTTTGTTTAATTGATATGGCAGTTAGAAAATTTACATATTTGATATATTTTTTGTAACCATTAGGCTATATGTCCCCATGTCAAACCAAAAAATTAAAGTAACATGATAACCATCTATAATTTAAGAATTTTATGGAAAATGAACTGATTAGCAAAACAACCCACTTTGCTCTGCAGAATTGGGAGTCATTTTAACGGAAGAGCTAAAAGGCGACAGTTTAAATCCGCCGTGCGGCTCCGCTGTGTGAAGACGTTTCTCCGGCTCTTCCTGTCTTCCCCCCGAACTGGGACTCGCCCAGAGTGGGACTTTGGTCCCCCACATCCATAGAGGCCCGATTTTATCCATTAGCATTTGAAAGCTGCGCGAGTCAGCAGAAAGCGGCCCGCCTCATCATAAATGAATGCGATGGTGGCGTTGCTGGGATGCGGAGAGTGGCGTCCTCTCCGGGAGATCCATGGCTCCTGTCCTCATGGGTGTCGAGCTTCCTGCGCTGCTGAAACACTGGCATTTACCATGTCCGCAATCGCGAATTGCGCTTCCCAAAAAAATAATGAAGCCGAGCAGAGTCGCATTTCCTGCGTCCCCCCCCCGCGCAGGGGAGCTGCGGGGGAGCGTTGCTGCAGCCCCGGGTCCCGCACCGAGGCTACAGCAGTGTCTCGGCGGCCTTCTGTCTTTCGCTTATGTTATTTTTATGTATCGATCTGAATTTTCCCCACCTTTGCTAACAAAGCAGGAGAAAGCGAACTGGCTGCCTTGACAGACGGCCGATTAATGAAGGAGGCGGTGATCTTTAATCTGCCCCCCCTGCTGTCCCTGAGCATCGTGAGCGAATCCTGCCCCCCGTCCGTGCCGCAGCCCGGCGGCACGTTCTGCAGCCTGGCGCTGCTAGACTGGCGCCGTGGGCGACCTTTCGCGCGGACAGCAGTGGCCTGCCGCGGTGCCTGGCTCCCACCGTGACTCCGCCCCCATAGGCCTGGAGGCGTCCGGCGGGTTTGGTTACAGCGACCGGCGTGGCTGGGCATTCCTCGTGGCAGATGGTGGGAGTGCGCTCGCACGAGGGGGATTAGCCTGATAGTGAGTCTATGGCGATAAGGGGGGGGGCAGCCAGCCGCTGGCGCCTTCATGCCCTCCCGCCGTCTCTGCTGGCTGAGGGTTCGGTGCCTTTGCGCTTGCTGAACATGTGTTTTTCTGCTGGGGGCAACATTTCCTGAGCTCTCGGCACAGCTATTAGGATGTTCACACACAGGAAAACCCCCCCCCTCCAATGGCCGCCACCCTGAGACAGCATCAGTGTGCTCTGATCCAAACACACAGCGCCGTATCCGCCGGGTCCCGCTGGGCCGCGGTTCGCCAAGCCCACTGGTGCCATTATTCATCTTCAGGAAAAGGATGCGTCGTCAGTCAGGCTGATGTGTGTAACTGAAGCAGACGGGAACCATCACCCTGAGCCTCACGGCAGCCGCCAGTGCAGCTTCTAATTAAGGAATTAAACAGGTTATAATTAGAATTGCATTAAAATTGCAATGTGGCGAAGCCCTGAAATGATGCTTCCGTCCGAGTGCGACATGCGGCCAGCAGTACGCTTGGTGGCCTCACTGTTGGCACTGGAGACCTGAAGGAGACCTCCAAAGACATCCACCCAAAGGGACAGCGTGGTCTGAAGGAGACCTCCAAAGGCCTCCACCCAAAGGAACAGCGTGGTCTGAAGGAGACCTCCAAAGGCATCCACCCAAAGAGACAGCGTGGTCTGAAGGAGACCTTCAAAGGCATCCACCCAAAGAGACAGCGTGGTCTGAAGGAGACCTCCAAAGGCATCCACCCAAAGAGACAGTGTGGTCTGAAGGAGACCTCCAAAGGCATCCACCCAAAGAGACAGTGTGGTCTGAAGGAGACCTCCAAAGGCATCCACCCAAAGGAACAGCGTGGTCTGAAGGAGACCTCCAAAGGCATCCACCCAAAGGGACAGCGTGGTCTGAAGGAGACCTCCAAGTGCA
>JABFDZ020000066.1:571703-581735 GCA_019775955.2 Pollimyrus isidori | reverse complement strand
AGCTGTCAGGGCCCAGCCTGATCTGTCCCCCGTATTTGCCAGATGGGCCATGTTGTGCAGATGCTCCTCGGGGTGGCACCATGATGGAGCACCTTGAAGACCAGAGCACATGGCCCCCACATGCCAGAGCTTCTCGAGCAGATGGACTGAAACTCTGCGATCGCCATGGCGGTGGCTCACTCCAAGTTTTCAGTCATTATGTCCTCCTCAGCTGCCCCTGTTTCAGCTGTCTGACGACGACACTTACAGATTCTTCATTTGCTTTGCGCTTTTCTCTAAACGAGCAGCGCATCCATCCCACAGCCATCCGTCCATCTCCGAACCGCCGCTCACAGAACCGCCGCTCACAGAACCGCCGCTCACAGAACCTCCGCTCACAGAACCTCCGCTCACAGAACCGCCGCTCACAGAACCGCCGCTCACAACGCTGTTAAGCGCCAAGCACTGGCAGCAAAGGAGCAGCCCCATCCTGCACTGCATTCAATGAAATTTACATAGATGGATATTTTACTGGAGTGATTTGAGCAGAAGTGGTTAATCAAGGGTACAACAGCAGTGTCTTCAGAGCTTGAACCTGGCACAGAGACCTTGCGAAACAAGTTCAAGTCCCCTACTTCACCCAACACTACCCCGATACACCCCACATGTGACAAGCAGGCCAGTACTGGAGGAGAATGCCGTTGTGGAAATCATACCAGCGACAGAATGTTATAATGCGGATTGTATACGAGAGCTCTTCCTTGCTCTGTGACCTTGGAGAAGTGGACCCAAAAATAATTCAGAAGGTTCATTTCACTGTTTGTGCTTTGATGATAGACTGCAGAGAGTGAAAGAGACAAGCTACAGGCAAGCTTACCTTTGGCTTCCTAAGAGTATGTTCTGATTTCTCCAGAAGCTATCAAACTACTAGTATTTCGGAGCCTGATTCACAAAAGAAATATCTGAAATAAGTATGAACCAAAGCAGCCACTCGGGAACAGTTATTGGCATGACTAACCTGTGTGTTCCTTTATATAATGACTCGCGCTTATGTACGGCAGCGCTAATGACAGTGAAGAAATCACTGACCACGGGGCAGCTGCAGACACTGCCAGTGTGGAGCTCTGCCTTCAGAGCTGCCAGAGGCCGTCACCATCATCCCTGAAGTATGGCGTTTGAAGTTAAAAGGGACTTAATTGTTGGGGGTGGTGCCGTCTGTGTCAGAAACATCTGCTTGGGATTGGAACCCCACCCAGCCCGGATATGCACGGGCCCTTTTCTTGTCCCACCACTACTGCTTTGACGTAGAAAACAAGGTCTGTTGCTTCACACCTCTGGGACCCGGGTTCTGGTTTCTGCCTAGTTTCATGTGTGTGGAATTTGCATGTTCTCCCCGTGTCGTTGTGGGGTTTCCTCTGGGTACTCCGGTTTCCCCCCACAGTCCTAAAACATGCTGAGGCTGATTGGAGTTGCCAGACTGTGCGTGTGTGAGTGACTGACTGGTGTGTGAGTGACTGACTGGTGTGTGAGTGTGCCCTGCGATGGGCTGGCTCCCCTTCCAGGGTTCTTCCCTGCCTTGTGCCCGTTGCTTCCGGGATAGGCTCCGGACCCCAGTAGGATAAGCGGTTTGGAAAATGGATGGATGGATGTTTTGCATTTGGTTTTTTTAAGTAGGGTCTTACTACTACTCCTTTGAGAGATCAAAGTGTTCCCACTTCATAAGAATACAGTAACGATATTAATTGGCGGCTGAGTGGAGAGTGACGTCACCGGCAAAGCCGGACCTGGATGTAATAGCAGCGTGTGACGCTGTGTGCTAAGAGCTTACTGGACATTTATGCTGTCTTGATTCCTGTAACAGGCAGCAGCCAGGCAGACTGCATGGGACTAGGCTGCTGCGTGTTTACTGTGGTAAAAATGTAAGTGGGATTGGACAGTTTGAAAATCGGTGGGTGGCTCTTCATCTTTGGTGCTTTTTATGATTGATTTGTTCATTCTTTGAGCTCGTTGCGTAACCAATGGCTCTACCAAGCTGCCTGTTGGCTTTATTTCGCTGGTGTTGGGGCGATTCCCCAAATGAAAGGACTCATGGGTAAAAACAAAGCCGTCTATTAGCATGCTGTTGACTCTTCTTGGGAAATGCAGACGGATGAATGGAAAACCGGACTCCAAGCGGGGATGGAGTGATTTTAATGGGGCTGTGGACTGAGTGTGTCTCAAGGACCATTTGCATGACAATGCTGAGTGAGATAATCACCGTTTTGCAGTGAGTGCTGGCCATCTTAGTGAAGTTGGTGTGTTTTTCCACCTTACCTCATGGGCACCATAGATTATGCAACGGCTCCTATCTGGAGGCCACCAGAAGAGGCTGGGGTTGAATGGTGCTGTAAAGTTGAGTTGGTGTGTTGAGTCTATCTTTGTCATCCTCTACATTCTTCTGCGCCACGGTCTACGTGTCTCTCACTGGAGTTTAACCTTGAGCAGTCTATAGCGAGTCGGCTTATTCATCCTTTTGTTCTCCAAAGACTGTCTTGTCTGGGGTGAAGGAGGTGAAGATGAGCCTTGCTTTTTATGTTCCAGGTGTTTGGATCTTCTGAAACCAGACCAGACGCACTTCTCAGGATATCACAGTGATTTTACCGTTATCAGGATTGGCACTCCCTGTATACATCTGCCATGTTTGGACACCGGTGCTCAAGGCTATACATATCCTTCTGAAAAGATGTCTACTTCTCTGGTGCTACAGAATCAGACTAAATAAATCTATCAGGCGATCAGATTCGGAAGCATGAGACATTCAGAAGGCAAACTCTCACATATCCAGCCTTTTGTGATCAATCTTTAAACCGTGATGAAAACCAACAAATGTTAAAATAAACAAAACTTAGACAAGCCTGATAAAATACTTATATGTGGGCATGATGAAATCGGCTGCAAGGCCTTTCGAGATCTCTGCCGTTTTCCGGGATCCATTGAGCAGCCTGGCCGTGGAGCAGGTGCCGCTTCACGCTTGTGGATTTTCCAAACTACAGGTCGCACCACTTATAGACTCGCTGCATTATCTTATAAAAAAATAAAAAACCTAGCGAACGACGGCTACTTATGATAAGGTTTGTTTGATGTGTTCTCCGTGTCTCAAATTAATTTTATAGTCGTGACGGATTGAAGTGACCCAAAGTCACATTGGGCCCTTATCTGGTCAATAAGAAGTAGCTTTGGGCGTCTCGCATGGTAGGAAACACCTGCTCCATCTGGCAGGAGGATTGTTATCATTCCACAGTCCTGTCAGCATCTCCGGCGATTTCCAGGTTCAGGAATGACTCGCGTTAGCGGCCAGCTAATCGCTCTCAAAGCCGACGTGGGCATTCAGATTTCTAACAGGTTTTTACAAAGAGAGCTCAGGTGTAGCAGGAGCACATGGATCATGTGCGATGCAGGTATCCACAGTGAAGGAATAATCGGTGAAACCAGTCCGCCGTGTTGCAGCCCTATCCTCTCTGATCCATCAGCCAGAACCCGAAACACAACAGCATGTGAAAAATATGGACTTCACACCGCCTCTTTCGAATAATTAATCCGGCATCCTTTCTCCTCCATCCAAAGACACGGCCCCTCGCCAAATCCGATTACAGCCATGCTTGTGATTTGATTAGCCTCACGCTAGCGGTTTTCAGAGGGGGGGCTTTCGTCGCCCGCCGTCGAGGAGGAAAGCGGACGGGGGGTCTGGAGCAGAACTCCGGCATGTGCTACGTCGCTACTTCAGGGTCACGTCCTCTAATCAGGCCATTTGTGTTCAGCGGCACAATTATCCCATCGTGCAGGAGATGTCACACCAAAGAAAGGGGCTCTTTCTGAGAAATCCTCTGTGCTCAGGACCCATTCGGACCCCCCCCAGGGAGTGGTCACATTCATGACTCTGACAGCCACAGCCCGGGCCCTGTTCATGCGCTATGTTTCACCTCCAAAGTGTACCTGTGGTGGTGTCTCTACGCTGATTCTGTGATCCAAAGCTGGTTAGATTCAGATAGTAGCATTTTACTGTAGAGATTTTGGCCCTTATGGAAGCACATCATATTGGGCCCCCAATCCAGACTAATTGAATTGTGTTCCAAGCTAAAAATTTGGTCCCCTGTGTTTGAAATGATCCTAACATTCACACCCTTTACAACACCCCTCCTGTACAGATTAGGAATTAGTGATTGTTGTTGTAGAGATCTGAGTGTGAAGAATATTTGTGTTGAAAAATTGTGCAGAGATAAGTGCAGATTGGTGATACGGTAAGCTTGCGTGTTATGCACGAGGTGGGACTCAGTGATGCCGATATGTACTTCAGACCTTAGTCTTTTTCTGACAAGCTGTCTGCTTCACAGCCTAGAGCAGGCCAGACAGGTATAAAGAGGTTTATCTGATTAATAGTTTGATTGCCATGACAACCCTTTGACCCTTAACACGGCACCAAAGGCAGGCGGAAGGGCCACTGTAAAATGATTGCACATGGGTGGTTTTCCTAGCACACAATTTTGGTTTTTTTTTTTGAGACCGTAATATTAAGTGACATACGGCGGGCGAATTATCAGATTGGGATTGCATATAGATGGAGTGTCAATACACACATTAGCCCAGTAGGCTGTATCTAAACACCCATTAACTCCTTCAGTTAAAAAGTATCAGCGACTAAGGCACCATCAGATCTGTGGGCTTATTGTGTGTGTGAAGCAGTATGTGAACAGCTTGTTAGAGTTTCCTTAACATTAAAGGAAGGTCCCTCATACCCTGATCCCATTTTTCATCTCCTTTTTCCCGTGAAGCCTTGATGCTATGACAAAAATAATTCTGAGAGACTGGCGAGGCTTGTTTTGTTACTGAACGAATCATTTTAGATTCACACATAGAAAAATATAGTAAACTTACTGTATATCTGTGATCCAAATCTGTCTGCTTCATGGCGTATAATTGAACCCTGTTGTACATTACTGCCCACAGAATCTCTCAGGCTTTGTTCTGATCCCACCTTGAAGCCTCCAAAGGGCTCTTTCTGTATTGTACCTGAAATATTGTAAGATTCTTCTGAACAAATATGACTTATTCACAATCGCACAATTAGAAAGCATAACATATTCCAGTGAAACAAAGGATGTCCATTGGCTCAAAGCTCCTCCGTGTCGCCCTACTTGGAATGAAATGTTTTCTCTGTTTTTTAATTTTTTTTGTTTTGGAAAGTTATGACTTTTCAATAAGGCCTGGAAGTTGCTGTGTGTTTGTTTTCCATTCCATTGCATTTTTATTGCTGAGCCTTAAAGACCTTTCCGCTGCTCAAAACAAAAGGTTTCTCCTTTTTCTTTGTCGTTTATCGCTTAATGTGAGACGGTCTGTCAGGGTGGTCCCCACTTCCACGTGTCTGGTTATGTATTGCCCCCATTGCTCCCACTGGGGGAGGATGGCGGCATGCCGGAGAAGGTCTCTGAAACTCCAAGACATCCACTAAAAGGAAAAGGCATAGAGAACATGTTGGAAGATGCTGATAAGGGCGGTGGGGAGGGCAGCCGAAGTTTGCTTCTCAGAGACGAGTGGTTGATGTGGCCCCCGGGGGCCGGACGGGGGGGCCGCCTCCCTGCTAGCCTGCAGCACTCTGGCCTGATACATTATAGTTGCTTTCTTATTAGACATGTTGCATCTGGGCAGGTTTTCAGAAGCTCTCAGCTCTGCTCATATCCTGACAATATTCTTTGATTTCCTAACTGTTTTAGCGCCATGGCTTCTCAGACCTCAGACTCAACCACACAGAATTGCTACTGAGCCACCCCCCCCACTAAGTGCGCCTGTGTCACGTCCTTAGACCCTTGAGGCCCTCCCCTTATTGCTCAAGTTACAGGCTTGTTTTACTTTCAAATCCTGTAGCCTGTGACCCTTGGCTTGGTCTTCCAGGCACTCTGTTTGCTACCTGATCTACTGTCGCTCCACACTGCTCTCGGAGCAGCAACTGGCCTTTGGGGATTAAAACCCGTCTCTGTTACACTCCAATAGCACAGGCTCTGATCTACTTTCCTCAATTTTCACATTACAGTGTCGCATGGCATTTACAGCGTGAAGCATCATGTGGTTATGTTCACTGCAGCTAGGACTGAAATAGGTGGTATGAGATGAAGCTGATCTATCGGATCTCAACAAGACAACCTGCAGAAACTCTTGTTGTCTTGCACAAAGGCTAAAAAATAAAAGGGTGCGTTTATTGTGGCGGTCCTCTGTAAACACACTGCAAAATGCATTTACTTCACCTTTCTGCCTGGCTGTCATCCTACTTTTTTACAGGATTTTGTTACATTCTGTTCACCTTTGGACCTGAATAAAGACTCCATTCTTTGCAATGTTACTAAATCCAAACATCTATTGGATTTATTGAATGCGATACCACATAATAATGTCAGTTTATCATATCAAATCGAGGTGGCAACACGTTTTCCTTTAAGAGGTGGAGTGACAGCAAGACCCGGGGATTTCGACAGCCATTAAAAGACAGACAGTGAAACTGGCAACGTGCACAGGAAGGATGTCTTCTCTTCACAACACTGCTAGAGAAGGCTCTGAGATTCTTATCTTGAAGTTTTACCAAGCTAGACATTTCTAAGCAGAGATGCTCAAAAATAGAGTACGTTCAGTGACCATATGGCCAAAACAGAATTAGTCAAAATTAAAGGTTAGGAGAACCAATTAAAGCGAGACATTGTCTTAGCTATTCTATTAACATTTTCAATATGCAGTGGAAAATTTACTCTGATCACTCCAGATCCAGAACATTCCTAACGTGACTCTTACGCCGTAGTTCTGAATGGATGTTTATCAGGCACACGCTGAGGGGAATCTGTTTAACCTTTGACCTTTGGCTAATTTGCATATATTCTCCTTATTGGTGTGAATGATTTAATTAGCATAATGCTGTTTTGCTCATTCCTCTGTTTGAAATGTGCCTGCCGCCCTTGACATGGGTAATTACACTGCATTTCCTGTGCTGAAGATCTGTCATGCTTCTGTTACACTTCTGTTTATTCAAGGACTTCCAAATGACAACAATTACAATCTAATTAACCGACCGCCACCACATCCATGTAAGCCAGGCCTGGTGCATTTCTGTTCCAGTTTAGCTGCCTTTGATTGTCTCTGATACTCTGTACCCTGGGACTTGTTCCCGTACTGACCGGGGAATTAAGGGTAGCCAGCCCGTGCCCCACGTTCTTGGTGCCAATTGGTTGCTCACAACTGGAATGAAGACCTTAATGCTGATTGGCGGAGTGGCTGCCCAATGAGCTGCCTGTGTGGTGGTCAGGGGAGGGAGGATTAAACCCTTGGTTGTGATCACTATGCTCTCATTAGGCTGGGGTAAATTCAGAGGACTGGGTGCCCTGTCAGGGGCATGTTTGTTACTTTTGGGGCCCATTCAGAAAGTGGCTTTAGGGCACTGCATCCTCACAGTGTAGTGACTGTTTGCGGCCAATAGGGGGTGCCCAAACCTCAGTTTGTCAGGTGAAGTCACACTTGGAATCATTATAGCGGAAGGTCACATCAACCACGAAGGCAGCAGATTTAAAAGATGGCTGATATCTCCCTTTATGCTCAGATTCTGGATCTGGAGGTTGGTCCATAATTATCCCAGTGTTTTGATGTTGTCAAGTCTTTAATTATATACTGTATAGCCAAAAAGGAGAATGAATTCTTGTGAAGATGAATCTCCATGAATGAATGGCTCATTCTTACTCATTCTTGCTTATTTACCACCGACCCTGAACATCTTGCTGCTTAATGCCACCCCAGTCTTTTGACTGCTCTTTCCTTTCTTGTTCTTTTCTCCTGCAAAGCGAGAGGAACGTCCCTGTGACCCCCCTGTCTCTCCCCTCCTCCCTCCCTTCCTCCCGCTCGCTCCCCATCTCTCGCTCTTATGATCTCTACTGCAGCATCAGAGTCTGCAGCATGATTTTCTCCTGGACTCACTTCAGTTGTTTCCTCACATCGACTGCAATTTTTATGAGGAACATGATCAGCCACCCAGATGGTGTATCTGAGCATTTATACCAGTTTGAGCAACTGCTGGAGTGGTGAAGTTTTACAAAGTCGATGTTTAATCATTTGGCCAGAGAGGGGCGTCTTTCGGCCCTAAATGGGAAGGCCAGTCCCCCGCCATGCCTCTGTCTGTAACTCACCTTGCTTCCATGTTGTGTGCTTCCCTTTCAGGCTGTCGGGATTCATGCTACCCTCTCCGATCGTGAGCACCGGATCAATCCTGGCACTGTGGTTCACCACCGATTTCGCCGTAAGCGCTCAAGGATTTAAGGCGATTTATGAAGGTAAGAGACAAAGTCAGTTTTCCTCATGTTCTCCAAGCCATGCTGGTGTTAGTCCAAGTGACATCCATTCAAGTGTGTGTGTGTTAGTTATAGGGGTGGAGTTTACAGTTACTGTAAAGCTCTCCCTCCAGACTCCACTAAGCTGACCTGGTGTCCATCTCTCTCTCTGAACGTATTGCAGAGAGATTGATGTTCAAGTCCTCTCTTTGCTGCTGTATCAATAACAGTTCAATGAATGACTAGTGTCCTTGTGATCTGACATAGGTAACCACACTCTGATCTCACATGGGTAACCACGCTCTGATCTGACATGGGTAACCACGCCCTGATCTCACATGGGTAACCACGCCCTGATCTGACATGGGTAACCACGCCCTGATCTCACATGGGTAACCACGCCCTGATCTCACATGGGTAACCACGCCCTGATCTGACATGGGTAACCACGCCCTGATCTCACATGGGTAACCACGCTCTGATCTCACATGGGTAAGCACGCCCTGATCTCACATGGGTAACCACGCTCTGATCTCACATGGGACACCTATTTACCTGTATGCCCCGCGTCTTCCCCCACCTCTCTTTGTACCTGCATGCCCCGCCCCTTCCCTCACCTATTTACCTGCATGCCCCGCCTCTTCCCTCACCTATTTACCTGTACGCCCCACCTCTTCCGCTTACCTATTTACCTGCATGCCCTGCCTCTTCCCTCACCTATTTACCTGAATGCTCCGCCCCTTCTCTCACTTATTTACCTGCATGCCCCGTCTCTTCTCCCACCTTTCTGTGTACCTATAAGCCTTGCCTGTAAGCCCCTTCTTTTCTCCTACTTCTCCCTTTAACTGTAAGCCCCACCCCTTCCTCTACCTGGCAGTCACCACAGCAGCAGGTTTCCTGATAGTGGACATCTTTGCTACCTAATTAACCCAGCAGCTCAAACCTACACTGCCCCTGGTAATATTATGCTAGAATGTCTTTGTTGCATCTCTCCGCTGTATGGGCAGTTTAGCAGGAGAATATTTTGTATCTCTGGCAATGTGAGGGAAATGCATTCAGTGTGACAGCTCAGTGTGGTAGCATGGAGGGCAACAAGGTGGCCTCCCATCTCGGGGATTGCGGATTGGAAACCCACCTCAGCTCTGTGCGCTATGTGCAGCCTGTGTGTTTGCATGTGCAGGCTAAGGGCCGTTCTCTGTTGGCCAGCTGTGTACCCCCCGCGAACCCCCAGTTCCCCTCCCCAGGGGTATGTGGTAGGGTGACCGATTGTTTTAGGGGTGTTGTCTTGGTGCTGAATATTCTACTACAAAATACATCCATTTGAATGCATGTCATTTGGGCGAGAGGCGGACTTTACTGGAGAAATGGTGATTTATAGGCTGACAAAAGTGTATCGTTCCACGAGAGCCCTCAGCCTGAGGGGGGGCAACTGGCTGTATAACCTGAGGAAAAAAAAATATATATATATATATAATGGTGCATTTTATGGGACGGGATGGTGTGGCGGAGCGGCGTCTTTATCTGCCAGGGATGCCTTTGAACGCTGTGGTTTCTCCTGTCGCACCCAAAATGTCCTGTAAGCCGCAGAGGACCTCTGGACACACCTGAAGGCTGTGAGCAGGATACAGTGCAGACACGGCGTGGGCTGTGAGCAGGATACAGTGCAGACACGGCGTGGGCTGTGAGCAGGATACAGTGCAGACACGGCGTGGGCTGTGAG
>JABFDZ020000066.1:254989-267094 GCA_019775955.2 Pollimyrus isidori | reverse complement strand
ATGTGACTGACTCTGACCATCACAGAGTGCCCCTTCCCTCACCTTCCCTGCCTCTCTCAGCCAGTACATGTGACTGAGTCTGACCATCACAGAGTGCCCCTTCCCTCACCTTCCCTGCCTCTCTCAGCCAGTACATGTGACTGACTCTGACCATCACAGAGTGCCCCTTCCCTCACCTTCCCTGCCTCTCTCAGCCAGTACATGCCCAGAAGTGGTGTTGTGGGGACCCCATTTCCTGCTCCCCCCCCCGCCCCCTATCCACTTTTGGGAAACAGAGTGATATGCAGAGAGTGCCCCTGGTGCACCTTAGTCAGCGCCCTCTCTCAGTGCCCCAATCCTCTCTCTCCCTCTCTCTCACTCCCCCTGTCTTTTTGCCAGTCACTTAAAAAAAAAAATTAAACCTTTCCATTGCGTTGATTGTGTGATTAATCATGACGGTCTGTGTGTAATTATAGCTGCAGCAGTCACATCGCTGACAGGGCTGATTAGCACACAGCTTACTGTGGTCTCTCAATAAAAACAAAGTAAACATTTAAAGCATGAGCCCCCTGAGATGCTGCACTTTAACCTTGAGGGTGGCGGGAGGCGCTAGAACTCACAATTACTGAGTGGAAATGTGGGCCTGACCTTGACGTCCAGTAGTTCATATGTGTCCAGAAAAACTCTGTCTCCACCCAATGTTGCTAAATTGTAAAATGCCACGTTTGGTGAAGTAATCTCACTATGCTTGTCTGTCCCACCCTCGATGACATAATCAAGTATGATAACTCATGCGTGCTACACCTGATATAAGATAAGCACTGCTGATTGGCCAGCACGTAGTTCCTCGTCATTCAGGTCACCTTTTCATTGGTCTGTCATGACTGTGCATCAAGTGTTGAGAGCTCACTGGCTTCCCACACAGAAGACGGTTCCCCACCATCTGTCATGGATGGATCACAGCGACTCCTAGCCTGTCCTCTTCCACATCGTCATTCACGACCCATGGATTTTCCTTAATGTGGGAGTTCTAGCCTTTCATTCTTTGATTCTACCTTTTTATGTCATTCGTTTGTCTTTCTATTTCCCTGTAGCAATTTAACAGACCTTATATTCTGTAATATCAATTATCTCAGGTCATTATCACCATAGAAACAGCAAACAGGGGTTGGCTGAATATAGAGCATCCCAGTATCTCTATGCCAGTTTTCTGGTACTCATCTCCCTGCCTGGTTTGGTCACTCTGGCCAATCCTGTGATCCTACCTTCTGTGTTGTTCCACAGACTACAGTGCCCTTTACACTACATATCATCCCGCAGACTACAGTGTCCTGTACACTACACATCATTCCACAGACTACAGTGCCCTTTACACTACACATCATCCCGCAGACTACAGTGTCCTGTACGCTACGCATCATCCCGCAGACTACAGTGTCCTGTACACTACACATCATCCCGCAGACTACAGTGTCCTGTACACTACACATCATCCCGCAGACTACAGTGTCCTGTACAATACACATCATCCCGGAGACTACACAGTGTCCTTTACACTACACATCATCCCGCAGACTACAGTGCCCTTTACACTACACATCATTCCACAGACTACAGTGCCCTTTACACTACACATCATCCCGCAGACTACAGTGTCCTGTACACTACACATCATCCCGGAGACTACACAGTGCCCTTTACACTACACATCATCCCGCAAACTACAGTGTCCTGTACACTACACATCATCCCACAGACTACAGTGTCCTGTACGCTACACATCATCCCACAGACTACAGTGTCCTGTACGCTACACATCATTCCACAGACTACACAGTGCCCTTTACACTACACATCATCCCACAGACTACAGTGTCCTGTACGCTACACATCATCTCACAGACTACAGTGTCCTGTACGCTACACATCATTCCACAGACTACACAGTGCCCTTTACACTACACATCATCCCGCAGACTACAGTGTCCTGTACACTACACATCATCCCACAGACTACAGTGTCCTGTACACTACACATCATCCCACAGACTACAGTGTCCTGTACGCTACACATCATCCCACAGACTACAGTGTCCTGTACGCTACACATCATCCGACAGACTACAGTGTCCTGTACACTACACATCATCCCGCAGACTACAGTGTCCTGTACACTACACATTATCCTGCAGACTACAGTGTCCTGTACACTACACACTATCCTGCAGACTATAGACTATCTTGCAGAAAACAGACTATCCCAAAGACTATGCACTGCCACCAGACTACACGCTATCCTGAAAATTACACCCTGTTCCGCAGACTAGGTATGCTTCCTCTCATGAGAGCAACTGCATTATGAGAACACACTCTAGTTTTATGTTTTGCATTTTATGGTTTGACCTGAAAATCAATTAAGTAAAGGCTAGGTATTTAATGGCTTGTCAACAATTATTGCCATGCGGTGGAGATTGATGATATTGGAATCATACACTGGGTGAAAGGTCATGTGACCCTGAGCATGCGTTTATGTGCACATACAAATACAGTATATTAGCGACACTGCGGGGGTCACTCACAGTACAAACTGAAGACCCTCCCCCACAGAAATACCTCCTCCTCATATGTGTTTGCTTCAGGGGGCCTGGGAGCTTCACAGAGGTGACAGACGGATATAAGCGTGACCATCACCTGGATAATGGATTTACAGGAGAACTTTACAGCCTGATCCAGCCTGATTCCTGGGACACAATCAAACATTTGGACTGCCCTTCAGAGTCCACTCCATTTCCCAATAACGCAACGATTCATCTTCATTTTGACAGAAATAATTGTACATTTAAGACAGGTCTAAGGGACTGGGAACTCGCCATCATCAATTACCAAATGATTCATTAACTTATACTCTCCATATAAATCCATTATCTTACCAGTTTGTCCATATTGGTTGTTTAGTTAGTAAAGGCCATAATGCGTCCAGGTTCCATAGCTGATGGCTGATCTTCAAAGAGGTTATTTGACAGAAAGTTCACTGACCGTTTGACTAGCATCTCTTTTTAAGGAGCAGTCGCTGCTCTTGAACACAAGATCTTGCCCTCTGCAATATTTATTGACACCGAGACCACACGAGAAAATAACAGAACTTTATCTCCTGTTTCACTTTGACAACTTACTTATTGGCAGATCAGCAAATGCACTTTACGACTGTGAAGTGAACTCACCAAAGAAATGTATACATTTTATGATGGTTTGCGGCATGAATGAAGATCTGTACTGGTAACTAACATCAGATGGACATTATGAAACAACATGCTTCCGAAAATGGTCTTTGACATATGCTAGATGATACACTGAAGCCTAAAATAAATGTATTTAATCTGCCATTTATGCACAATGTTGGTGTTTTTAGTTAAAGTTCTCAAATTAATTTGTACATGTAACAAAAACAGCATTTATAAAGGACCTAGATAAGGGTTCTCTGTGCCATCAGAGTTGTGTGCTCACTTGTTCCCAGGACGTAAAACTTACATCTGTCTTGGAAGAGTGTTTTCCTCCATTGAAGTGCCAGCCTTAATGTATAGATTTAACATAAACCAAATGGCTTATGTTCGAGCCAGATCTTGTTCGTAATTCCCCTGAAATTCTTATAACCATTCTTCTAACTTTTAATGGAAAGCTCAAGTTCTCCATTCTTGCTGAGGACAGATCAGTGGTCTTTTTGCACCTTCAAAGTGAACCTGCTCAACTGAGTGTCAACTCGGACATCGTCAGGCCAAAATCTGAGGGAATCTCAGAAAATTCCTTAAATCTGCTTACTGACCACTGAACAGTGAGGAGTGGAGTCCATAACCAGTCATGACATGTATAAAAAGAACGAAAAAGGCCATTTGTGCTCCAGGTCAGAGCTGAGTAAGTAACTCAAAGTGGAGAATGAAGTCTGCAAGTCAAAATGTATCTTTCCTGTGTGAACATTTCCCCAACATTGTGTTTACAACATATGTCGTTATTTCATCTGCACTGTGCTGTATTTTCAGTTGTGGCGTTATCAGCTCCTCCTTGTTCTTTCTGAGATCATCCCCGCTCTGTCTGACGATAACAGCGGCAGCAGATTTAGCACTGAAAAGTCATTGCACAATTGTGTTTATTATTCTCACTAAAACTGTCTTTTTCTTATAAATTGAACTGCATCCGAAACTAATTTAAAAATCCTGTACAGTTCTGTCAGAAAATGGCCGAAAGAACATATGAGAGACCGTCCTCAGGCAGCTCTAGCATCGGAGTATGATGCCTTTTGGATCCTTCCGGATGATTTACAGGGTAACACCATACTTTTTCGCTAATTAAGTGCATGGGACATACGCCACCTCCTCCAACAAATGTTCACCTTTTGATTTCAGTGTTTGTGAGATAAATTTCCTTAATTCCCTTTTGTCAATAAGTTGTTGTTTGTTTTGGTGATGGGAGGGGTACTTAATACACAAGAAGTACTTCTCTATTTCACCATTCCACAGGAAATGATTTCTAAATGTGAGGCACATGACTCAATGTCTTTGAGTAGTAACCCCAGCCACTGCAGAGGTGCAGGTGAACTTCTGGATGAAGGAAGAGTGCCACCGTGTGGCCAAATGGAGAAACCCCCATGTTGGAAGTGGGGGCACGGGCCATGAAAACACAGCAGGCTTGTTCTGGATCATTCTTGTCCGCCCTGTTCCCAGGGAGCCGCACTAAATTCAGGGTTTTGTTCGGACTTCGGCTGGTTTTAGAAAATATCGACTGGTTGGGTGTCTGTCAGGTATCTGTGTGAAATCCTTTGAGACAGCAGAGAAATCTTAACAGGGGCTGGGGGTTCAGGCGGAGGGGCTTCTGCACAAGCACAGTGATGCTTTTGTTCATCAGCACCTCTTAAAAATAGTAAGGCTCATTAGCATGCAAACGAAGAGATGAAGAGACCAGGAATGAGAATCACCACGGCTCGGTTAGGGTAATCAAACCAAAACTGCAGGCCGGTTTTGGAGCTTTTTCCCACACAAGAATAATTGGGCTGTTTTTGAGATGCAAGGTGGCCACATTCATCTTTTTTGTTAAAATGAGTCACTGTAAGCACCCGGCTTCGCGAAAACGCTCAGAGCCATGCGGGAGCATGGGGCCAGGACAACAGGGACACGCTGCAGGCTGGCGCGAGTTGCCATGGAGACCATGGATAATAAACAAATCATTTTGTCATGTTAAATATCTATGAATTAATTCATTTTATTTCCTTTCGTCCGTATGAGAGGGCGCCGGCCGTACGAGAGGGCACCATCCGTATGAGAGTAACTTGAAATGGGCAAACCCCTTCCCGTCCCCCCCTCAAGGCACACACAGAACCCCTAAAGGATGACACATGCAAGTGGCTTCTCATTCATTTATTAACACCCATAAAGGAGACAGAGCTACACGCCAAACGGGATGAGGTGACATGACCTGCAGGGGGTGACGGCTGAACTGAGCCGGGCTCAGTATGCAGGAGTGGGAAGATGGTTGTTTATTTGCCCTCTAGGCTCCGCTGAGGTAATTGAAAGTGCTGGTTTTTAAAACAGATTTAATTCACAGAACATCAAAGCTGGGGGGGTGGGGCAGCCAGGTTCATTATTGCTAGGAAACCCCCCAATGGCAAATGCTCTCGCAGGTGCAGTCTTGCCTCGCAATGATGCACTTCCGGCGTTACTAAATATAGCAGACACCCCCCCTCACCGTCGCTGTGGTGCAAGATGGCAGGAATACCTCCCCCAGTACTTTCCCCTCTCCTATCATAAGTCGTACTGTAAAATCGTTGTTGGGAAGCCACCATGTCTACCTGACATCAGCACCTCCACGGCGTGTTGTTTACTTTCTCCTGGAGGGGGAGGGGGTGACTCCGCGGCTGGCAGGTTTGGAGGGGGCAGCGGGCTTGGCCGCCGGGGCGGGGGCCGGGGCGGGGGCTGGGATCTCAATCTTGTTGAGCACAATTCGCTTGGGTGACATGGTGGGCTTGACATCAGGCACTTTGTCGCCATGCTTATAGACGCTGACGGTGATGTCCACCTGCTCTCCACCATACTTGTTGCTTACATCCAGTGTGTACTTGCCCGAGTCCTCCAGAGACACACCTTTGATGGTAAGGCTGGCAAATTTGCCCGAGTCCAGGGCAACTACAAAGTGGTCATCGGGTTCGACTTCCTGGTCATTCCTGTACCAGCTGACCTGGGGTTTGGGGTCTCCACACACAGTGCAGGTGAGACTCAGCGTCTTAAAAAGACAACAACAAATGGAGATCAGAAACAGGTCAACTTAGGGCAAATTGTTGAAAATCCTTTACAAGGGAGCATCAGCATGAGAAATCTGCCTTTTAATAAAGATAAACATGCATATTTGGAGCATTGTGATCAATTAAAAACTGTGGTATTTGTCTTGTGCGCAGAGATTTGTGTATTTGTTTGATGCATCTTTTTTGACATGATGCTCTATGAGCTACAGTTCTCAAAGTCTCTTCCGATAGGTTCACATTGTCCCATACAGAGATCTCAGAGGAATCGCAATGTTTCAAGCGGTGGTGGGGGGGTCCTCTGAGCTTTCGGCTCCTCCCAGTAGTGGGCAAAGGCAAATTAAATCTAGACAAACCAGCCAACAGTGAGAGCTGAAGCCTCAGGAACAGGGAAGGTCTTTCTCCCTTCAGACTTAAGTGGAGTATGAATACAACCTAAACACCCCAGCATGGAAAACCTTTAGCTGGCACTAAAGCGCCCCCAAGTGGCCATCACAGCATTACAGTGCCCATAGCTCAACAAGTAAGCCAGAAAAATAGTGTGATTTTTCAGTTTGGGTCAACAACATATCCAAAGTCTCATTCTCAGTCACTGAAGAGATGGATGAAAATGGATGACTATATTTATATATATTTCATAATTTGACTATACCGCAACTGCTTTCAAAATCCTGGGCCTTTAAAGAGTCCACTGTCACTAATTCAAGAAGATGGCGTACGTGCCTGGTGTCTCGTATTTCGTAGACTGACTTTAGCACATTAACGATCGATAGCTCACCTTCTTCTCCATAATTGTAACAACATCAGGCAGGCCGCCGATCACCTTTCCGCGGTCTGGGGGTTTAAATACGATGCGGTTAAATATCAGAAGTTGATTCCCCTCGTGGTTCCAAGCACCCCTGGTTCACCTAACGCCTGCCCAGCCATACTTACTCTTTTCAGCAAATGCCTCGGCCCTGCAAGACAAGGATGGAACAGCAGGATTATTACAAGCCGTTTGCTCGATAGAGAAGCTGCGTTCTCCACTCTCATGTTCCATGTGCATGTTATGCATTTTAGAAGGAGCTCGAAATCGTATATTTATTTTTTTCCAAGGCTGTTTAAAATTTACCCCACAGCAACGAACGGATAGAATTGAGAGTAATGAATGAGAAGGATTACGGCGATGATTGCCTTACTTGAGCCTTTGGAACTCTGCATAGGCGCTATCATAAGCTGCAATGAAAAGACATGCAGATTATGAATAAACCATCTTATATATTTGCTGCAAAAATATACCACAATTACTATAGTAAATGTAAAAAAAAAAATCCGGAGGTGCACAGAGCTGCCTCTGAGGCTCATGTTTCTAAAATCAGACACATTGGAGTGTTGTTTGTTAGGGCCTCTTTAATTCCACTTTGCGGCTCCTTCCTATTGTTTGCTTTGCTATTTGGTGGGAACAGTGAGCCCGAGTTAGAGACCAGCCACTTGTCCTTAAATGGCAAACCCAACTCAGAAACCGACCTCGAAAGGCAAACCTTCGTGAAAGACCAGCCCCTCGTCCTCAAATAGCAAGCCCAGGTCAGAGACCAGCCCCTCGTCCTCAAATGATGAGCAAGACTCAGAAACCAGCATCAAACGGCAAGCCCAGGTCAGAGACCAGCCCCTCGTCCTCAAATGATGAGCAAGACTCAGAAACCAGGGGCAGCGTGTGGCTCAGTGGGCTAAACCTGTGTGCCTGTAACCATGAGGTCACAGGTTCAAATCCAGCCTTGGCACGTCTGCGGATCCTTAAGCAAGACCCTTAAGCAAGTCCCTGGGCGCTGCTACGGGTGGCTGCCCTTTGCGGACAACTTGGTCTACAAAGACCAAGTTGAGGGAAGCGTAAAAACAATTTCCCCATGGGGACAATAAAGGATTGGTTATTATTATTATCAAACGGCAAGCCCAAGTGAGAGACTAGCCTAAAACTGAGAGCCCGAATTAGTGACCAGAGTCCAGTCAGAGATCAACCACTTGTGAGGCTTGAAGGAGACGCCTACATGTACTGCTATACAGCTGACCTTTTCTTCAGCTCTGAAGTTCTGAAGAGACTAGCTCAGAAGGACAGTGTTTACTTAATCATTTCCTGCGCTTAACCCCCAGCCACCACTGTGAACATGACAGCGCTCGTGTCCCCAAACTACAACTGTCATAACAGCCAAATCCCTAATTAATGGAGTTCCTGGGTGATGTCATGAGGTCTTTATAAATGGGTCCTCATGTCATCTGGTCAGTAGCTGCTGTACTATAATCACAGCAAACATCACTGCCCAGTCAACAGAGATAAGATGCCTAAATATTAACATCAGCAAGCATGCTGAAATAAAAATATAATGTTCAAATATAGCGCTGTGGTTCTGCTTTGCATAATGGCTTCAATAATAATTTCCAACATTGTGAAACAAGTAAACATATTTTAATGATGACTATGTAAATGTGCTTAACCAATAATTCAAATCTATTCCTCATTTCCCTCTAAATGCACAATTAATGAATGGGAAACTCCAGTGTTGTATTTGTGTATGTCTGTCACACATAAATTAAGTTCTAATCAATGCTTAATTAATGTTCTAATGAATGGATGATGTGCGGCGTGTTTTCACAGCCCAATCTTCCCTACAGAGGATTCACAATCTCCCATGACACGGGGAGACAAAGAAAGGGCACCTGCCTTTTCCGGAAAGTTCCAGGGTGCGGGTGTAGGTCTTCTCCACATCCACAATCTCTATGGTATACTTTCCCTTGTCCTTCTCAGTGGGCTCCACAATCTCCAAGCTGGCCATGTCTGGAGAGCCGCCAACCCGCAGCCTCCCGGAAGCTGAGATTCTGCTCTCCCTATGTGACCAGGGGGGAGGCAAAGAGAGCGGTGCTTTGGGGACGTTGGGGACGTTGGGGGCGTTGGGGGCTTGGTGCGAAAGGCAGAGTGATGCGACAATGGACACCAGCTTCTTTGAAGACATTTAGCTTATTGCCTCCTTTGAAGGAAAGACATCCACTTTTTCTCTATTTTTTAATTAGAGCAGTTTGGAAATCATGTGTTAAACGATGTATTGTCGTCTGCATTAAAGCAGGGTGATACTTATTGAGTTAGTGAGTTGAGTGACCACCTCTGCTCTGTGAGGGTGTGCTTCACTTCTCCTCCGCGTCTCATGAGTGTTTCCTCTCTGTTCTCTGCCTATCTTGGTGATCTTAAGACATGCACTCCGGTCAGTTGGTGTCCTTAAATTGCCCGTAGTGTGTGTGCATGTATGTATATGTTTCTGTGCCCTTTAATGGAAAAGCACCCTGCCACGGTTGTCTTCTGCTCCAGTCTCCATGGTTCCTACATCCCCGTATCGGATAGTTGACTAGGAGATGCATAGATGGAGCTGAATGTTTCATAAAGGTGTGGAATCAGGAAACACTAAAAGTTGTTCTTCATATCCTCCAGATTTCATTGGCAGCAAATATGAAGTCTTAAGACTTCACGTGTTATTTAGGCTTTCCCACTCCGGGGTAATTCATCAAATAATGATCTTGTGGAAGGCACCGAACAATGCTAAATAACTTGAAGATGTTGGTCTCAACCAGCTCCAGGAGCTTCTCCCAAAACTGCCTTGCACTGGATTGAGTTATTTCTCTTTTTCCCAGAAACTATCCTGTCCTGCAGGGAGCATCATCTCCTGATGTAGGTATTCTCCTCACAGGCTAAAGTGCCTTGGGGCACAGTATTAAGTAAACTGTGAGTCTGTGAGACGGCGAGAACGTTAGACTGGGGCGTAAAAAAAGGCAGGCGGGAATAGCATCCGTTCTGCACTTTTTTCCTCAGAATCATTTTATGCGTCATGCCAAGGCAGTAGTGATTTTAAGCATGGTCTTAGACTACGTTTACACGCCAAGCTCGGTCATGCCCGGGACAGAACATGGAGAGGGGTTGTGTCTCATTACAACGACGGAATGTCTGCATACTTGTGGGACCACTGGATTTTCATCTCCTCTGTGTAGTACTTCATGTTACACTGCAGACGGATGCCCTCTGCAGTGCACTGAATGGCAAGGTCGCCAGCCGAAGACCCTGCGAGGGAGAGAGAGGGTCGCCTTAAAACCTACAGTCCCGAGAGTTAAGGCCATTGCTGGGAAGCAGATTCTGAGGCACACTGTGGTCAGGTGACAATGTGAGGTGTTTACAGTAACTGTTAGTCTGTGAGATTGAAACGCCGCCACGCTCCAGGGAGCCCTGGTGTTCTCACATCAGGCCGGTTAATCAAGGACGAAACGTGTCTGTCTGTCTGATGTCTGATGCGCATTCCTGTGTGCCCAAAGTGAAAAGGCTGTGAGGAAATGGTCTGAGGGATGGAGGACAAAGATAACCATGTGACACAGGGAAGGGGCGTGCAGTAATATGTTTATTAGGATTGGGGTTAAGGGTTGGATTAGCGTTCAGTTGGGGTTTCCCGCTCACAGCGAAGGGGTAGAAGACGGAGTCGGCAAAGACAGGAAAAACGTTAAAGGCTGTTTTCAGCAAGGAAAGAGGTTAATGCTGATGTGGGTGACAGTGAGCGGGAATCAGGGTGGAGCCTGGGTTCAGGACGGGCGTGCTGAGGGCAAAGAGAAAGACAGAAAATAGCCATTTACACATTATCTATGAACAGGTGGTTCATCATGTGGTACATGCAGCATCATGCTGCAATCAGCACATGCCCCTATCCTAACCCCAACCTAACCCTAACCCTAACCATACCTTCAGAACAACCCATTTTTACACGCGTTTGTAAATACGGATGGGGCTTAGTTTTATACACCTGCGGCAATGAGTCTGAATGAAACACCTGAATTCAATGACTATGTCCATATTGTGTATTTTACCTTCTGATATGTCAGAATCACCCCCCAGTTCCCCCACACCTGAGAGAAGGCACAAATATTCAGCCACGCATCCATCCATGAGGAATGGCTTTAACTGATAACAAGTCTGCAAACAGGATGAAGACAGGAATATCTGACAGAAATGTCAGTAATGGGGTCAACAGCACTGCTGTTTCGGGAAAATGGGAAAACCTTGCTAACCTGCAAGATCTAGCCACTGAAACCATCCATAGCAGTAATCTTCATCCCAAAATGAACCATTATACCCATTATACTTAACTGCCAGTGTGATTTAAATGAAAACACGAGACATACCAGCGATGCGGGTCAGGTCTTTGATGATGTCCTCAAACACTACGAGGGGAGGTCACGGAGAAGAACAGGATTAGTCTTGCATTTTCATAGCACTTAGCCTTGTACTTGGTTGGGGGACAAAGGGATAAATACCTTGGCCGGCGATTTCGATCTGAGACACATCTTTGCCTCTGTTGTCGCTGATCGTGGCTTTGTAGACACCCTGGTCTTTCTTCGAGAACTTCAGACAGTCAAGAAGAAGTAAAGTGTGGGGAAACAGTGGCCATGATTCTGAAGAACATTTGCTGCCATCTTTTAGGTCATATGGGCCTATTAGCCTAAAGTCAAGACCTAACTTATATTGCCTAAACTGCTCAATTCAAAATGTTTCCCTTCCCCCATCCCACGCCTCCGCCGCTTCACACCCCCAGTGTGAACAAGAAGAAAACATGGTTGTGCACGAGATGCAGCGGATTCTTTTCTCTTTTGTCTATGCTGGGCCACCTCTAAATCCCCATTTCCCTCCCCTGTGGCTATCACAAGTTTTTATGTTGTGAGGTGTAGTGATCATGTGCTTATGTAGCTGGGGTGTTTTTTTCAGTACCTACATTATACTCTCTACTGGAGTACAGTCTGGGGGCTGTTTTTTTATTCTCCCCCTTTTCCTCATGTAATCCTGT
>JABFDZ020000065.1:149825-162296 GCA_019775955.2 Pollimyrus isidori | reverse complement strand
TCTCTGGCTTGTGCCTCCCTGGACGGTAAGTTTGGGGTGTTTATCCTCTCGTGAGCCTTTGTGAAAAGCTCATGGGGGGACAGGGATTCCTAAAAGCTCCAGACGGGGCCCTCCCCTGTAAGCACGGGGACACTCTCCGGAGCTGGAGGGGTTAATCTCCGAACCGGTCACTCCGGCTCAGACGGCACCCAGAGGCCCAGCGTGTTTGTCTAAGCGGCCCCAAGGAGCGGAACCGGCCGGGCAGCATTCGCCAGCAGGCCTCGCGCCCCCACCTGCGCTCCTCAGCAGGCCTGCCTTCAGCCAGAACGCTACCCTCGACAATAAAGACTTTATTAAAGCGTTAAATAACCAGAAATAACAGCAGTGTGCTGTTTCCACAGATCCTGAGGAAAGGTCACGAGTTTAATTCAGCCTATACATTTTCATTGTGGGTTTCTGTGTATTTTTTCTATTACTGTTATCATTTATTCTGCAGTTGCCCTGACTTGAATCAACACAGGGACCCTCCCTTTTGTTAATACCACCGCGTCTTCGTACAAAGCCCGATTCAGCTTCATCCCGCAGGGTATACTTTAAAAACACATATAGAAGAATATAATGCACACACTACATTAAGCTGCTGGTTGTGTCACCGCTAAATAAGTCCTCTACGAAGATCAGATACCTTGGAGCATATAATGGAAACGCAAAATTAAGTATATTTCGGGGTAGTAGTTAGCCGTGCAGCTCCTAAAATACAACCCGATTAGTTCCATGTGTTTATCGCCGCGCTGACCCCATGCATATAAAAGAGGTTCATTTGGCAAACTCGAAAGCAGCATTCAATCGCATTTGTTGCGTGCCGTCCTTTATTAAAGACTGCATCCAAGGACGGGGACTGCACGTTATGTTAATTTAATGTCCCATCGAAGAAGTGCCGCCTAAGCTTCAACAACATAACCTTGATGCTGTCGCAAGATGTTGTTACTATGCAGACCTCATATAATGCATTATATTAACGGCGCGTGGTAGATGTCTTCATCGCGGAAGTTAATTAAAAGTTTTCGTTTCCACGTTGTAGGCCTAAGTCGTTCGCAGGGATAAAACACCGCGCTTTTAAAATAAACGTCAAGGAAACTTAACTAAACTTAAGGTTCAGGGTCATCTCTAACCAAGTACAGCATCCTGCGATACGAACAATATCATGATTTGTATTACTATTCTTGGTATTCACAGTGACAAAAATCCATTCGATAACTTTGTTGAGCGGCTTGTAATAGCGATGGTAATGAGGAGCGCTCCTACATGAGAAAAGAGTCATCCTGGTCCGCCATTTAGAAAATAAAAGCGAAAAGCTGCTCGTGTTAAATACTCTTGGCCCCCGCATGTCAGCTTGTACCAGCCAGCCAGTGCGCTGCATTACGGTAATAAAGTGTATATATTTGCATCGGCATCTCTGCACATCGACAATCTCTGCACTACTCCAGGGCTACGTGCCAACTGGAATTACACATGAAAAACATTCACTAACAACGAGTGAACCGTGATAATCAATCCAAAAAATCAAGAACAAAAAAAGATCGCGGGCGACAAAGTGTTTCAGGTACACCGCAAAGACACATCATTAGTGATACACTAACATGGGTTAGCCAGATTAGATCTTTAAAAATGCTATACATTGGTGCACTCGTCTCTTTAATTTTTCAAACATGTGCATTATGAAAATGAAGTTGTGTTCACAGCGAAGACCTAAAGAGAAAACAGGCGAATTTACCTGATCGAGGTTTCCCGATGACCTCGTGATATCTTCACTGTCTGATTTGGATCCACCTTCCCTGTCATCTATAACCAAGTCGATTGGCATCTTGCCCTTCAAACAGCTGATATACCGGTGACAGAAATTGTCACAGAGTTCGTGTACCTATAGAGGACAAAATTACAATTATCACAAAAGAGCCCTATAAGAAGCTGACAAGCGCAACCAGACCGTTTGATGCGGGAGGGGAGACTTTTAAAATAGCCAGTGAGTTGCATTTGCCATCTTGAATTTAAAATTACTGTTTTTCTTCCAAAAAATTGAGATATCTTATAAAATTGACAGTGACAAGACTACTCACGGGTTACAACATATTCAACACCCGTGCTAAATTCACATGCTCCTGCGGATGTAACCATTAGGGGAAGACCTGTTTGATTGACATTTAAGGTAAACTGTTTAATTTCGTATTTATTTAATTACCACCCATTTCTCGTCGTCCAGACTATCACACGAAATGTACATACACTTTAATATTGCAGCATGAACCTTTGAGCAGATATGTCGAGGAAATTAAATCAAATTATGCTTCGCTTACTGAACCGCTATCACGTTACGGTAATAAGTCTTCTCAACATACTTATTCGAAATTTAGACCACAATAACGACTATTATTTATAAAATAAAATGAAAATATACTATAGAATCAATTATGGATTATAACTATCTGTAGCAGATAAAGAAATGTAAAGCGCAAATAGCACACAATAGGTCTAATTGAAATACTTTTTGACAATTATCAAGTCCACGAGAAGAGAAGAAACTATAAAAAGATAACAGAACAGTACTTTATATTATTCTGTTTTAAGACCATAAATTGCAATTAATCTGAAAAGTGAATTCACTAGGATTGGTTTTGACACTAATTACAATAGACCAGAAAAAATGATTTATGCAAATGTCCCGTATAGGTCACATTTGTAACACGTGAGTAAGTGAGGGGAAATTACCTTCTCCAACTCCAGCAGATGGAACCGCAATACTTGGATTGCCTGAATCATCTAAGAAAAACACACTAACATTACATTCCTAATAACACCAGCAATGAAGAAACGCCATATTTTGGCATATCATAAGAACACTTTGACTAAAGCGTGTATTGATACACTATGTATTTTTACAATTTTAATAATCTTCATGGAATCTCGTGTGTCGCTAAAATGATTAATGAAGTTTTCATATTTTGTCAGTCACGTCTTAAACAAACCCCGCTTCCTTCGAAACAAGATGCGGTTATTCGCCTAAATGTAGTGCATATACAAAAATGGCTTGCTTATAATAATAATCCCGACGACACAAGAATGTATTCATGCGCATTGATTCAGCTGCACGTTGAGAATTAAACAGGATATTAAGGCGCTTTTTACAGCGTACGAAGACAGTAATTTGAAGGTAATAAATAGCAAGTTGCCACGTTTGAATTGAGTTAGTCGGTTAAGTTAACTGGGGTAGCACTGAGATGTGGGACGTAAAGAGGACTCCTGACAGTTTGTATATAGCCTACCTTATAACTTTTAAAGCGGACAAGGAGCTGCATAAAAGGCCTTTGCCAGCTACGCAGCGAAGCGAGACACACGCGACAGTTAAACGTGGTAACACGATTTTTAAAAATATCCATTTTAAGTCGACCCCCCCGGTGGTGGCGGTGTACAAAAGTTTTAAGAGTTGTTACAGTCTTATGAAGTTGCATTTTTAATTCACAAATTGAAATTGAAACGAACTGAAATAACGAAAACTGCACTATATATATATATATATATAAACACACACACCATATACATACCAAATTGTCCAGTTCCGGATTTGATGAAAATAAGGGTTTTTCTGCTCGAATCTAAAACAAGAGAATTGACAAAATATTTTACCATTTCAAAAAATCCAACCTAAATAGCAAACTCTGAATAAAACCTCTCATTTCATTTTTGGCCTTATACATATGTTGCATAATTCCATGAATCATTTAGTTTTCAATAAATTTAAAGCTAACATGGGCCCAAAACTAACTTAGACATCTCATTTATTTTTAAACCATACAAACTACAGCGTTAATATTGCCACAGACATGAAGAAAAAGCTAATTAAAAGCGCCGAACTTGTGTCGCTGTTCTTTTATTATTTACTTTTTTTGCTGTAAATATTCGTGTAAAAAGACAATAGTGAGTAAATATAACGTTAAGCAATTTTGTGACTTTTCTAACCTGTTTAGCAAATACGGCTATATCTTCATTGAAAGACTCGGATGAGCACACGTCACCTCCCGCGACCCCGGGCTCTCGCGGCGTGCAAGTCGCTAATTCACATTTCTCAAAAATCAGTGCTAGCAGAGGGAAGAGAGGGTGCCTGCAAGAGAATATCAATGCAAACTTCAGTGAGCACACCAGGAAAAGTGCGAACATAAAATAGCAGGATCATTCACATAGTGAGACACCAGACCTGTAATATAACTATCCAGCGTTTAATTATTTGCGTAAAACTAAAGCCAGCTAGTAACTTCGTAGGAGAAGCCATTTTGAGCAATAGAGTCTATCTGCTCTATATTCTATCCAACCGGATGAGATGAACCATTTTAAAACATATTATTACAACCTTTAATTTATAAAGACAATACGACCTTAATAAGCCGATTTCTTAACAGCTACAGTTCATGTTTTTATATATATATTTTTAAAATTTAAGCTTGAGAGAATAACAGTATCATTAGAGAATGTATTGTAGGACACATATATTTACAATTAGAGCCCGTAACGATAATCTACACATTAAAGGTAATAAGCAATACAAATTGTGTACAAGGTTATTAAATTACACGTTTGGTACCGCACTCTACAGAGAAAACGTTTCTTATTTCTTTTCAAAACCAAACTATGTTCTGACCTTCTCTAGACAGAGTTTTCTTTTAACACTTTCCAACTGTCTACAATCCATTTGCTCTGTTTACAACGAGCAAACACCCTAAAATGATTTGATTCACACGGAAAACACATTACAAACATTAATTCCAAAAATCCCCTGAATTCATAAACTCTTAAATGCATAACTGGTAGACAGTGTTATAAAATATAGGAAATAACTGAACTGTAAACTATCCGATAAACATAAATGAAAAATGGGCCCGAAAGTTATTTTTCCTGCATGACTCTCCTTCCTAGTTTTCATCTTTCTCTAAAACGCTAGATAAACTTAATGACTCACTGCGTTGTTTTTTTCTTCATTTTTATTAACTAACACACATCTGTTGTTCTGTGCGCCCTCTTTTTTGTCGCGGGAAAAAAAGCAACCCGAAAAGACTGTCACTGAAACCTACCCGTAAATTGAATCTTTATCTCTTTTTAATGCATCGTTGACGGAAGGGCCCATACCGGGCGGTATGGCGTTGTGAGCAGTGTGCGGATACTGGTGGTGCAGCTGGGGACCGTGATTCAGATGAACAGCCTGCATGGGTCTGGCAGCGTGAGGATCCCCATACATCGTGCTGGCGATTCCTACGCCGTCCATACCATAATGGGATAAATCTTCATACTGTACAATGAAAATCAAATAAAAAATAATTACGTGAAATGTATTGTCAATATTATCATTTCATTCATTAATTTTATAATTTTACGTGGAATTAACGCCGACGTCACTCCCGGGACAGAGTAAAGAGTCCATCACGCCATCAGTTTTTAACCCAAGCCCTCGTGGTTCGAAGGCTTGTTCCAAGAGCAAGACAAAAATGGCAGTTTATTTGCTTTTCTGGTGGACCCAATACTTTTACAAAAAGATAAAAAACATTCTTTTCAGTAATAGGAGTGCAGGAAATAATAAATGATGCCAACTTATTAATATTTTTTTTTAGCAAAACGAAGGAACGTAATGTACAATAAACACAAATTAAACAGAAGTAAAATCAAAGTTGAATGCAGTTGATTACGTTTTTAATGAAAATGTAAACCGATTAATCTCACAAGATTGGATCCAACTGCAACTACATAAATATGCAAACAGTAATCACTTTTAACAAAAAGCATCAATCGTCTCTTTGCCATTACACCGAAGATTATTTTGTTAATGTTTCCAATTTAAAATTGTTCTTTTTTTTTGCTATTTTAGATTTAATGAAAACCCCAGTGACCGGGGAGTCGGCGCTGATATAGCCGTGTTGGATGTCCACGGACGGGCCCATATATCTAGAATTATATTTGAAAGCGAGGAGGAAATTACCCTGAAAGTGGCAAAAAATAATTAACACGTTTATGCCATGAAACAGGGAAGGTGTCAAAGCCCTTTGCAGATCTTACGGCTTCGGTCTCACCTTCACGAGCACGCGATTTAAGTAAAGTTTTCATTGGTAACTAATTTGTCTTAAAATAGCCATTAGCTTAATTTAAGGTCCAAATGGATTTAACATTTATTTATGTAACAACAATAACATTAACTCTGTACTATAACTGCAGCATACTTATTGACGTAACCAATTATAAGTCAGTTGCACATGGAAAAAATAATCAAAAATGATGTTCAGATCCTCGTTTGTGCTTTATGTGTACAAACGCAATGAGATTAAGCATCAGAGGGTAATTCAGACATGGAGACAAAATTAATGAGCCGCAGCAAAAGCATCAGCAGATAAGCAAATTAAACTTAATTATACAAAGTCTGTCCGTGAATGTAAATATCAGCAAGATTTTCTCGAAAATTGGAAAATGTTTTGGTTTCTTCTACCTCAGTAAATCATCCGTTACTTTGGAAAGACCTTTGGCTGTCTTGGTAAATACTTCTTGTAAACATGTTTACCAGGAACGTTATAAGCAAATGAATTTCTATGCACTGTCAGGTCCTCATATTGAGACAGTGACACTATCAAACCCATCTAAAGGTCCTAAAGAAGCCATACAAATTAGGCGGAAAAAAACTTTCGCTGTCCACGATGCCATCAGCCACGTTTCAATGCTGAAAAATGTTGAGTTGCTGAAACTTTTCAAATACGTACCCTTTGCGCCATTGGCCTTCCTCACTCCCTCTTCTTCCTTCAGATTAAAATATCTCCTATGAGGCCAGGGTGAAAGAAAATACAGTGCACACTCCAAATGCGATACTGAAAAATCCCTTTATGTTTCCCGCAGAAGGATGACGAAGCCGGACCTTCAGCGCAAGTTCAGCTCAAGGCGAAACATTCAGTACGGCGAGTATCTCCTCGGCTTTCTCCAGGACGGTAACAGTGCGCAGAGCAAATCTTCTTTTTCAAATCACTATGGAATTGATTCTCAAACAAAACTAGAGAGTTGCATGGCTTTTTGCCCCTCCAGCTGTCAATCTTAAGCGAGGTTGTCAAAGTACTGAATGAATGATGATCCGCCGTGCGCTTCCTCTGGTCGGGACACCTTAAATGTTAATACACAGATACATACAAAAAAAATCAAGCTCTCCCGTTTCTTTGATCACTGTCGGCTCCTGAGTAGATTTTTAATGCAACAGTCTCTCAATTAGATCAAGAAGAGGTGGGGTGATATTTCTGGCTTGCTCTTTTTTTCTTAAAGGAGCCACGATCGATGCTGCGAAGCGCCCGCCTGCGAGTAGAGACTGCCCGTGTGTGTATGTGTGTGTGTGTGTGTGTGTGTGTGTTGAACAGTGCGGAGAAGTGGATCTGAACCAGAATGCCAGAACCCGGAAGTAGTGGTGGCCATAACAGGTCGCGTCTTTCGCAAGGCAGTGGACTACATCAAGTGGCTCCTATCGGAGGGGGAGCGCAATCCGCCACAGAAGCTTGCGGAGCTGGTGTTCATTTGCAGAAGAGACCGTGCTACTTTTGGAATGCCTTGTTTATCTGTTTTATCAACTCGCCTTCCTCATCCCCACTTTCAGATTTTTTTTTACTATGTGTTACCCCCTTTGTGGTGTTATTGGAAATGTGGGACGTGACCTCACGAATTTTTTTTAATCCAAACTGACCACTGCTGTCTGTCCTTCTCGAGATTGATGCACTCTACACATGGCTTACGCACCGACATCGGACTATCAGTAAAACGTGTGTAGCTTTACACTGACAGTTTTGTCACACTGATTTGAGTCTTGCGCATTGCTTTCCCATTTAAGATATGCGTAATTGTCTAGTGCGTTATATTTGCTGCGTCTCGTTAAAAGCCGTTTTATCTAAAACAATTAAAAGTTGATTATATTCGCAGGTTAGATCGTTCTTAGTCGGCACACGACAAATGTAGCGAATTGGCTGTCTCGCTATGTGGGTGATGGTCGTATATTTGTCAACTGTAATATCAGCTACTTCCAACTTATTCTCTTATGCGTTTATTCATCCATTGATGAGTCGTGGGTTGTATCCCGTTAATATTTTAAAAAGTATTTCTACATGTCGTGTGCAATTATTACAATACAGTGACATTAAAACGTAATACTAGTTAAGCATCGCCGATGCAAGGTATCAATTTTCTTGAGCGCTTCGTCTTGGTACCCCCCTCAGAAATGCAAAATGAACCGGTCCATGTCACGGCAGATTTCAGTAGTTGGGAGGCGGCGTCCAATCAAAACGCACCCCACTGAGGCAAATCTTTAATTGGGTAGAAAGATTATCAATTACAGTATCAAGCGATCGATGCATTTGTGTCCTGAGGTGAGGGGAGGCGTGTTGTTAAAAACACGCATGTTGTGCCCAGCTGAAAGAGATCAACCTCTCGCCCTTCACAATATTATGAAGTACATTATTGGGTCTTTTTTTGTACGACGGATAATACAATAGTCAGATAATTATTGTACTGTTTGCCTGTTAAAAATATATATACATATAATTTAAACGTTCAATGCTGAATTTAACATGATTCCTGTTTTTTATAAAAAAAATATTAGTCTAATATTACTGGTGAAATTTAAGTAGATTAAATTTAGAATGTTTGGTTAAGGCAGTTCGCGGTGTTAACTATGTTACAAAGTCAGGAATTTGCCCACACAGTTTACCTAGCCTACTTGATACTGCACAACGTTAAGGCCTACTGTCAAAGACGAAAAAGAGCGCACGGACAATACAGCGTAAGGCCATAAAAGATAAGCCATCCATTCTGAGCTATTGTGTAGTAGAACAGAATTCGTTTTGAGCGTCTGGTGCCTGTATTTGAGTCACAGGGAAAGACCAGTGTGGCGTAGGCTGAATTATTAAATAAATGTTGCCTACCTCGTATATGCTATTAGTCTTTATTATAAGGTACGGTGGCTCTTCTGACACTTTATATTGATTTGTCCAATTTCGTGGTTGACGTGGCACTGTGGTATAACGTGCTATTTGTATATATTTAAATGACCATGTGACAAGGTGCATGAAGATTGTCTAGGAAGCATCTGTCATCGATCAGGACAGATTGGCGGAAGGAAAAATGTTGAATCAAACAGTATCGGTCTCACACGTTTAGCGATCCACGCCGGAGAGGTGCAGTCCGGTGTTTCGTCCAAATTTACAGGCATGAAATTGGTATGAAGCCGCAAAGGAAGCTGAATTGCGGGGTAGATGGCGTCTAGCTCTGAATACTCACACCAACATTTGACCGTGAGCAGACGCTCGGCGGAAACTGTGGAAAAGGGGTCTACCCTTATTTGTTTACAGATCTAGGAAGTTTGTATTACATGTTGCAAAATTCGACATTAAAGTCTTCCGGGTGAGTAAACCAGTGTTTTTGATCTCTATTTTTCACTAGTTCTGAGTTTCAGTGTGTGTGTTTTATATCACATTAATTTTTTATAAGCCAGCATTGTGAAAATGAATGTTATGCATATTTTTAGTAATGTAATTGTAGTTTAGTAATGTAACTACTGTTTCTTTGATTCGTCACTATAAAAATCACATTGTTCTGCAAACTTAAAGGTGGCTTGAATTTCTAGGCCATTCGAAACAGTTTAGGATGCTGTTTTAACTTAAGCAGTCTCACATAGCACTGAATAACTATGATTATTATTATTATTATTGTTGTTGTTGTTGTTGTTTTTGTTGTTGTTAAGTGTGTTGTTTTGTTGTTAAATGTGAAATAATATAACTTGTCGCTTGACATTCCTGACAAAACTAATGTATAAGATCTCATATTCAAGTTTAAATGGTTTGTTGGTCAGACAGGGAGTACATGTTGATAGATTTTATAGATTTTTATAGACTTTATTTTAAGATTTTTCCCCAAAATTATACATATTGCATTCGTCATAAACGTCCGAAAACACCGAAATATACAAGGAAAAAAAAGTTGAAGAAACAAATGAAAGCATTTCTAAGTGAATAACAGAATCATTCGTATCAGAGTACTATATAATTTACTCTTTTACAACGAACCAAATGATTTTTTTTAATTATTATTATTATTATTATTATTATTTGCTAAAATTCCTAAATAAATGGTTTCGCGTGAATATCCTTGGGTATCTTTAGTTTTCTTTCTTTTTTGGTTTGTTCATATTAGAAACAAAAGGCGATGCAGTTCAAAAGTCAAATGGAGGTCGGCTTACACGGCTCCTCTGTAGTCGCCGATCAAACCTGTTGAAAAACGCCAAGCCCGACCTCCAGTGAAATTCTGCATTACGTTGTTGGTATGAGAAGTTAAACCACGCATGCTATGCGGGCGAGTCGAACAGTGGAAGCTTTTAAAGCTTAATTATCTTTTTACCCAGAATTTCAATACCATAAAATCGATGGTATGTCCAAATCCTGAACAGCAGTCTGCCTTTGTCGTAATATTCAGTCATAAACATTTTGTGGCGAGGTTATCTTCTGTTAATGTCAATTAATATCGTTTTAAATGTTTTTTAGTGTGTGCGTGTTTGTGTGTGGCATCTGAATAAAATTACTTCTCATATTAGACAATGATTATGCTGTTGATAATTTTATGTATAAAATTATATTTTTGATCTTGCTTCTTCCCACGTATTTAACAAGCCGTTCACATAATTTATGCAAGGAACAATTCATGTTATGGTTTTAGAAATATATATTTATTTAGTTATTTATCTATGCATTAAAATCTTAATATGAGAAATGTTTATGCGAACTTTTACTTGTGAAGCTAACGGTCTCCTTAGCCATTTGCGCCGTCTACTGGTAACATCAAGAAAATGAAATATCTAGGAAATCTTATTCGACAACGAGCAAAGCGAAAACTTTTTGATAACAATCTTTAAAAACGCTTTTACAAATTATCGAAGACGACACATGAACCGACTCATTTACGCATTTCTTGTCAATTTATGAAAACATGTTACCATTATCAATGCATGTTTTCTTCACCTTGCGACATAAAATGGGATGAAAATGAAGTGAACGTGCCTAAGACAAGCGGTTTTTAAAACATATATGGCCTGAGATATTGAACTCTTTTTCAAGGATTAGGTAGTGTTGGTCATAGAGATTTAATTAGGCAAATTGTGTTGTAAATAAATAATAAGCGAATTACTTATTTAGATGTAATGTGATAGCTTCTTTTCATTTCAGTGTTTCGGGTTAAACCTACATTTAAATATTTAAATATAACACGGTAATATTTAAAGAACTTATTAATATTAGATGCATCGTCACTTGCGACAACACCAACACGCAAGCACTGTCCAGTGGACCAGACTGATCTCACGGCAGACGCATACTTGTCCCAGGAGATTAAATAACGCGTGTATTGAAACACATAAACTAGGCTGCAAAGTTAAACTTTATTTATGAATAACTAGACATTAGTCTAACTAGACTAACTTTATTTCCATACAAAAAAACAATTTTATAAATCTAGCATTATATTACAAATATTGGTCATTTATATTTGTTATTGCAATATGTATTATTATTATTATTATTATTATTATTATAACCTCTAGTATTACTAGATACTACTATGTACGCTTTGCTGTGGAAGCACAACTGTAAATTAGTTTCTATCCGTTCTGTTATTTTCAGATTCGAATTTTTAACGGTGACATGGATTAAAAGTATATCGGATCGTTTTTTGTTACTTTATTAATTCACCCCTAACCAGAAGTAAAACTTGTTTTTCAGCGCTGAAACTTCGTCGATGGATCGATATTGTGCTCTCCTGATGCAACGGACGGAATTTGCTGCGTGTATGTATATCCGCCTTCTTCAAGTGCATGTGCTGCAAGAAACGTAAAAATACTGATTTATGGACAAACGCGCTTTCTTCAAGAATGCATCGCTTTCCTAAAGAAAAACGGTTGATTAAAATCAAGCGGTGTGTTATTATGGATTAAGCTATAAAGTTGTCCTGCATAAAATGTATGTGCATATATGAAATATATTAAATAGGCCTATTAAAAACTTTTTTGGAAAAAAAATACATGCTTACAATTGTATTCGATGCTTGTTTCATTATTGTTCAACATATATTTATATTTGAGAACTTGTTAATACAGTTTGGACTCCGTGAGTGGTCCTTCAGAAAAAAAACCTTGAGAAGGCCATATTTTTCCATACTGAAAGCCCTCACCAGCGGTAATAAAGGCAGAATCTTCCAATGCAGCTATTATTTCAGGTGTGCTAATGGGATCAGATCAGCACAAAAAGAAAAAAAAAATCCATAGATTACTGCTATTCTATCTTCCTCCTACCTTTGTCATCTGTGGAGCGTAGCCAAGACCTGGAGGTGAAAAGAGAAGCTCAGTCAGGCACTCAGGCCAGCTGCTCTGGAACCTGGGTGTGTGTGTATGGG
>JABFDZ020000065.1:106651-119802 GCA_019775955.2 Pollimyrus isidori | reverse complement strand
GTTATGATGGATTAATGATAAGCAAACATGAGACCAGTATGTAACTAACACTTAATTTCTAATTAATTAATACGTTAAGTAAGGGTGTACTACACATTATTTGTGCCCCCACAACTAAAGTGTTACCAACGCAATTAGTTGAAAGTGACTAGCTGTCATTGTTGACGCACCACAACAAAATCTGTCCTCTGCATTTAACCCATGGGTGACATCGTGACATTCCAGGGGACAGCATCTTTTTGTTCGGGGCGCCTTAGTGGTACTTTGCCGGTCGGGGATTCAAACCGTCAGCCGTGCTCCAACCATTAGGCCACATCTGCCTGCTGGGGCTTTGCATGCCATTAAAAAAAAAGCATAATTATCGACAGTGAGACTATGTACGGTGTCACAATATTTTAGCCCAAAATAGATACATGATACGCTTTAATGGAAGGGAGGTCAGTTGGAATGTTTTGAATTTGCCCAGAACGTAGCATTAATGGCGGTTAGCTAGTTAGCGGCTAGCTAGTGTCCATGACAATGGGAAAAAAATAAAAGAAAGCAGTGGGAATTACTTGCCCAGCCCCCGCCCCCCGTGTAACACCCAATTTTAATAACACAGACATCAGAGAGATGGATGGATGAAATGTTTCTGTTTCCTGATAACGAAAAAATCATAAATCGATGATAATACCAATGCAAAATCACACAGGAGAACCGTGACTCCATAGCAGTAGCAAATTTTCAAAAACAATGTCTTTTAAGAAATGGAGAGAATGCAAGAATGGTTCAGTAAACCGAGATTCTTACTTTGTCTTTAATTAACCCTTTGACCTTTCTGAATTGACATTACACTCATTGTCATGTGGTGAAAAGCATACATTTGAGTAGCACTGTTGGTGTTAATAGAGTTATTGTACCGTAGCCTTTCTAGCGGACTAATATTTCTCGGCGCTGTTAACCACCTCCGTTCCGACCGTTTATTTATGGCAGACGGCTTCGTTTGGGTCGGAGTGCGGAACAGAGGCCTGGGAACAGCACATCCAGGTTGGAAAATTTATATATATATATATATAACGCAAATTGTGAGTTTGATTTTGTGAACTTCGTAATTTTTTTTCTACCCCACTATTTGCTTGAATAATTTAAGAAAGATAGCTAAATTATAGATAAAGTGCACAGTTTTGAAGAAAAAAAGTGCGTGTGCAGCCCCAGGCTACAGCCAAGCCTTAATGATCTCGGGAGCTGGCGGAGAACTCGTTAGCGCCAGAGTCATTTATAAGTATTCCTTAAAATCGCAGGACTTCACTGACTGCCACAGAACACCAAAGGAGGCTGCTTTCGACCAGCATCTTACCTACTGTGAGAGGAAAGAGAAACATGCAGATCTTAGACGGAACTTTCCTTCAACCTTGAACCTTGCCCATGACCGAGCCGCAGAATAGCGAGAATGTGACACGCAACATTTTATTATTATTACACTTTATGGACAAAAGTACTGGGCCTCTTGATCATTAAATTCCAGTGTTTCATTCAGACCCATTGCCACAGGTACATACGTAAAATGAGGCACCTAGCCATGCAGTCCGGTTTATAAACGTTCACGAAAGAATGGGTCGTCCTGAAGAGCTCAGTGAATTCAAGCACGGTACTGTTATAGGGTGTCACCTCTGCAGTAAGTCAGCTTGTGAAATTTCTTGCCTGTTAGATATTCCATGGCCAACTGTTAGTGGTGTTATTGCGAAGTGGAAGAGTTTACATACAACAGAAACCATATAAAGTGAAAGACAGCGGGCTGACTGAGTGTTGAGATGCATAGTGCGTACAAACAACAGAAACTCAGCCAGGAAATGGCAGACCATATAAAGTGAAAGACAGCGGGCTGACTGAGTGTTGAGATGCATAGTGCATACAAACAACAGAAACTCAGCCACGAAATGGCAGACCATATAAAGTGAAAGACAGCGGGCTGACTGAGTGTTGAGATGCATAGTGCATACAAACAACAGAAACTCAGCCACGAAATGGCAGACCATATAAAGTGAAAGACAGCGGGCTGACTGAGTGTTGAGATGCATAGTGCATACAAGTTGCCTACGCTCTGACTCAATAACTACAGAGTTCCAAACTTCCTCTTGCATTAATCGCAGCACAAAAACTGTGCAACAGTAGCTTCACGGAATGAGCTTCCGTGACCGCACAGCAGCATGCAAGCCTCACATCACCAAGTGCAATGCAGAGTGTCAGATGGGGTGGTATAAAGCACACTGTCACTGGGCTCTGAAGCAGTGGACGTCGGATGGGATTTCCTTCCTTTCCTACTGTACTGTATGTGGCATATATTGTCTTGGCCAGAAAGGGCGAGTTTTCCCTGCTATCCTCTAATTAGAGGACTGATTAGCTGAAGACTCCTCACACCTGGGTTTGAACAGCTGACCTACCCCAAAAACCTGCATACACACTGACCCTTTGTGGATAAGATTGGCCACCCCTTGTCTAGTCACTATGTAAATGTAGTGTGTGAAGTACATTGTCTAGTCAATGTGCACATATATGTATTACACTTTAGTACGTAGTATATATTGTTGGGTAAATGTAGCACCAGAAGACTCAGGAGATGATATTTCATCCTGGATATATGCATGAACTTTAATGGTCTGTCCATAAAGATCAACTGAATATTGAATCATCAGAAAACCTTCAAACACACAGCAGAGGAAGGTCCCAGCTTATAGTCCTCTGTTTTGCTGTATGCTTTCTGTGCATGACAGTGACACCCTACCGGGCTCTGGCAAAATGTGAGACCAAACCCTTTGATTGTCAGACACAATGCAAAATGTATATTTAGGTTTTTAATAATATTTACTGTCATATATAATACTGTAATAAATAAGGAGTTTCACAATATCACCCTATATACCATCCAGTATAATGCAATCCCAGCCTGAAATATTTAATCCTGATAAAAAAAAATAAACATTAGACCACATCAGACTTATAATGTACTATGGTAGCAGAATTCCTGTCAGATATTCCCCAGAAAATCTAATTTAATTAGTTAGCTTGTTGTGACACAGATGAATTACATTTCATTCTGTACCAGTCACTCTCCATCATGTCTGCTGATTCCTGGGCCATCAACACTTTGTAGCACAGTGCACATATAAAAATATATTATAGATATTAACTATATACTATATTGAGAAGGTATCCAATGATGCTGATTTTCTGCTTCATCAGTCTCTTGTACTTTAAAAGAAAGGGTCTGGCACATTATATATTTTTCCACACTGGTGACATACTTAATAATTAAATAGTTACTACGAATTTCTATAAGGTTACTCCTGGTTACTTCTAATATCTGTAAGGTTACTCTTAGATACTGCTATGTCTTTCGGTTTGTTTACCTCGCCCTCCCCAGGGCTGTTAACATGACCTCTCCCAGTCAGTCCCTCCCCAGCACAGATCTTCATGACCTCACTAGAAATCGTCACATTAACCCTCCGCAGGGCTTCCCAGAACCTTCTGGAAAGCGTGGATCTTTACCGACCCCCCCTCCAGGTCGTCGCAGCCCTGGCCCCCGCCTCTTCCAGCCCACCCTGCTGCCGGTTCACGCCCCGGTGCCAGTTTCCGCCCTACTGCTTACCCACCTGAAGGGCTGCACATCCCCCCTAGCAGGCCTGCAGGCCAACATCGTACCGGGACCTTCTGCCTCACTGCTCTCCCTGCTTCCCTCAGATGCACTCAGTCCTCTTTGCCGTATCTCTCTGCGGCTGCCGTAGGCCCCGTGAGACCCACGCTCCGCTATCGCAGTGTCTCCCAATCTGGACCTCAGGGTCCCACATCCTGTCCGTGTTTTTGCTCCCTCCCAGCTCTCTGCCAAACAGTCCATAGAGAGGGAGCTGGGCGGAAGCAGAAATGTGGGCCGTCTGCAGGTCCCCAAGGGTCGGATTTGGAGACAACAGTCTAAGGCCCGGGTGTGAGACTCCAGTCCTGGGGGGCCGGAGCCCTGCACATTTTTGGGTTTCCCCTCGTTTAACACACCTGATTCAACTCCTTGCGCTAAGTACCACACGGCTCTTGAGCTGAACCATTTGTGGTGGATATAAACATGGAAAGAACTAAGCTACACAGGGCTGCGGCCCCCCAGGACTGGAGTTTGACACCCCTGGTCTAAGGGAACTGGAGCCCCCCTGCTCGGTCTGAAAGGCACTGGGTGGTGTGCTGGCCTTTGTTCCTTATCTCTCCCCACGCAACATTCATTTATTTATACAGCCAAGAAGTTTATCCGCAGCAATTTGCTACATATACGTTACCGTTAGGAGGTTACTAAGGTGTTGGGTTGCGGGCGTGTTATGTTATCCTGTACTACAGCGCAACACAGTGAGTAAGTAACATTCTCTTGTTTGGGCTCGGAAATGAGGATCATGGGAAATGTATCAACCGTATATATAAAACCTCGTATCTTCTGACAGGCTCATATGATTCCAGGCATATACGTCGATCTGGCGATCTATCTATCTCTTGCTGGACCTCGGTGGGATCATTCAGCAGAAGATGCTGAGTGGATCCAGTGGTGAGACTGCATGGGTTTCGGTCGAACTGAACTCCGCCTCTCTTCATCACTCCTATTTCATAAGAACATCATTTCTTTTTTTATTTGCGCACTCGTGTGAGGGCCGTGCTCACGGTGGACCGCAGGAGACGTCCTGAAGTCTCAAAAAAAAAAACAGCAGGACGGGCCACAGGTTTTCCCCTTAGTGTGTCAGACGGCTGAATGCATTTCAGAAGGGTTCCCCAACTGACAGGCGTGGTGTGTGTGGCAACTGGAAATTCAAAACGTTAAGACTCGAGGTCCTCTCTATAATAGCAGGGGCCAAACTGGGGGGTTCCCACCCCCTCATTATTAAGAAGAAAAAAAACGATTCCTCCTCGTTAACAAAAGAGAAGAATTTCTTTCCGCTTTGCGTAGCTCTGAGTTAATCATAGATCAGTGCAACGCTCCTCTATAATGCATGTGCCTCCTCCTTCTCCCTCTGGATCCATTATCTATGCTCATGTCCCGGTCCCTCTTCGCACTCTCCCCTCTATTAGCAGGCATCCCTCTGAATTTAAGTGCCTTAACACCCAACCCCCTCGTGTAAAATGTGCCTGTGCTCCATATTTACACTTGGCAGCGGCTGCGAGGCGTTTCTCGGTAACAGTGCCCCGGCCATCGCTGAGATGGCGCTTGTCTGGCGGACGGCTCATCACGCGCGCGGTAGGGCTGAGTCTGACCGCCGTCGTGTCCACGCCAGGACATGTCCCTCTAGTAGACCAGCCTCAGAAATTTGCATGTTTATTCCCTGTTTATTTGAAAAATGCATCTGGAAAGGTCACAATAAAAGCTTTAAAGAAACGACCATAGCGCGTGATAAATTCCATTCGCGTCGGATTCGACCACTTGACAATTTGTTTAATTCTTCTGGTGGGGAGGGGTGTTGTTTTAGGGCCCTGCCAGATAACGGTTAAGTTGCGTGAGCGTGATACACGTTTTAATCAGAGCAAAACCGTTTTTGTCCTTAAACAAAACATTTTTTTTCATCCTGTGCATCTGTCCTGTCCGTCTAGCAGCTGCCAATTGTATTTTTTTTTCATGACTCACAAACACTGCCGTCCACCCGCCACTCTAACTTCAGCCTCAGCGACCACGCTCTGGGACAGGCTGTGAATTACCATTTGTCTGGGTCACCTCCGCCACACTTGGCTTTTGCCGACCATTTGTCCCCGCCGAACGATCGACAGTTTGCCACGCGCAGTTTGTGACACGTCGTCCGAAACCTGCGGGTCCACATGGCAAGTCGGCTGTGAAAACAACAGCAGAGCGTCGGCTTTCTTAGAGAGCCGCTGGAAAGAAGGCCTCCAGAACAGAGGCGACCCGAACTGCAGTGTTCTGCTGAGCCATGACATCACTTCCTGTTAGAACATCTCCTTACACCCCATCTTGTTACATAACATTGACTCTCCCTAGAGTTATTCAGCTGCATTCATTAAAACATGTTCGAGAGAGAACTGCATCTTTTCCTCACCCAATCCTTCAGATAAAATTGATTCTGCTGAGCTTTTTTTCAGATGATACTTAGGTGTGATATCTTTGTCAGTTTTAAAGTTCTTCAGCTGAACTGCATCATTCCCAGTAAATTCCCAGGCTGCTCAATGTCAGAAACAAAGCACCAGTTTGTACCTTTGAGGGTACAATCACTTGTCACTGGGGCTGTACCCTCAAGGGTCTGCCAGCTGTACCCTCGCTGTAGGTAAATGTACCTCCGAAACTAATTTAAGGTACAGAAATAGATTCTGAGGAGCATCTTGAGGAACATTATTTCTCACAGTTTAGGACATCTGTGTATCCTGACCTCTGAAATATAAAGCAGGCTTGAAAATATATCCCCATTCTTCATAGAAACATGAGCAAAATCTGCTACTGTAAAGGTCCAGTCTTCACCTAAGATATACATCACATCAAAACTAAGTATTTCCGATCCAGTTATGTCCAGATCACACCATCACAATATCACTTGCATAACTCAGCATCTTCAGTCTGCAAGGAGCATCTAAAACCTCACCCAGAGAAGACCAGCGGAGGAGATTTAAAATCCATTTTTGTACATGTCGACATGAACCCGTAAGCAACACAAGCGACTAACTTCCCTCTGCTTAAACCTTGATCCAAAATGTGATTGTATAACTCACCATCTTGTATTTATAAAAGCCCCTCTCATTTCTGAATTCTTGTGGAAGTTTGAAAGAAAACGGGAGAGTTACTTCCTACATTAGTAGATGTAAGAGATGAATATTTAGGTCATAAAAAGTCACCTTGAGGAAAACGCAAGACTTTGAATAAAGTCTAACTGGCTTGCTGCCCTTATGACCATATGGGGAGTCGATATGAAGGAATTTCTGACAGATCTGTGGGGTCTGCAGATGACAGCAGCCTGCAAACAAATTTAGTACAGCTGAACAATATAGATCCAAATCAATTATTAAAAACAAGAGAGTGTTTTGTATGTACTATAAACTAACAAGTTTCTGATGCACAGCATGAAGTTATTAACTATGCATCATGTGCTAATTCCTTTCATCTGAAATCTGAGCAATGCCCATTAAATGTTTCCTATGATTATTTTATGCAGTTCATTTTTTCATCATGGTATTGAATGGATATCCGACTACAGCAAGTGTTCAGAAAAGTATTTGGAAAGTATTTATATGTTTCATTGTCAGTCTCGCTGTTGCATTTACTAGGAATCGTCTAACGGTTCTTTATTAATGGGTCGGTGGACAGCAGCGTTGTCTCACACCTTTGGTGTGCGTGTGTGTGTGTGTGTGCGTGTGTGCGTGCGTGCGTGCGTGTGTGTGTGTGCGTGTGCGTGCGTGCATGCGCGTGTGTGTGTGTGTGTGTGTGTGTGTGTGTGCGTGCGTGCGTGCGTGTGTGTGCGCACGTTTGCGTTCTCTCCATATTACATGTGTTTCCCCCAGGGCCGTAGTCAGCCACGACGTCACCGAGGTACGGGCCTCTGTAATTTTTTAAGAGCTAAAACGTCAAACTAGAAAATATACATCTGAATATAAATTTAGGCTAAGTAAGGTTTCACACGACTGCTTATAAAGGGGACGATATCAATAATGTTATTGAGGAGACCCACCCCTGGGTCCCGCACCTCACTATTTTGCAAACCTTGGCTGCGGCCCCACAGTCCAAAGGCATGCAGTTACTATTTATTTGACAAATCCTTCTATCGAAGGCATCACACAACTGAAAGCAGGGTCAGTCAGTCTCCATGGAGCCATTATGGCTAAGAGTCTTACTCAAAGGTCCAATGGTGACATCACTCTGGAATGCTGCTGGATTTGAACCAGCAACCTTCTGATCACAGGCACAAACAAGCACGCACACATAAAACTCGATACCTCTTGCGTATCTATAGCGTGCAGCTCTGTGGGTGCCACGTGATGGACTGAAACCCTGATTGGGTAACTGACTGTTGAAAATCCATACACAGTAAGTGCGTATCATTACCTGAGGCGGCAGATTCTGTGTGTCTGCAAATGCATCTCAAACAGCAGAGGCACAGACCACTCACAGAGGAACTGGGCGGTGTGGCCAGAAGATGGCGTCATCACAAGCGTGGCTCTTTCTGGAGGACGACGGCTGTCCATTTTCTCACATCATGATTAAATATTACCCCAGCGACCTAAAGCCACATCCTAGAAATTCCCTTATTAAATAAATGCTCTCGAAAATTCCTGTTAGAGCAGGAAAATTGCCTCCGCATAATAAATCTCACTGCTAACCTCTAGCATCCTGGAATCTGATATTAACAAAGAAGAGAAGATTGATTATAGATAAGAGGCCCCGAACCCCCTTCGTTTAATTAAGGAGCCTATTAAGATACTAGGGTTAAACATAAAAAGTTAGTGTCCCGGTGTATAGGATTGATCTTCACACTATATCAAATGATAGATAATACAAAAAAAGCCCAGGGCCACATTCCGGAGTTCCAGAATGTTCTCAGAGATCGCGTCGTCCCCTTTCCTTCCCCCCAACAGTTATCGGCACCCAACAGATAAGCCCATTGTGCTATCGACCTGTCAGTCTGTACTGGAAAAGCAGGGCGTCTGTGGGCTTTGAAGACAGCAGATGTGTCCTTCTGGCTCAGATTCTGTCACCCTTGCTCCTCCTGCATGGGACATGCTGATGTACAGGCTGCGGGGAAGAAATATTTGTGGATTTCATATTCGTATGTATAAGCCTACAGTTCGCATGATCTTGTATCATATAAATCACAACCATTTACTCTGAACTCTCTGTCTATACCTGTCTATCTAATGTATAATTTTGCACGTAACCATAATTTATATATATGTAAATTGTTATATATAAAATTTATATATACATCCCGGGTTGCTCCCCACTGTGCATCCACAGCCTCCGAGCCCCCAACCCCTCCCCCCGCCCCCACTACCCTGAATAGGTACACAGTTACGGAAAATAGATGGATAAATTTATAATTTATTTGCACCTTGTTGGATTCCAATTGCATCTGAAGTTTAACCTAATGTAATGTACAAATAGTGACATGTGATAACTGTTTGTACTCGAACTAAGTAGCCAATAAACGTGAGGTGGCAGATGCGTGACATCTCTCGTGTGACCTTCATCACACCTCCACGTCATCACATATCCACGCCAAATGCCTGATTTAAGTTTCTTCTGCAGATTCAGAATCAGAACATTTTAAAAAGCATCACTACGCTGCCTTGGACAACACCCTAAAATTAACGAATATTCTCCTAATTTCCTGACTTTTATAATTCATGATCCGTCTAGAAATCTTTTGCTTATGGCACCCTTTTCTATAATAAATTAAAAGTTAATTTAAGTGCGGCAGCTTGTTCATGAGGTACTTTATATGTAGTATTAATATTGCAATATATGATATGCTAATGAAATCAGTTAAAACCAATGTAAACAGCAGGATAAATCAAGTTCCATTAATGTACTGTCCATTTATTAAATAAAACAGCAGTTTCCATATGAATTAATGCGCCACTTACTCTGCATTTAACGTTTATTGTTCTCTTACACGTAGCTTTTATAAAGCTAATTGCACCCATGGAGGATCACGCGCAGGGATGTGAGTTACGTCACCCGCGTGTCCCCGCTGAACCCACACGCGCGCTGCCCTCAGGTGAGGAAGGTACCATCTGCTCCTTCAGCTCATCTTAAGCAAAGTGCCTCAAAGTTCTCAAACATGGAGCCCTGCTCTTAAAATCTGCACTCGCTGTTTATTCCCAGCTTTCACCGTTGGGCGGGCAGGAAGAGAGGTTAATTTTCTCCGTGTGCATCGAAATAAAAAAGCAATTTGTAATAAAGTGGCGTCACGAGAGAAAGGCGCCGAGTGTATTTCTCGTAAAGGAGGGGGGGTCGCCGGTCCTCCTTTCCAAAGCGCCTGGCCGCTCGGCACAAAGCGGGACATGTCATGTGACACATCGCCTTGCGAAGCTTCCTTCCGGGCAGCCAGCCTCTCCCATCTTTCGTCTTTTCCAGGGAATCTGTGAACACGCATGAGTGCGCGCGTACAGAAAGGAGGTCACCTGTGCAGGCGGGAAACCGAGTAACGCGCACCCCCTTCGAAATAAAACTCTCCATTCTGTTTTGTAGGACAGTGTACGTTTTCTTCATTTCAGAGGTGACGCAAATGAGCAAGTTAAACTTTATGATTTTTCGCTTTCCTGATCTGGTTTCGCTTTGTGTGATTCCATCATAGAGCATAATAAAATCATTTACTGGGCAAAGAAATAGAAGAACAATCCCTTTTTTCTTTATGGTTATTCAACTGTATTCTTACTGAAATACAAACAAACAATTCAGTTTTGAATGAATACATATCTAAAACATAAATCAATACATCTAAAAAGATTTGAACATAGCATTTTGTTGCAGGACAATGGAAAATGTTGTAGTTGTGCTAGCTGAATGGTAAAGAATAGAGCATTGTTTAAAAAAGCATATGTGCAGCCAATTATAAATGTTCATAGAGTAAACAGGTATTACATGACAATCTACAGCAGCATTCAAGTTTCTCAACTGCTAAACAAAGCAACTTAAAACCGTTGATCGATATATTCCCACACAAATGCCTTCTACAAGTACCCTGTTTATCGTATGTGTTTAGTAGCAAACATCCACATGCATAAATGTCAAATGTTGTTCAACACGCTTATGTTACGCAGATCTTTTGCAGTGACCGTGAAATCGACCTAGGGCATCTTACACCACAGAGATGAAAAGTTGGAAATATTTTGGTGTTTCATTGAGACCATTAAGAAGAGTCTCTCACTTGACGTTTCTCGAGGTCACACATAAAGGATTCCTTGTTTGGCAGCTCAGGATGAAATAATGACAATTAAATTTATGAGTCCTCAATCCTGTCAGGGTCCTAGAATAAGTTTTGCATTTAATCCTCTTACAATCGGACGCAGGGTTCCTTCACGTTCCTTGTTTTTTTTTGTAAATATGAGGATTTCATTTGTTGTGTCTCATCATCAACTAAAACCTCTTTAACTGTGAAGGTTTTGCATGAAGCTGGTTGTCACCTGAGCTGTAGCGGATAAGTGAAAGGGACAATTACGGGATATTTGATGTCTACGTCCCAAGCGAATAACGACGTTCGCTAAGCCGGCAAAATTAACTTTCAGGGTGACGGTGAAATTGGCATTAGCAGACGTCCTGTTTGCACGTCGGTCTCCCGTGAAACGTGTCAGTCTGCACGGTGCATGCAGTTTGGCCAGTTTGGTGAAGGAGATGAATATATAGCTAATGTGGTTTGATTGATGCCTTGTCATGCGACATCATAGAAGGCCAGATAAGCCCGCAAGAGACAGGAATGTACTAGATGTCACAAAGCCATGCTTTACAGGTCTGTGTAGAACACCGGAAGGCACCTAGATTCGGCACGCACGATTGCAGGGGCCCGGTGCTCTCCCATTCGGACACAGGGACTGCGTCTAACTTCGTTGTACTTGTTACATTGAAATTAAAGATATTTTGATTCATTTGCACGCATGGTTTCATTTGTAGCTCAATAGGATAGGGATCCATGTCTGGATGGTTGTGGGTTCCAGTCCCCCCCAAGGCTAATCATATTGCCATTAGGCATTTGAGCGAGGCCCTTAATTCTTAATTACTGTCGGGAAGTGTCTCTCAACCCGGTCCACTGGGAGCAAAAATGTGGCCTGTGTGGGGCCCCCAAGCAACTGGGGTGAGAAGCACAGCTTTATGCATCTTTAATGGTACATCACTTTGGGCAAAAGTGTCTGCAAGATAATAGCAACAAAAACAGCAGATAAGCAATATCTGTTATAGTAAAAATATTGTAAATAACCAGGTACCATACGGATTAACTGAGGTGACATGTTCCGTCAGAATTTATTTTTCAGCTTTTGCGCAATGGACCGGCAACTGTCATTTGAATACAAAGCAGACTATGTGAAATACTGTAATTTATATACGGGATTGGCGTTGGGGCGGCAGGGTGAAACCGGCTCATATTAATTCACGGGAAAGATTACGTTATCTTCCTCGCTTGTTTCTTTCAGGCTTTATCAAGATAACACCAGATCTCTGGCAAGTGCGTGGAATTCCAAAAAAAAAAAAAAATTAAAAAAACAGTTTACTTCATCCAAGTGCAATTTACCGAAGCCGTCACTTGTCATGACAGCAACCTTGATCCCGAAAGTTGAACCCACACCCTTGGGTTGTCTATCTAAATCAGATATCTCTTTCATCTACACGTGGTGATTATATCTTCTGGCATCTATGTATCACACATCAAGCCGCCACAAACATGCCGAGTGACACAAGCTACGTTTAACTTGTTTGATGATCTCGACGGTCGACTCCAGACTGATCAAAGGGGAGACCGTCCCTTCTGCGTGTGCATGGGACCCTTTGGCGGGAGCCTTCAAACCACAATCTAAATGCTAAACGCAGGCATAAATCAGTTATCAGTATGTATCTGCACCTCTGCATTCTGTAATACGATAACCAGTGTCGCCCCTTCGATGACTTTTTACGCATGTTTATACTATAGCTGCTTCTTGCAAAAGCCGTCGTTTGTATTCTAATGTCTAATGTCTGAGTATTTGCATTATTTGGATACCAGAGCACTAATACGATATTGGGTAACACTTTACATTGACTGCACCTTCATGATACGTTCATTATGCATTCACAGCGCATTCTGTGCACCTTCATAATGCATTCATAGAACATCCCCTGTGATTGGGTGAAACCCCATCCAGGAAGCTCCCCTGCCTTGTGCCCTGTGATTGGGTGGCACCAAATACAGGAAGTTCCCCTCCCTTGTGCCCTGTGCTTCCCGTTAGATGCCAGAGGCTCACAGTGAGCGCTGGATAAGTAGATGGAAGGTGGAGAAAGTATCGTAATTCAGCATTAAGGACGAAACAGCACTTTCTGTGTAAAACCTGGGCGTTTAAAGTCTGGAATCCATTTTCTGTGTAAGACCTGGGCGTTTAAAGTCTGGAATCCACTTTCTGTGTAAGACCTGGGCGTTTAAAGTCTGGAATCCACTTTCTGTGTAAGACCTGGGCGTTTAAAGTCTGGAATC
>JABFDZ020000065.1:92305-106551 GCA_019775955.2 Pollimyrus isidori | reverse complement strand
CGACGCCTGTCTTCTTGGCACAGAATTTGGTCAAATTGTCTTTTTATATTTAAAACCCAGCAGGAGCAGAAAAGAAAATTAGTTAATAACTGTACACCGTAAATAATTCACATCCCCCTAATTTTTAATTCTTTTTTATTTAATGTGATATATTTTTATAAGTTGTACTCTTTACAGTGATTTACGTAATTTACACATACATAAAGATATTTCTTTGATATCTGTCAGCATAAAAAATGATCAGCATATGTTTGCTTATTGCACTTCCGCACTGTGTCCAACAGACACTGAACTATTGCAGAGTTGTTCTGCTGGTTATCGATAATCTCACTGCTGGAATGTAGCACAGCACCGGACCTGCCCATGTGACTTTAAACCAGCTCCCAGCAGCCCCGACCAGTTCCAGTTTTGCAGTGCCCCTCCGTCTGCACACCTAATGCCACTAATTATGTCTGAGATCCTTGTCTTATCAGCCCCCGCGGCCAGTATCATGTTTTCTCTACCTCAGGCTTCAGAGCCTGTAAAAGTGGCCCCACTCTAATTATTTTAAACCACCGGCATTCCAGCGTGAAGATATCCAGCCTCCACGCTGCAGTAGCAGTTCTCCAGGTTGCAGCAGGTCCACGACAGAGCAGACGACCGATAGATCTTGATGTTCAGCGTTTCTCTGTTCAGTCGGGTTTGGTTCATCTTCAAAAATGCACTGACTTTATTTGACTTTTTTTGCCTCATGTGGTTTGTCTGGTATTTCAGTATTTGATGGATTGTTATATACAATAAACCAGATGTACACTTCTATCATGCGCAGATTATTATCACAGAGATATGGGTAAATAGGTATATATAAATAGGTATATATAAATAGGTATATAACCACCTATAGCTACAGTGTTACTCGTTTTTGGGCAGGGATATCACAGGGCAGCATGAATCCTATTTGCAGCCTGTTACTTCTGCATCTACAGTTAGGTCCATAGGTATTTGGACATGTCTGCGATTTTTGTAGTCTGCGATTTTTGTAGTCTGCGATTTTTGTAGTCTGCTCTCTGTATACCATCACAGTGGATTTGATGGAAGTATATTAAATGGGTTTAACAAAGGCGTCGCATTAAGCTTTCAGAAATTGCTGCTATTTTTCCCGGTCCCTTCATTTTGAAAAGCTCAAAAGTAATTGGACATGCGACTGACACAGTTTCTTGGCCAGGTGTGCCCAGTTCCCTCATTATTCCATGACAGATTAAGTAGATAAAAGGTCTGGAGCTGCTTCCACGCACTGAATTTGCATTTGGTGGCTATTAAGTGGAACTCAACATGAGGTCCAAAGAGGAGTCAGTACAAGTGAAGGAGGCCATCATTAGGCTGAAAAACAAAACCTATCAGAGAGAGAGGGTTAGGTTTAGGCTTAGGGTTAAACCCAGAGGAGTGCCCAAATCAACAAATTCAGCACCTTCTTAAAATGAAGGCACATATTGTTCCAATTCAATTCAATTTAATTTGTCATGTGCGTTTTCACAACATTGCATCGTCTCAAAGCACTTTACAGCATCCCTGCCCAAAGCCCCCAGTGAGTACGCCAGAGGCTGCAGTGGCAAGGAACAACTCCCTAGGAGGAAGAAACCTTGGGAGGGACCAGACTCAAAGGGGGAGCCCATCCTCCAGGGGCCGGCAAGGAGAGTCAACTGATCAAGATGGCAAAGTCCCAGTTCACGTTGTCCCAGTCTTAACATTTGAGTCACAAAGCGGGGAACAAGGAGGTGATGAGAGGCAAGTGTCGGGGCCGCTTCAGATGGCAGGGCGAACAGCGGTGCAGCAGCAGGCCTTTCAGAGAAGACAGGGTGAGCAGGCCGGAAGGACGTCCCAGGCAGTGGAGACGTTGCAGGCAGCAGAGTAATCTGGGGTCTCTAGGCAGCACAGCCCAGGATGAGTGAGCTTAGCAGGTTCCCAAAGGCCTGGGAGACCTCAGAGTACAACTAATGTAGCTGATCGCAGAATTTTTTCCTTGGTGGAGAAGCACCCATTCACAACATCTAGCCAGGCCTAGAGCACTTTCCAGGAGGTGGGCATATCAGCGACGAGAGACATCTTCATGAAAGTAAATACAGAGGTTTTTACCTCTAGATGCAAACTGATAACACTGAAGAACAGGAGGGCCAGATTAAACTTAGCCGGAAAACATCCTAAAAAGCCTACCGAATTCTGGAATGACGTTCTGTGTGAAGGTCAAACCAAGATCATCTTGTACCAGACTGACAGGAAGAGAAAATTGTGATGAAAGAAAGGGACGGCCCATGGTGGGAAGCATCGTCTGTCAAACACAGTGTAATGGTATGGGCGTGTAGAGCTGCCCATTTAAATGGCTTTATTGAAGATGTGACTGATGACGGAACAAGCAGGATGAATTCTGAAGCACATAGGGCTGTTCTCTCTGCCAAAATTCAGCCAAAGGGTGCAAAACTACGGAGCCCCTAAAGGGACATAAGTGATTTATATTTTCCTGTATCTGGTGCTCACCAGTTAGTATCTGGTGTGCACCAGATACAGGAAAAAAAAATATATAAATCACTTATGTCCCTTTAGGGGCTCCGTACAAAACTGACTGCAAGGTACTTTACAGCGTTAATGGACAATGGGCCAAAACATACGGTAAACGCAAGAGTTTCTCAATGCAAAGAAATGCCATATTCTTCAATGGCAGTCGGTCACTTAATCTCAACCCAACAGAGCACGTTTTTCAGTTACTGAAGACAAAACTGAAGGCGGGAACTAACAAGCAGGAATCGAAGGCGGCAAAGCATCTCAGCGCCAGAGACTCAGCTTACGGGGACCTGCGAGGGTTAGGGGCTTCAGTCTGTCACCGCCTGCAAAGGATTTTTATCCAAGAATTAAAACAATACATATATTTTATATCGTACTACTTTTTCCAGTCACTTTTGAGCATCGGAAAATGGAGGGACAGTGAAAAATTTCTGTAATTTCTAACAGTGTAATTCAATAGCTTTGTTAAACCCCATAAATTAAAGCTGAACATCTACACTTCCCTCACATCTTGATTGCTGAATTTCAAATCCATCGTGGTGATATACAGAGAGAAAATGACATCAGTGTCCAAATGCTTATGCCTCCTATACTCCCCTGACGGTATTCAGTTTTCCAGAACAATGGTAACGAAACACAAGCCCTCACTGATGTCGGCCGTTACTCTGAGAAACGTTCGCCTTCCTAACATAACATTTGGCCGAAATACTCCCCCACGTAAAGTACGACCCTCTCCGCATGTACTGCACCACGGCCCTCTGCAAATTTTCCAGGATTCCCTGTCATATTTTCTTCATAAATAGGCCACAATCAATCAGGGTAAGAAATAGGTGAGTCTTTTCACGGAACTACTAGAGCTGCAAAACGTTGAGAGTAAGTCTAAGCGCTGATATCCTGAACTCTAACCACACTGTACACTTTATTTTTAATACACACTCCATCATCCTGCTAGCCGTTCCTTCCTTCCTCAGTCCGCTGGCTCTCCATAGCAGATGGGGATTGTAAGGCTCAATAGCACATTATGGCACCCAATCTGTCTCAGGGAAGCCGACGGTCGAATGTGAACCGAAAGCGGCCCCGTTTTTCCGCACATGTGCGGCGCCTTCGCGTGTGACTCTGACAATTAAACCCAAAGCAAAAGGCTTTTTTTATTATTATTATTATTGGGACCGCAGGCGGCGAGAATAATGATAATAATAATAACCATAGCGATGCATTCGCACGAGCGTGAGTAACTCGGAAATCACTTTCCCTGCCGCTCCAGATAAACCTCCAACCTAAGTTGTACATTCGCAAATGCGCCGTGACGAACGAGGTTTATCTCAATCCCCCTCCGCTCCACGGGTCGCGGTGGACGAGCTGCTATTCAATTTCCGTTAACGTTTCAGTGTCAGTCGGTTAGCAGAGACTGTGTTTAGCTGTCCACTCGAAGTGTGCTTGTGTTTTGCAGCATTTTGCGTCTGTTCATCTGTTAAATAAGAACCTTGAAAACTGCAGGAATGTTAGAAACAGTAACTACATAACATATATTTTGGACAGAAGTGTCTTATACTGATATGTAGACAGATGTGTTTAAGTTCTTCCTCCTAAAAGTGGTTAATCATCACCCAACCTGGACTGAGGCATCATGGGATTTGTGTCAGGGTGTCTGCTTGCTATACAATTTGAAGATTCCAAAGTGCCACTAATTTAGGTTTTCTGCTGAAACTAAAAAAACTGAACTTTTTAGGTCAAAACTTCTCTTTCCACTGCTCCGAATAAATGAAAACATTCTGTAACGCCGCTTTTGCCTAATTTTTATGCAAATAGCGTAATATAAATTATGTTTTAAAAATTATAAGAACATTGTGCACCATTTGTGTCATTATCACATTTATGCTATTTACTATGTCTGGAAACCATTACCATGCAGATGATTATTCTGTTTCTTATTCTGGAAAATGGCAAAACATTACATTTTGCCGCTAATGCAAATTTTCCCAATTTGTACCATTATAATGAAAAATATATTCCTCAGATTTCTCCCATTCCAACATCTAATGACAGTTCTTAAAAATACGGAGAAATACAAAACCCGGTGTAAAATGCCATGCCTTACACCTAATTTAATTCCCATAAAAATATGTATATATACTTTGTCAAGCATCTATAACTATAATTCGTTGCAGTGTACCAAAATTTAATGCATAGCTCAAAAAATCCATCAAATTATAATCCAAAAAAATTGTTTTTTTCCCAACGAACTGTGGCTACAATTGGTTTGCACACCAGCATCTTCTAAGATCTTCTAAAATGTAGCTTGCCAATACATTACCACACACTCCGCCAGCCTGCAGATAACCTAGGCAGTGTATGTACCACGTAACTGCCAGAAGATATCCTTATATATAAAAGGCAGCTCCCAGAGATCTGATATATACACATGTACGTCACTTACATTTATGGGGAAGTTTCTGGAATGGGGAATGGCGGGTAACATGTACACAACGTCCTGTGTGCTTCCCCTCCTAAATCACGCTGGGTCGTTTAGCCAACATTTAATTCCTTAAGTGCAGTGTCTGGAAGAATTACAGTTTAACACTGAGTTGCAGACAAAGGATATTTGAAATGTTTGACCCTCACGACCTTTCCATCCCTTTCATAATGCACTTTGAAAGCCCAGTCATTACTAATTAAGCTTAACAAGTACAGGGGTATTAAAAATCCGCAAACCTCACAACAAGAAGCTACACATAGGAATATAATGCAGGAAAGTGAGCTAGCAAGCCCTTGCAATACTTTTGTTTAAGTTATTTTCTGTAAATAGCTATAGAGTCAAGCACCTTCAGTACAGTAGATGCATTGTGTTTTGTACCCTTTCGTTTCAGGCAATGCATCATCGAAAGAGGTTTTAAAATGCCATTTGCTGCATCGTTTTACTCCTCTGCGGTGTTCTCAGTAGTGACCTCTGATCAACACTGAGAAAAAAGCCCAGAAATCGAACTTCATCCTTGTTTGTAAAAATGACACAGTAAGACATCTATTGCTGAATGTCAGGAGGGGAACCATTTCTGAGATCGGCCGTACTGAAACGCGTTTGAGACGGGCACGACTGGGCGTCACCCACCCGTCAGATACCCTGTTCTATTTCAAAATATCTGTACAGGCAGGTGCTAATGCCGCCCTCCTCACATTATCAAGTGTAAATTAGTGCCACTTAGACGGGGTAACAGAAATAAAAATGGACAAACTCACATGGGTACCAAGCTAAGCTAGTCTAAAAATGGCTGTTATAGGGTCCTGTTACAGTATTTATTAGCAGAGAACGCAGCTCTGTGTGACGAAACAATGCTGGCAGGGGATAGTATTGTTGAGCTTAAGTCACTTTAACTATAGAAACATGTTCCATTGACTTGGACGTCTCAGGTACTGATACCAATTCCCAATCTGCCTTCCTTTAAAGGTCTTCCATCTATAATTTTAGTACATCATTTTGCAGGTGGACTCTGGCGATTCAGTGCTTATCGATACTGTAGCTGCTCGCCAAAATACGGTACGGCTGAACGACCGCGCGCGGCCTCGTTCCCGCCATCCGCGACATATGTGAGACGGTTGTATTTATGACACTGTCTAGAAATTAATGTAGCATGCCGATCAAGTGTGCATGTTGTCATCGCGCTCCGGGTGCCGTCGCGGCGGCGTTTGGCAGCGCCGTTCGGCGTAATTGATTTAAAACGCCGTCGACGGTCGGGCAAAGTGCCCACGCCGAATCGCTACGTCAGGCAAATTTAAAAACGTTCAACTGAGCCGTATACTTAGCTTCATTGCCTTGAGTAACTTGCGCGTGTCGGAAACCTAAGACTTATAGCCGTCGACGATTTGACCTTTGATAGCACTTGAGGCAGGAATTTTCAGGGAGTGTTTTAAGCGTAATGACTAAATACCCGGCAAGCCTGAACTGTATGTTTCTTAACATTTTTTAGCGTTTTTTTTTACACAACTTGCTGTCGTCAAGTGGCAAAAAACACCTCTATGCCTTCATTGTTTTCTCATTGCGACATGATGACTCACGGCAGCGTTCAGAAGCTTGACATTCAGCCTTCTGGGAGAAGACGTACCATCCCGGCACCTAACCAAAGAGTCGCCGTCGCCATCCCTGATAGCCGCCTGGCAGAAGGTGCAAACTGCTCCGGCTCCGATGGAGAGGAGTACGGCTGTCATCTAAATTTGGATGATTTTGAGGATTACTAATTATGATTATGAATTGTAGTCTTTAGACACATTAAATTCTGATTAATTCATGGATAACTCATTGAAATCTCAGCGTAAAGAATTGCCATGTCTACTGCATACTATATGGAACATTTATCAAAATATGTGTATATGACCCATTACTGTAGCAACCCCTCGCCATAAAAATGTTACATTTATAGGGGTAAAATATTATTAACCGCAGCAAAGATTATTTTTCTTACAGCAACAAATACCCACTCACTCTATAAACAGCAACAAAAAGACATTTATACACCGATAATCCCAGAAATCCATGAAATTTTAAAAACATGAAACAAATTATGAACCATAACTGCTAATGGTTACTGTATGACGATTTTCACTAACACTTTACCTAAAGCCATGTTTTTAGTAATTTATAAACACGTTCATAACAAATAATAATGCATTCATAAAGCATTATAAATATGTCTATAAATATTTATCAAAAGGCACAACACATTATATCTATGTAATTCATGCATTATGAATGCTTTATGAATGCATTATAATGATCAATATAAGCATTAAGGAAGCTTTGTACTGCATTATAAAGGTATCTATAGTGCATTATAGCTGAGAGCTTCATAGATCATTCATAGTGCATGAAATACATAGCTATAATGTTCATGAATGCATTATTATTTGTTATGAACGTATTTATAAATGACTAAAAACATGGCCTTAAGTAAAGTGTTACCCAATTTTCATTGTCGTATATTTATGTACTTCTATTTATCTCTGTGTGTATAGTTGTCTAGTGATGAATGTCAACTGTATGCGCTATATGCCCAGGGGAACATATCAAACAGAGCTTCCGAGCTGAAGCAGGAAAGATGAAGCAGATTCTGTGGCAGGTACTCTGAGAAGCAGAATTGAGGCACGCTTCACGCTCTTGGACTCGGACGCCAGGAAACGTGTCCTGGCAACAGCGCCAGTGCCCTCGGAGGGGGGGAGGCCCCTCAGCTTCTTTGCTGGCACTGCCAGCTGTTTGTCCCCTAGGGGTCCGTTTGGCCCTCCATCTTCACCATGGGAGGCATCAGCGATGGAGCCTCAGCGACGGTGCAGACCTCCGCCTCCCCGCGGAGATGCCCTGGCGCTCGGCGTAATCACGTCAACAGCCGGATTGTCGCAAGTCCTCGGCTCAAGCGCTAGACCACAAGTCGCACAAATGCACAAGGGGGCACGTTGTTTTCACGATTTCCCATAAGTCTCTTTTAGGGTCGACCTTTAGGTGCTCTTCCTTTTAAACAGACTGCTCCGGCAAGCCGGTGCTGACGCATGTAAAAACTTCTTCAGGCTGCAGCTCTGGAATCTTAGAGCCGTGTTTCTCGAACCGCTCCCCAGGGACCCCCGGGCAGTCCATGTTTTTGCTTCCTCCTGCCGCAGTGCTGCAGTGAGCTGAGAAGGATCAAAACGGTGGACCGTCTGGCAGGGGGCATGAAGAGCCTGCCCTTCATCTGGGCGTGGCCAAGGACCAGGTTCAGAAACACTGCCCTACAGATTAGAGATCGAGGACAGATAAAATGACTGTGGGTACTGGTGTTACTGGTGTTACTGTAGGTACTGGTGTTACTGTGGGTACTGGTGTTACATTCTTCTGACTGAGGAGATCTTTGAATTCACACATATGAAGCTAAAGCTATGTGTGTTCACTTTCTTCAATGGAACACTAATCATGTTCCAGACCTGAAAGCGGAAGGCACAGGTCTGTAGATAACACAGAACGATAGTCACAGGAGATCTGAAACTTTGTCGTCATTGAAGATTATTACTCGATTATTACTCGATTATTACCCGATGCTGCTTGACAATATTTACATTGTATCAATACAGTGTTATTGTAAGTGTACAGTCCAGATGTGCCCTTGGCATCTTCTTGCGTGTGATCCGGTGCTTCAAAGAAAATGGGTGAGTGGGTGTTTATGTATAAAGTGATGGTATTCATCTCAGTCAGTTATCACTAATACTAAGTGCACAGGGACTTATTGTCATGACCCGCTCGTCTTCTCCTCTCGTGTGCCATGTCCCCTCATTAACCCCGCGTGGATTCCCCGTGTTCATCAGCTGTTTCCTGTTGCCGTCATTAGTTCAGTGTATTTAGTCGGCGTTTCAGTTTGTTTCCCCAGTCCGGTCATTGTAATGTTGCGTGTTTTGTTGAGCGTTTGCCCCGCTAATGGAGTCCTTTGTCCATATCCACCGCTTCCATTGCCTGATTCCCTGCGTCAGTCTTGACACCTATAGCCTGTTAACATTTCTCATGTGTGTGTATTAGAATACAGGAATAGTAACATCAGTACAAATACTTTACAATATGAGTAGGATCATTGTTTACCCCTTGAAAATTTGTGTAAACTTTACAAACCCAACAAACCCAACCACACTGCAGAAATCCTCTTTAAATGTATTCTGGTAGTACAGTTTAAGTTCTCTTCCACAAAAGAAAAATGTGGTGCATTGTATAAAGTTTATTTTCTGGCACAATTCACAGACATAATTTTCCTAAAAGAAATATAAAATAGAACCAGTTGGCTCTCCTTCACACAAGGGTTTGTTACTCTCACTCCTTTGGTCATGCCCATATGACACCCCAACGTTCCTGGTTCATGTTGGTTAATCATTATCTTCTATGATATAAATTTTGCATCAAGAGGAAAACATCAAAACCCCCAGCATGTAACCACACCGGCATCATGTGGCTGCAACCTGTAGCCAGAGGAACCACCCCTGACTTCTCAGGCCAGCCTGTCCTTGTCTGTTAACGGCTAAAAAGAGAATTCTGTTTCCTACACACCGCGGACATTTGTTCATTTAACCTCACTGTTTCTGAGGAGTAGAGTTTTCAATGTCTGAGAAAAAAAAGGTTTCCCTTCAATTTTCTGGGAGATACAGGGCAAAAATGTCCATTGTCATGTGAGAAGTGAAGTTTACATAAAGCGGGCTCCTGTGCCGACATGCAGCAGGGCTGGACTTATGCTATCTGGGGCTCCATTTACAGATGTCATGTGTGCATTTCCAGCTATTTTACCCCATCCACCTAACCAAACAATGGAATGTGGGCCTCCTTTTCATATGCCCCCCACCCCCACCTCGCGATTCAGGTCAAACGTCACATTCCTGAGACATAAGCCACACCCAGGTAACACCCCCGCCCAGGGAGCGATTTGTCCTTACTACTTCATTTTCAGTGGTCTAATCGCCCAGTCTCTTTGGACGGCTCCTGGCTAATAGTGATGCAGTTATTCCCCTTTGCAATAGAAATCAACAGGCAGGGCAGCCCATCCTTCACAGCCAATCTTTCACAGCTTGTCCTTCATGGTCTGTCCTTCACAGCCCATCCTTCACAGCCTGTCCTTCACAGACCATCTTTCACAGCCTGTCCTTCACAGCCTGTCCTTCACAGCCTGTCCTTCATAGCCTGTCCTTCACAGACCATCCTCCATAGCCTGTCCTTCACAGACCATCCTCCATAGCCTGTCCTTCACAGACCATCCTCCATAGCCTGTCCTTAACAGCCTGTCCTTCGCAGCCCATACTTCATAGCCTGTCCTTCACAGCCCATCCTCTACAGCCTCTCCTTGACAGCCTGTCCTTCACAGCTCATCCTCTACAGCCTGTCCTTAACAGCCTGTCCTTCGCAGCCCATACTTCATAGCCTGTCCTTCACAGACCATCCTCCATAGCCTGTCCTTCACAGCCTGTCATTCACAGCCTGTCATTCACAGCCCATCCTCCACAGCCTGTCCTTAACAGCCTGTCCTTCGCAGCCCATACTTCATAGCCTGTCCTTCACAGCCCATCCTCTACAGCCTGTCCTTAACAGCCTGTCCTTCACAGCCCATAGTTCATAGCCTGTCCTTCACAGCCTGTCCTTCGCAGCCCATACTTCATAGCCTGTCCTTCACAGACCGTCCTCCATAGCCTGTCCTTCACAGCCTGTCATTCACAGCCCATCCTCCACAGCCTGTCCTTAACAGCCTGTCCTTCGCAGCCCATACTTCATAGCTTGTCCTTCACAGCCCATCCTCTACAGCCTGTCCTTCACAGCCCATACTTCATAGCCTGTCCTTCACAGACCATCCTCTACAGCCTGTCCTTCACAGCCCATAGTTCATAGCCTGTCCTTCACAAGCCATCCTTCACAGCCTGTCCTTCACTCTTTGACAGGAAGGGGAAAAGGTCCAAAATGACTCTGTCCTTCAACAAGGAAGAAGTCCCTGCATGGGGGTAACATTGTCGCTGCACGGGAGTACCAGTGTCACAGCATCGCAGCAAACAAGCCCCAAACAGGGTGTATGGATGCATCCTGGATTCACACAAATAATGTGAGCCCCTCAATCTCAGTGCACGTTGGTGGGAATTTACATCTGTGATTTATCTGTTTTTCATCCAAAGCATCTTCTTTAAAGAAAGATGTAAAATGAGCCAATTAGTGATGCACTTTTATAGTACATATACATACGCGTGCGTCGCCATGCCAGCTGTCTAAAATGGACATCCAGGATGGAGAGCTTCTGATGGTGCCCTGGTAAATATCACAGTTTCAGGAATTGATGCCTTGGAGATAAGGCAGGGAAATAAGCGGAGACATGTCCAAATATTTGCAGGCTTAGGCTGGATAATTGGATGCAGATCGGTGCTTTGACCGGACATGTACAGCACGCAGACGTACTTACACAGTCCAGGCTGCAGGTTATGGCAGCAGCAGATACTGAGGTAACCGTTAGTTAATACGATGTTTCTCAGTCTGCTCCTCGGGGACCCCCAGACAGTCCAAGTCGGGAGCCGGGAGGGAGCAAAAACATAGACGGTGGGGGTCCCCAAAGAATGGGGGCTGAAATGTTCAGATTTGAAGCCTAACAGCAAATGGGATTTTGTGCTTTTTAAAGGCAGATTTTAAGAGCTGAAAAAAATCATCTTGGAAATACAGTGACACAAGCGTGACTTGTCAGTAAAGATACTTCAACAAAAAATCACCGCTGTTCTTTTGTGCTTTTTCTGTTTGACTTGAAGACGTCTATTGACTTTTCCTTCTGGCGGTTCAGCGTAGAACTTTGGCTGCACCTCTGCTCTCTCTTCTCTCTTCTGAGTGTTGGACATGGTGGTCTTCACCGTCGGCCCCGCAGGTTGGGGGTGACCCCCCACTGGATCCTCGCCTGTCCTAATGGCCCCCACATGACACTCAGGCCACAGAAGCCTTTCCTCCACAGAAACAGACCGTGGTACGCAAACCCCAGCCTGCCTGAAGGCCTCCAGAATCATCGTCAGAGCTTAATCTCACTTTTAAGGGCACGGTGAATTTTGAAGTCTGCGATGTATTCTGTACGGATTCATTTTCAGACATGCTACTGAGGGCAGGTGAGAGAGAGAGCAGCCGTTCCTAATAACTCAGTCATTTTAATATGGGGGGCGATGAATTGCATTCCCAAAATTCCTGTATTGTATTGTCTTCCCCTTGCACTGTCCTGTCTTCTTCCAGTGTTCACATGTAACAATAAAACCTTGAAACTCAAAAGGCAACGTCAAAGCAGACGAATGCTGGAGAATGTTGTATATACGGATGGATGGATGGATGGATAGATAGATAGATAGATATGAAGATGCAGTGTGAGTGTGTGCACTGAGAGAACATGGGCTGCCCCCCACCCTAAATCTCATCACGCTGATGCCACACCCCATGGCCCCCCATTGGTGGAGAGGCCTGACAGACGGTACCTGTGGCTCCAGGGACCTGAAGACAAATGCAGGTGTGGGGGGCAGGAGGCCTGTTAGGCATGGCTTGAATATAAGTCAGAGCCCCCCTCGCTCCCCATATGGGGAAGGGATCAGAGTCGGCCTGAACTCACCTTGGCTCAGTAACCCATGCATAACAGGATGGGGTCAGAGCCCATTGCGGGGCTACGCTCAGGGTTGATCGGTTAATCACGGTGCTGACAGAGGCGAATGGTGGAGGCGGAGCTCCGTGTGGGTGGAGCTCCGTGTGGGTGGAGCTCCGTGTGGGTGGAGCTCCATGTGGGCGGAGCTCCGTGTGGGTGGAGCTCCGTGTGGGTGGAGCTCCGTGTGGGTGGAGCTCCGTGCTTTTATTAATTATAAATTTGATTCTTTGCCCAGTAATGTCACATTTAAATAATTCCTCATGAAAATAAGGGATCGTTTAACTCTTTTTGCCAATATTGTCGTTATTTCCTTCAAACACCGCACTGAAATGACCTACTGAGACGCGTCAATTTGTCGGTTCAAAGGAAAATATTAGTTAAATCTTCTTTCAATTTACATATAGGAGCCGACAAAAAATTCCCCAACACTGTGTACCGAAAAGAATCTTGAAAAATGAAGCTTTCAGGAAAACAATGGCGTACAAAGACAACATTGTCCACAGCCAAATCAATTCAAAAAGGCTCTTCAAAGATGATGGACCTTAGCTTTTGGCATCGTGTGGGCGGAGCTCCGCACGAGAGCCGCAAGAGTCACAGAGGCACTGTGGCATACGTGGCATACGAGGCATACATGGCATACGTGGCATACCTGCACGTGGCATACGTAGCATACGTGGCATACCTGTACGTGGCATACGCAGCATACGTGGCATACGTGACATACGCGGCACACGTGGCATACGTGACATACATGGCATATGTGGGATACAGTACGTGACATACGTGGCATACGTGGCATACGTGACATACGTGGCATACGTGACATACGTGACATACGCGGCACACATGGCATACGTGACATACATGGCATATGTGGGATACAGTACGTGGCATACGTGACATACGTGGCATACGTGACATACGTGGCATGCGTGGCATACCTGTACGTGGCATACGTGACATACGTGGCATACGTGACATACGTGGCATACGTGACATACGTGGCATACGTGGCATACCTGTACGTGGCATACGTGGCATACGTGACATATGTGGCATACGTGGCATGCGTGGCATACGTGCCTTTAAAAGCAATTACTGCAAATAATATTTGAACGATGCCTGTAATCAATGTAGATGAAAACGAGAGATAATGGCTTTTCTACCTGGACCATTTATTATAAATATAACTGATATTTATTTTTTCTGTAGACCTAAAAGGATATACATACAGTATACATACAATCAACACTGGATATACATACAGTGTACATACAATCAACACTGGATATACATACAGTGTACATACAATCAACACTGGATATACATACAGTATACATACAATCAACACTGGATATACATATTCATTTAAAAATAGATATTTAATTCCATTCATAGTTTTTATACAGTGTTGATTGGATTCAAAGCCAGATGTTCTTTGAAAATGTATTGTTATCTACAATGGGTGCCAACACCCCATGCATGTGGGATTGGCATACCCTCTGTGCCATGCATGTGGGATTGGCATACCCTCTGTGCCATGCATGTGGGATTGGCATACCCTCTGTGCCATGCATGTGGGAT
>JABFDZ020000065.1:0-14726 GCA_019775955.2 Pollimyrus isidori | reverse complement strand
CCCCCCCCCCCCCCCCCCCCCCCCCCCCCCCCCCCCCCCCCCCCCCCCCCCCCCCCCCCCCCCCCCCCCCAGGGGAGTGGGTGAAAGGTCAGCAGTGTTTACTGCTCCCATTGTATTCAAGAGCACAAATTGCCTTCAAAGTTCAGTATATTCCAGGGCTGTTTACCGAGGCGCCGGAGGGTGACAGATAACGCAAACATCCTGTCTCTGAGGTGCATTGTGTCGTGCCACAGTCAAAGACCAACGATCCGCCATAATTATTTGCCCTCGATTCTGCCTCCATCTTGGCACAGATGTGCTTCCAGGAGCCACTTTCTACTTTCATGATATGGGGAGCCGCCGCCCAGTGTCACGCGAGTCCAGTCTAGGGGCCTAATCCTGGAACTCGCGGCCTTTTTACGTTTCTGGTGTAAATTGTGCTTTTTTTTTTCTGTTACTCATTAGTAAACGGCTTCCCTTCCAGAAACTCCCGGGGGGGGAGGGGGGCCTCCATTCCGGAACCTTCCGCCCACGTGCTTCTGCTCTTCCTCTTCTTTCCAGCCGACGCCTAAATTCGCCCGCCGTGTCACCTTCCGGGACGAGGAGGTGGTGCGCATCAACCCGCGGGAGCGGGCATGGCTGACGGGCTACGAGGACTACAGGCACGCCGGCGGGCGCGACGGGGACGCCTACGTGCACTTCGCCAAGGGCCAGCTGCCCAAGCACGACTACAGCTACCCCTGCGTCCCCGAGCGAGACCTCTGCCTCGGCGACCATAAGGGCAGGGCGACGGGGAGGGGGGTGGGTGTGGTCAGCACGCAGCCCCGCCCCCTGCAGGTCAAACGGAAAGGGCAGAAGGAGGCGGGCGAGCGGTCCCGCTGCGTTTACTGCCAGGACATGTTTAACCACGCGGAGAACGGGCGCGGGCACTGCCAGGACGCGCCGGACCCGATCCGGACCTGCATACGCCGGGTCAGCTTCATGTGGTGCGCCGACAGCCTGCTCTACCACTGCCTGTCGGACCCCGAGGGCGACTATTCGGACCCGTGTTCGTGCGACGCCGCCGACGAGCGCTTCTGCCTGCGCTGGCTGGCCCTGCTGGCGCTGTCGCTGGTGGCACCCTGCATGTGCTGCTACATGCCGCTGCGGGTGTGCCACCGCTGTGGGGTGGCATGTCACTGCTGCGGGGGCAAGCACAAGGCGGCAGGCTGAGCGGGGGGGGGGGTTGGGGAGGGGGCGATTCCTTCTCTGTTCTCCATTCCCCCCCCACCCCCACATTATAGAGACTGAGACTGACTATTCCTTTATGTATAACTGGTACTTTATATATTTTTTACACTGATTTTGTTTTAAGAACTTGAATTTAATTTCCTCTTTGTGTGTGTGTGTGTGTGTGTGTGTGTGTGTGTGTGTGTGTGCGTGCGTGTGTGTGTGCGTGTGCGCACGTCTCCTGATGTTCATTTGCCCATCAGTGATGCAGCTGGCTTCTTCCTGTACGCAGAGACACTTAAATGGACCATCACGCCAAATCCACTAACCCAAACGTTAAAATCTCCCCCCCCCCCAACGGGGCCATTACACAAGGAGGAAGTAAAACTATGATTCACCTGAGACACTTATTTTATGGTTGTGTGTGTGTCTGTGTGGGGATGATGTTTATATAACATTGTGGGGACCAGATGTCCCCCACAACGTAATAAAAACCTTTATTTTGATGTTGTGGGGACTATTTTTCAGGCCCCCACAAAGATCTGTGAATGCAATCAAACAACTAAAAATGCCAAAAGTCTCGTATCTTGTTTGGTTACTTATGGTTAAGGTCAGGGCTGAGTAGGGTGTTAAGGTCGCCATGTTGGGATTAGAGTTTTCCCCATAGAAATGAATGGAGAGTCCCCACAAAGTATGTGTGTGTGGTGGGAGGAGTGTGATCTGTCAGTGTGTGCTTGTTAGTGAAGCAAGGTTCCAGGATAGTCTGGCTGCATGGTTCTGTTGTCACTATCTAAGCTTAAATGACTCTGTGAGCTCTGGATATCCATCATAATTTGTTCCGTTGTGATCTCTTATTTACAAACAGCCTTTGCTGTAATAATGGTAAACTTCTATTAAGTTGTAATGTCTAATATCCAAAGGTGTAATTGTTTTTTTATTTTTTGTTTTTTTTTTTTATTTTAAATGCGTGTCTGTCTTTTCCCCATCAGCTTCTTACTTAAGCTTGAAGGGACTGAGGGAAGTGCTCCCCCTGGTGGCTGCACAGCGCCAGGCGGGCTTCTCGCTCAGGGAGCTTCAGTCTATCTCGGGCTTGTGTGAGAACGTGCTCCTTCGGAGGCTGCCAGACTGGCGAATCATAGTCTGACCCTTCATAAATGTTCCCTCTATTGAGATCACATGTCCTTTCAGTTTTAATTAATACCTCCCAAAGGGAGAATATCAAATATAAATGTCTGTTCAGTGCTTTAAATTACTGGGGATTTGTAGAATTTTTCAAGAGGTGTCAGTAGGAATGATCCGTTTTGCCTCGAATGTTTCCAGACATAATGTGGTGCGTTTATCCATAATGGCGTTATACAATCAGTGAATCAGCCCCCATCTTCCAGGTGTCTTGGGGCAGGGGGCGGCATCCACTCTGGGCCACGGTGGACTTTCAGCTGTCCCCAGTTGTTTACCTGCCTATGCTTCTCGATGCTGAACAGAAATTGGTCGAATATGTCACTGTCCAGAAGGTGTGCTGATTGGCTCGGGCTCAGCAGCGAAAAGACTGTTAGCCAATAAGCAGTCGGCCAGGGCAGCCGTCGACGCTGCCAGTATTCTCCTCCCGTCTACTCCTGACCGCGTGCTGCGTTGGAGTGCAGATGCGTGAGTAAATGCGAATTGGCCACAGATTATCAGAACCCCACAAATCGCAGGTATCGAACAGACGGAAAGCACTTCAAAAGCACTGCTGTGACCCGTTGTGAGGCGAGTGACACCCGGTGGGCCGTCCCCCACAAAGCAGGTCGGCTAGCAGGTGGCCACCTAATGGCAATGGAGGGTCAAGGGTCAGAGGTCGTGGGTCGCATTGCGGTCCGCTTCTCACCCTCCGAAGCTCTGCACTTCCTCCACCCCGTCGTCCGCTAAGCAAATGCCCGTCTTTTGTCTGTCGTTCGGTCGACCAAATCTCATTTTTGTTCCATCAGTGACGAGTTTTAACCAAAAGAGTTCAGCCTGTGTATAGTGCCCGGCCTCACTCCTGCACACATTGAACTATTGAAAAGTGCCTCAAGCATGCCTGAATTCCTCTGTCTCCTTGTGTATATATAGAATGATGAAATAAATCTTGTATTAATTCTTTTTTTAATACGATAAGCATTTTTTACCTCTGTAAAAAAAAAAAAAAAAGTGTGCGTGTATGTGTATGACTGTGTTTATGCGTGTATGTATGTGTATGACTGTGTTTATGCGTGTATGTATGTGTATGACTGTGTTTATGCGCGTATGTATGTGTATGACTGTGTTTATGCGTGTAGTGTTATGTTTCTCGTGTGTATGACAGGCGGCTTAAAATAAGGGAAGTGGGGAGTTGTGTCAATATCCGTGGTTCTTATCCAAACATCCCGGAAGCGGCGGCCTGGCCAGGGAGTGCCCCCGGAATGCCCCCTCATCACTTCTTGCTTCCACTGGGTAGCTAACCAGGAGAGGCCCCAATGCACATGGGGGAAAGCTGAATCATGGGAGCTTCCTCAGCTCCGTGCGTGGGTGGTCCTGAGGCTCAAGGGGTCTGCCGGGACATGCCCCCCCCCCGGGGGGCCCCACATCCGGCTCCTGAGTGGGTCACTGTGAAGACAATCACTTCACCTCTGAAAATGTCGTACCTGTCCGCTATGTGGGAAGCTAGAAATCCAGGGCACAGCTGGAGATTGGTCCCCCTGCCTAATTTAAAATGTTTTTATTTATTTTTTTGCACAATCATGGGCCCTAAATCTGTATCCGTGCTCCTGTTGTGTCTGGGGGGGGGTGGACTGTTTTGGTGCATGCCAAGGTGAGACCGTCCGGTGTGTCAGGGTGTCTCCGTTTTGCCATCTGCAAGAGAGACGTCCGTCGCAGGGGCCCTGCTGGGGCCCCACAGCCAAGCCAGCTCGCTTTCCACTCTAACTCCGCTGCAGCTTTGGCTGCTTCTCCCCCAACCCCACCCCCTCGGCCGAAACATGCCAAAGCTATAGGAGGCGTTAAGCTGTTTCGCTTGCCAGGTTGCAGCAAACGCATCTGGAAGATTATCTGGGAAAGAGAAAGTCCCTTAAGACCCGGCCTGCTCTGCCTCTCAGTGACTGCAAATAGTATCAAACGACACATGTGCAAACATTTAAGGCACTTTCCTCTAATGAGGTCACTGTTACCCCCATCCCCCCACCCTCAAGCGCTCCGTTTCGGCCCAGACGCTGCCTTTGCTTTCAGTGGCCCTTTTTGTTCCCGAAGCTCAATTTTTCAGTTCGTCTTGATGTTTTGGATCGCTTGCTGTTGCGCCTTTGGTTTGCCACCTGGATTTCAAGAGGTGGTTTGCCGTCAGTGCAGAACCTTCCCGATTCGATTCCAATGTCACAAGCAAACTCATGGTGAGTAGTAAGTCGTGGGTGAAATGTGATTCATCCAGGCTTTCATTGGTCACACAAGGATGACGCCATGGTGGTTTAGATAGACACTGCTGTCTTATGAAAGAAAGGAAACATTCATCATCCTTAGCGATCTGAACGTCAGAGCTCATTCCTTGATCAGTGAACACTGTGCTAAACGAGTCCTCTGTCCTTGAAAACAACGAGTAAATAACGTTGCCATGCTTATCTTTGATGAGGAAGGTTCCAGCTGCTCTAAAAGGCATGCTTGTGCCGACCACATCCCTCTCTCCCGCCTTGCCTGCTTGGTTTTGTTAACCCCCAAACGATCCCTCGCATGTCTTTGCACCAACATGGCCGACGGGGGTGTGTGTGCCTCGAAGGCTCCGCCGCTGACCGCAGCCTCAGCGATGACGCGTTTCGCGGTTTGCGGCCACGTCCTGCCGGACTCCTTAGGCACCGTCTTCCCGTTTATGTCGGCCGTCTCGCAATAAGAGCGCAGCCCCCGAATCGTGCGAAGCTTCATCGTCGTATGCGACATCGGAGTTGCGAAAATTTAGCCCGACGTTGTATGATTGTGGACAGAAAACAATAACAAGTATGCAGCATGGGAGGGGAGAGCAGCGACTCGATCTCTGGTGGGAGGAAACTCAGTAACAAGCTAGTGAGGTCGTTCTGCTGTGGATCTGGGTGGAGATGATGTCATGCGGGGGCAGCTTCACTCGACACGGAGATCCACCCCCCGGGATGTTCCTCTTTGAGATCAACAGCCACTCGGCGCCAAAACGACAAACACGTCTCCTGTTCCCCGGCCTTCCCCCCCCCGGCCTGTGATTATTCTCTTGTCCCCGTTTCCGCTCCCCTGCGAGCGTAATGCAGCGTGCCCCAGGATGTTATTGTGCGCAGATAATGGAAAATAAATAATAAATACGCAGATTGTCTCCACATCCTCTGAAGAAACAGCCGGCTGAGACTCTTTCCCACGGCGTACGGAGGGTCGGGCCGCCATTGTTCCTGGCGACGCCGGTAGGTTATCAACGTCCATTATCTGGGGCTGCTGTCTTAGGCCGTACACGATGTCACATGATGAGCCCGGGCAGCTAGCAGGCAGCAGGGGCCTCTGAGGGCCGGGTTCGAGGTGCAGAGAGGCCCCACTAACAGCTGTTTTTCTACACCGTGAGCCTCCAGGATGATCGACACCCCATCTGGCCTGAGGTGCATCGACAGCTTTCTGCTTAAATCCTGTCCTGCAAGTTGGAATTTGAGAGCCTGTAGCGACTTTAGCATTCTTTAGCATGGCCAGCTACAGCTACATGTCATATATGCAGCTACATGTCATATATGCAGCTACATGTTATATATGATATCATGGTGTCAAAGTACTGCAACCTTCACCCGGACTTTCCCAGCGTGTCACAACACACTACAACCCATCTCCCCTCCGGATCAGGCGTAGGTGGGTCTGAACGTGCATCACTGATACTGACCAAAATTGCTCAGCGTAGGTCTAAGGGGACGGTGGTGTCACATGACCCGGCCTCCCGGTTATTGTACAGCTTTTCTTAACACTTCACTGCGTCTGCCATCCAGTGTGAACCAGAAGGAAGAACATGAAACCAATCGCAGGTGGGAATTTGTAGTGGGCGGGACTTGGCGTGGCCCTTCTCTGATTGGCGACGTTGAAACACTCTTCAGCAGACTGTGATGGTGACCCATCAGGCCGTCCTTGCCCATTTCTGTGCAGCCCGGTATCCTCCTGTGTTTCATCAGACATGCTGCAAACTAATGATTTGACTTTTACTTCCTCTTACTGGCTCTGCACCCCCACCCCCTCGGCGCCATCTTTTGGTTGCTTTCTGGAGGCGATGACATCCTAAATCCCTGGACAAAAGCAGGCAGGCCTCTCTTTCACCTCTCAAAAGCAGGCAGGCCTCTCTTTCACCTCTCAAAAGCAGGCAGGCCTCTCTTTTACCTCTCAAAAGCAGGCAGGCCTCTCTTTCACCTCTCAAAAGCAGGCAGGCCTCTCTTTCACCTCTCAAAAGCAGGCAGACCTCTCTTTCACCTCTCAAAAGCAGGCAGGCCTCTCTTTCACCACATGGTTGGAGGCTGTTCTGCAACCCGGCGACACGTCAGGGTCCAGTGCGGGACACAGCTGGCCCACTACTCGGGCGCTTAAAAAGGCCCTTTTACAGGGGCGCGGAAGCAGGCCTCCTCCCTGTAGCTAAACCAGCAGTATCAGGCCCCAGCTCCCTGTCCCCATTACTACTCCATTAGGTGCCGACCTTAGAAACCTGCCATTGTTGATCATTCCGTCCTTCGGTCTGGCCCATTACTCGGTGTAGCCTAACGTCACAGATTAAACATTTTGCACTGCATTTAATGTGCAATATTGTAAGATTAAAGCTGCCTTATTACATTCATTTTTTTTTTTTTTAGATTAAATCTTATAGTTTTAATGTGCTGAAGTATATTTGTAAATATTCAACAATACACAGTAATAAGAATGCTCCAAAGCATGCAGACTGATGGGGGGGGGGCAAAAATATCAGGGGAGCACAACACCGCTGGGGGGGGTCAGGAAGAGCTGCAGCCCCTGACCTCCATCCCCTGATCTCCATCCCACCCCCCCCTTAACCCTAGTGCGATATATCTCCCCTACTTGCTATCCCGCTGCAGTTCGCCTTAAACCCTCCCCCCCCCCATTCACTGTGGCCTTGTCTGTTTATCCTCCAAAAAACTACTTCCTCCCTTGCCCACAAATAGACCTCCCACCCCCACCCCCGCTAATGTGTCTGGCAGGGCGCCACGTTGGTCTTCCGTGGCCGTCAGCTCTGCACGCATGGGAGGCCTGCCTCCCCTGGGGGAACCGCATCACGCATGGGAGGCCTGCCTCCCCTGGGGGAACCGCATCACGCATGGGAGGCCTGCCTCCCCTGGGGGGAACCGCATCACGCATCAGCAAGCTGCAGGGCGGCGATGTAAGACGCTATAGAAAATACCCTTCGCAAGCAGGGTGGGCTGCAGCGCGTCCCTCAGAGGCCATCTGCCGTGGAAACGCTCTCCGGGTCCACAGCCGCGTCAGCGATGGCCCTCCCAGGAGCCCAAACATCCCTGCCGCTCGCGACTGGACCCACCGCTTGAGGCAGAAATACAGGAAGTATCTTTGTTTCATTTCAGTGTCCTGTGTGTGTTTTTGCGAAGGCTTGACCCCCCCCCAGCGACTGGGGGGCCGTGACTTTTCACCTCTGCATCCTTAATGCTTTGTATCGCCTGAACCTTCGCTGTTTTTTTTTTTTGTGCCAATTATCGCCGTCGTAAACGGATCACGGGTCCAACCGTGTCGGGTGAATCGCTCAAGGGGACCAGAGAGCCTTCCTGGGGCCTGATGCTGCTGGCAGTAGCGGGTCAGCCAGGAGGCACAGTCCTGTGGGAGGCGCTGTTGGACAGGCACGTTGTCGCGTTACATGGTGAAGTGCCGTTGCAGTTGTTGCTTTGCTGCATACTCTCTTAGATTATATGTACGGTGGTACCTCAGTTCTCGAACTCATTAGAACTCGAATTTCTTAAAAGTCAAGCAAACCAGCTCGGGAAAAAAAAATACCTGTACGTAACCGATCTGAATCTTGACAGTCGAACCGTGAACGCCGGCCTAAGATAACTTGTACGGTCGGGGAATTGAGTCATGCGGCACGTCTCTCAGTGGAAACAAAGGGTAACGCTTCAGTCTCAGCCTCCCATTGGCTGTCTGAGCACCATGCGTGTTTACGCTAACTGAATACATATATTTAGACAGTAAGAATACATTTTGACAATGATAGACAGTAACAGTTGTTATAATTATATAATAAAATATATTTAAAACTAAAGATTTTTTGGGGAATGTGGGTTTCATTACAGGTGAGGCAGGCAAAACGCAGATGGACAATACAATGACCGGACTGAGGAAACAAACTGAAACACGGACTAAATAGCAACAACCAGAAACAGCTGATCACACATGGATTCCACACGGGGTTAACGGAGCGGACGATCGGGGCAGGACACAATGTTTGGATACATTTATTTTCTTACTCTACAAATGACTGTTTTGATAGATGTGCTTAGATGCGTTTAGTGCAGTATATGCTCTTGTTTTATCTGGTTAATTTTGTGTTTAAATGCTAAAAAAAAAAAAAAAAAAAAACATTTAGGTGTTTCTTAAGGGGAAAATTTGATCAGAACCTGAACTTTTTAGGACTCAATCTCGAGTTCTGAGGTACTACTATACATATATATTTCACATAAAAGTATATAATGAAAGGCAAACCGCCACCATCTGCCCGCGTTTCTAACCCTCGCAGAGGATCTGGTATAATTTGCCTAGCAAATCGCCGCATATTCTGCAGTCGGGCCGTTTGCTAAAACCCCTCCGGTTAATTGACCTGCTCTCGGGCCCAGCGGATCCAGCCCTGGCATCAAACCCAGGCCGGATTTTGTTCATGGTTCCTTCCAGATGGGGAATAAACGGGGGGGGGGGGCAGTATTTCCCTCCCTGTGTGGGGGTGTGAAGTGAGACGAATGGATGGAGGAGCCGGGTCCGGGCAGCCCGGGGGGCACTTCTTATACCCGCAGGTGTGTCGCGGCTAAAAGGATCAGTGCTCAGGAAGAGGGCGTGAGGCGTGGCGCCAACACGGGCCCCCACCAACGCGCAGCTCTCTGGGCTTCATTTCCTTGTCAAAGGATATGGGGCGGGACAGAAGCCCCCCCCCAGCAGTCAAACACAAGGCTCCCACAAAGCCCCCCCCCCCGTAGTGTTCAAACGCCAAGCGCTTCACCCCGCTCCACCTACTCCTCACCCCGTTCCGCTCCACAGGAGAGAGTCCGCGACACGGATGGGAAAGCGTGAATCACTGACCCCCCCCCCGCCATGCACGCATCAAAGACCTCAGGATCAAGAGACATAACTCTCTGCCTCCCCACCCCCCCCCAAAGAGAAAAAAAAAAACATTGCTCCAATCTACATGCTTGATTCCTCACCATGGATACCAGTCGAGAATTTAGGTCTAACGTCATCCGCTGAGACACATCCGCCACAGAGCAGTTCATGCGGCGATTCGTCGGGGCCCCCCCCCCAATGACACGGATAATTCATGTTGTTGGGGGGCTGGCGAGTCAGTGCATGATGATGAGCCCAGGCGGAAGGGTCTAGCGCCCCCTCTGCCCACCGGCGCCACTCTGCAAACAGACCTGGGGAAGGATACGATTCTCCTGAACTGCCGCGTTGGGTCTGACACCCAGAAGCTAATCCCACGCTATTTGAAAGAACATGTGAGAGAAGCACGTAAACAGACATGCCTATACCCTCACGTGCACAAAGATCATAACATCGGACCGTTTCGCGCCATATTCATAATGCGCGAGTGGCTAATTTAGCCGAACTCAGACGTATACAAAGCTGCAGTTAAATAACAGCCCATCTCCTCACTGGCTATAGCCAATAACTGCATTGTGATCCATTCCGGCATCATTCAGAAGCAAGACTGGAGACGGAGACGTTCCAGAGCCCAACGTCACACTGGGCTGGGAAACATGTCATGCAGAAGGAAGTTCTATCAGGATTTGCAGGTCTGCAGATCCACACCGCCAGGCCAAATAAGCATTCACACTTATTAAAGCAATCGGTCCCAGTGTGGAGTGGGCCAGACCACACACACACACACACACGTGGTTATCCTGCGACCCCAGAGACAAATCCGGCCATTAGGAATTCTTCCAATGAACTGGCAGCACACGTTGTCTATAAATCACTTTGCTTTATTTAAATCAGCGTTAGGCAGTTATGCTACGAACAAAACGAAAAATAAAAACAAAAAAGGTAAAAGAACAAAAGACCCAGTTACAATAACTGCAGTTGGCACTGGATGAACCGTTATGGAGAAGAAAAAAAATATATAGTGAACATGAAGTGTGTCCGATATACAGGAGTCGAACATGAGGGTAAACACCATCTCTCAGTGGCTTGGTGTCGAGTCAGAGTTTGTTTTATCGATATCATCCTTATTATTATATTATATCTAACATCCCCCCCCCCCCCGAACAGCACAGTGAGTCAAAGTAACCCCCATCCCTTAATTTTATTGGACCGTGTAATAAAGATGGGAAATGGAAGGAAAGATCCCAGAAAGAGCAACTCTGACCCTGTGAACCGTTTCGCCCAAAGACAATGTCGCCATGGCGATTAAAGGAAAAGTGAGGAGGGGCCGCCGCCTCAGTGGGGGTGTCCGAAATGGCCTCGGACGAGGCAGACGCGTCGACACAAACCCCCTCCAACCCAAATTCCCTTTCATGGGCAACAAGCCCCTCCTCCGGAGTGCCCCAGTGGGCGGGATAAAATGGGAAGGGCAGTAAGAACACTGATTGCAAGCAATTTCGCCTGGAGCAGGAGAGTCAGGAGATGGGAGCAGGCCCCTATGGGGGCGCTGATGCGGCCTGGCCCTCCACAGCCAGACCAAGGGGAGCAAAAATGTGAAAGTGTGCCTGTGTGTGTGTGTGTGTGTGTGTGTATGTATGTATGTATATGTCCAAAGGTCGTTAGGAATGCTTCAAATCTTCCACCACTCATGTGAATCTGGTCCCTGCCACCCCCCCACCCCCAACCAGAAATGAGTGCTTATGAGGAATAACTAGCAAAACAAAAAAAGAGGTGGTGGAAGAGAGATATATGAAATATATATATATATATCGTGTGGGGGGGGGGCTGCTTTATCTGACCGTCACCCCCAGCTTCTCCAGCACCCGCACGCCCTTCTCCTGATACTCCTCCCGCGTCAGCCAGAAGTTCTCCTTGTCCTTCATGATGTCAGCCAGCACAGCCCCCCCTAAGAACACCATGTGCTTGCGTCGCGGGGGGTCCTCGATCCGGATCTTAAATTTCTATGGTGCAGAGGGGGGGGGTCAAAGAGGGCGACACATAGTAAAAGGGTTACGTGCATGTTTGTTTTATGGAATCATATCCACCCATGCAACATGGTCAGGAAGAGTTTATCAAAACCGGAACGTGCAAACAATTGAACAGCGCCTCCTAGTGGATGGAGATGCAAATGGCGTTCAAACCCTAAAACGGAGGTGTCAACCGCAAAGACACTGGTGCTTCCCTAATGAAGCCTCCCCCGCCCCCCCCAGGATCATCGAGATTAAAGCATTTGGGTGTAATTCGCAGGATTTTGATCCTGCCCATCTAATTGCCTCGATGCATGCCGAACAAGGACTGAAGGAAAAATTTATTACAATTTGTAGCCTAATAAAAAAAAAAAATCTAAAATCACACATCTGAAAAGGCTGAGTGGCTCAGAGTGCTTCAAGCTGGCCAATTATTGGAAGCGTCCATTCTTCTAGACAGGCAGCTAGTTAGACGCCTACGGCCCAAAGCGCGTCCGTTTCATGTGGAGCCGACTGATGTTTAAATACGCAGTCATGAAAGGCCGACTTCAACAGAGTCCCGGCCACAGATCGTAAATAATGCCCAGGGGTCGAGATCTGAAACGACCACCTGTCACCGCGCGATTGGCCAAGCCCGTCTCGACTGCACTGGGAGAAGTCAGAGGCTGCACATCTGCACGATGCAAAAAACATGCCGGTAGTGCGCCACCTGGTGGCCAGGCAGCGTCACACCAGCATGAACTGCAGCCACTGCCGCAGTTACTGACAAAACGGGAAGTAACACAAAGTTTTATTGAGGAAAAAGAACTATGCTCCTCACGTCACGACGGTTCGATTCGCGATATTTCGACTTTAAGATGTTGAGATTCTGATACGCGTACAGTGGTCAACTTTGAATTTTGCTCCGTTCCCAGGCTAGCGATATGTCGTACCATGCTTCGTAACCGACGCAGCGGTGAGCGCAAACAGCGTTTAACAATATACCACACTGAGTCTTTTTTTCTGCGTTTAAGAAAATATCTACTGTAACTGAAATACCAGCAAGTGAACCAGTCCAAGTTTGATCTTTTTATTTATCATATTCACATGCGACAATTTCCACTTGTCCACGATGGGTCGATGGCCACTCACCGAGAGTTTGTCCACGTCGCCCTTGAGCACGCGCTCCAGGTACAGCTGCTTCAGCTCCCGCTCCAGCCTCGACGGCAGCCCAGGGTACATGGTGGATCCGCCCGACAGCACGATGTGCTTGTAGAACTCGGCCCTGGTGTTGGCGAGGGGGTAAACACACACACCGTCAGATCCCAAAACCTCCCGGCTAACACACAGCCTCACACAGACTGGGGTGAGAGGGATAGAGATCCCCCATTATCGTTACCGCTACGGCACACTAGACCAGTAGATCCGGCAGGTAAATTGGGTTCTACCTCCTGTGCTCTTATTCTATGCCCCAGGGCTGAGATCCGAAACCAGCGCTTGCGACTGGCCCACCCTCAGGTAGTCCGCGCCAGTCTATCATCCACTAGTTTACCCAGTATCGCCAAAACGGGGCACAAGTCTGGGGTACGCCATGAATGGGATGCCAGTTTTTCCCACAGGGCACACACTCATGCTCATAATGTGCCATCTGGTGGCCAGTCATTGTCACTACAGCATAAATCGAGGCCGCTAGTGCAACACAGGAGTTTTTATAGGAAACGGAACTACGCAGAAGGGTACAAGGTGCACAAACGCTTCTCACTTCATAATGGTAAAGTGTGATTGTATATATGCCACATGGGAAATTCCGAGAGCCGACGTCATCCAACTGCACTGCTGGAGTTCCCAGTGGAAATCCCTAAACCAGTATTACATTTCACACTTCCCAGATGCTTTCCCGCTATTATTCTAAGGCGATATAAACATGGGCCGACATGAACAGATGTCCCCTTGTTGAATAATCAAAGGTATAAATGGCACAAGGTGTGACCCTTCGAATAAGTAAAGCAGTGGAGTTCGGAGGGGGGCTCAGTACCGGGTGTCGATGTCGGCCGCCTGGATGGTGTTGAAGAGGAGCTCGGCCACACCCACGCCCTCCACGTTGATCAGGTGGGGCTGGAACAGAGCCTCAGGGGCCTCGAACCTCTCCCCACCCACTTTGATGACCCGGCCGTCAGGGAGCTGGGGGGGGGAGAGGACAGCTGTCAGCAGTGGGGTCTCATGAACCTGGGTTCACATTATAATGCAACTAATCCTTAATTACTGGGCAAAGCAGCTGAATATACAAAATCTCGACGGTCACCCAGGAAGAAGGAAAACGCATCTGGCCTTCTGGGCTCCGGGCCTAGTTAGCACCGATGGTGGCCTGTATGGGCATGTTCTCTACCCATTACTTGCAGTGGAAACAAGGGCTACTTCATGGGTTCTTAAAGAATGGAAAGGAATTGTGGGATATGGCCGTAATAGTGTTCAAAAAGAGAGGGAGCTTCAAGGGTGTATGAAGCATAACTTCACATGATGGCGCGATGCGCGACTTGCATTATGGGTAATTCGCAGCACGTGGCCGCCACGACAGCTCCGGGACGCACCGTGTAGGACTCCACCAGCACTGTGGTCTCCAGCGCCAGCTTCTGCTCCTGCTCGATGTTGTAGCCCACGTAGCAGAGCTTCTCTTTCATCATGCGCACCGTCTCGAAGTCGGCCGAGTGGTTGAAGGCGTAGCCCCTCAGGAGAAGCAGCTGCGGCGGGGTGGGACACGGAGTCAGGGAGGAATGGGGTCTGCATCACCGGGAGGCGCGCAGTAACTCTGCGTTCATCACGCTGTGCATCACATGCACTACATTGTCAGTACTGCGCAGAAGCCTGAAGAGGCTGAAGAAAGCCATGGTGATACATACAGTGGGTATGGAAAGTATTCAGATCCTCTTTGATTTTTCCACTCTGTTGTATTGCAGCCATTTGCTAAAATCATTTAAAAAAAAGCACAGCACCCCGTATTGACAGACAAAAAAAGAAGAATTTTTGAAATTGTTGCAGATTCATTAAACAAGAAAAACTGAAATATCACATGGTCCTAAGTATTCACACACTCATTTAACTCGGGTGCTTTCCATTTCGTCTGATCATCCTCCATTCATTCATTCGAGTCCAGCTGTGTTTGATTATACTGATTGGACTTCATTAGGAAAGCCACACTTTCTATATAAGACCTTACAGCTCACAATGCATGTCAGAGCAAAGGAGAATCATGAGGTCAAAGGAACTGCC
>JABFDZ020000064.1:48052-60552 GCA_019775955.2 Pollimyrus isidori | reverse complement strand
GCCCCAAGGACACCCTCCCCCAATCCAATGCCTTTGCCACTTCATACCCCCAACAGGCGGATCTTTGACCAGTGCTGAATGGCTGCAGGACCGGATGGCAGTGTGTCTATGCTGGACTACCTCCACTTCTCCATTCCCTCCCCTGTTGCAAGTTTTTATGTTGTAAGGTGTAGTGACTATGTGCTTATGCTGCTGAGGTGTTTTTTTCCAGTTCCTACATTATACTCCCTACTGGAGTACAGTCTGTGGCCTGTTTTTTTATTCTCCTCCTCTCTCCTAATCCTGTAATCTCTGTAATCCTGTTTTCTCTGTTCTTCCTATATCCCTCATCTTCCTGACCTGTCTACCCCTATAATGTGATGTTTGTATATGTATGGTCAGGTCAATGACCAGTTTTTCGCTGGTACTTGTGACCAGTGACATGGTATTCTTTATCCTAAAGAAACTTCAAATGCTTTTCCTTCTTACAATATGTACAGAATGGATATGAATATGATGTAATTAGACCCCTTATGATGAATAAAAACATAGATTCATGTTTTCCCTCGCCCAGACGTGGCTCACTGCCCCCCCGGAGCCAGGCCTGGGTTGGGCTCAGTTGTGAGCACCTGGTGGCCAGGCCTGCACCCATGGGGCCTGGTTTGGCACAGCCCCTCCAATACCACCTATAGGAGGGGCCGAAGGGGTCAGGTGCAGTGTGAGCTGGGCAGTAGCCAAAGGCGGGTACCTTGGCAGTCCGTTTCCCGGCTGCAGAAGCTAGCTCTAGGGACATGGGATGTCACCTCTTTGGTGGGGAAGGAACCTGAGCTGGTGCGCGAGGTTGTGAGGTTCCGACTAGATATAGAGTGTACTCACACTAGGCAGTTTGAACCATGCCCGAATGCGTTTGAGCACCACAGCGCAGTTTGTTTGACTAGTGTGAGTGCCCCCAACCATGCCCGGGTGCGGTTTGTTTAACCGTCCCTGGCCCGCTTGGAAGAGGTGTGCCAGAGCACGGTTCAGTTGGACTCGGGTGCGGTTGACATGTAGTGTGAGCGCTGACCGTGCTAGAGCACAAAACAGGACGTGTGACGTCACGTTTTTGCGACACTCCAAAACCACCCTTAATTCTCACCTTGTCAATGTACGGGAACTGTAGTCGGTAATCAAAGCTGCAAAGTCCTTGCTGTACTTCAACTGGTACCTTGCAAACCTCCTCGTACGAGCAGCACAATTGCATGAACATTTTCGTGCCACAAAAGCGATATACCTGTTTAGCAACAGTCTGTGAGAGGGCCGTGGACCACCCACGGACTAAACTGCTCAAAATTACTATCAACAGAGTAACCAGAGAGAGAGACTCCATTGCATTCAGCGACAACGCCGCTCTTCCTGTTTATCCTGAAACCGTCGCACCATAATGACATAAGCTGCATAAATATATGCAGCAGTCATGCAATGTAACATGCTATTTAGCTGCATACAGATCAGCAACAGGGAAAGCACCACTGAAAGCAGCTCCTCCATGTTCACCATGTTGGAATGCTGATTACTTCTCATAAAGGTAACCAGGTGACCAATCAAACAATGATAGGGTGTAACTAAATGGATCAAATCAGGGATAAGAGTTGGGACCCATTAGCACTTTCAGTTTTTAAGTCTTTGTTTTCATTTATCCACACTGCAACTCCAAAACGTTTTCAGAAGTATATGGATGAGAGACTATTTACAAAAGTCTCTGTCTTTGGAGGCTCAAAATTCCAGGGTTGTGTGTATGAAAAGAAAAAATGGAGACTAATGTCTGTGTTTTAAAACAACAACATAGCACTGTGGAAATAGCATCATACAAGCAGTGGGACCAGTGGTGCAGATAAAATCACCTCCTGCCCCATCTGACAGTGAGTACAGGCAGATCAGGGGAGGAGGGCCCTTGTAGGGAATTCCTGACAGTCATCACTAGCAGCTGCACTCCTCACACTATGCTAGCTCCGTTTCTGAGTGGGACCTAAAGTCACTCTAGCTAAGCTAGCCAAAGTGTCAGCTACCATACCGGTAGATACTGTAGCAAGATTCATAGCCAAGTTACAAATAAAACAATGTGTTTGGTGATTGAGTTCCATTGAAATGTTACATTTGAAATTACCTACAACTTCAGAAAAAAGCAACTCTATGAAACTCCCAATCAGGTTTATTTACTTATTCAACGAAGGTGCCAGAACATTGCTCTGGATCATTCTGGCCAACTATAACCCCTGCTAGCAATACCAACCTCAGTATCTCTAGTTTACAGTGCGACTCCCCCAGTCCAGCAGAGAGCAGCTTCACCCCTGAATCCTGCAGGTCATTGTCACTCAGGTCCAGCTCTCTCAGGTGTGAGGAGTCTGACCTGAGAGCTGAAGCCAACATTTCAAAGCCTTTATCTGTGAGACAGCAGCTGTTCAACCTGGAAAAGGATTAGTCAGTAATAGCAGTAATAATGGTAATTCAAAATGAGCATTTATTTTCAGTATAACTGGAAAAGGCAGCTGTTGGAACAACAACATTGTAAATCTCGGAGAGCCCTGTCACCCACTCCTTCAATCTAATACATACTCCCTGCATATTTACCAACCTGTGCAATTACTAGAAGTACTGGATGGCTCAAATGTAAATGCTAAAGCCAATAATTGTGTTTTTACCTAAGTCCTAGTTCTGACATGTAACTCAAACTGCACCTATTAATTTATTGCAAGTTCCACAGACATGCCAATTTGCAGAATCTTTCTCTACCAATTTGGTGGTTACCTGTATTTCTGTGTGTATGTCTTAATGTCATTTATATGATTCATATTTTTTTATTTTTAAATATTTATATTCTATTTATTCCTCATTTGCACTATGACCAACATTTTCTGTGACATTAACATAGATGGAGCAGCTAGAAACATTTTATAATGTTTTGGGTTTTTTTTTTTTTTTGGTGGGCAGAGTTAATTAAATTGTGCTCACAATTTAGTTCTCACAAAATACTAAATTTAGTTCACATAGTCCTTGAAATTTGCATACTATTTTTTGAGCTCAAACTTTTTTGAGCCATTTTGAGCTGTTGAATTAATTTTCAATTTCATTGAATTTAACGTTTTATATGTGTTATAAAGAAAATGTGAACACAAAGCAATATGCTGTAGTGAAGTGATACTATGGGATTTGTGGTGGTAAATTTATTTGCGTAAAAATTTGTAACAATGCACAATATGTCTCCCAATCGTATTTGGTCTTATTGCATGAGATCTGGCACTGCTGACACAGAATCATAAAAAAACCAGACTGGAGTTGGTAGAAATGTACTTGAGGAAGCCAAAATCCTTCTGGGAGAATGTCTTGTGGACAGATGAGATCAAGGTAGAGCTTTTTGCTCATCATTCTACTGTTTATACATAATGGAATGAGGCCAACGAAGAAAAGAACTTGGTACCTACAGTCAAATATGGTGGAGGTTCAAAGATGTTTTGGGGATGTTTTGCTGCCTCTGGCACTGGATGCCTTGACTGTGTGCAAGGCATCATAAAATCTGAAGACTACCAAAAGATTTTGGGGCGCAATGTAGGGCCCAGTGTCAGAAAGCTGGGTCTGTGTTAGAGGTCATGGGTGTTCCAGCAGGACAATGACCCCAAACATATCTCTAAAAGCACCCAGAAAAGGTTGAAGAAAAAGCGCTGGAGAGTTCTGAGGTAGCCAGCAATAAGTCCTGATCTAAATCCAAATGAACACTTATGGAGAGATCTCAAAATTGCTGTTGGGAGGGGAACCCTTCAAATCTGAGGAACCTTCACCAGTTTGGTCAAAAATTCCAGTTGAGAGCTGTAACAACTAGTTGATGGTTATAGGAGGTTTTTTTTCAAAGGGCGTGCAACCAAATATTAAGTTGAGGGTGCCAATAATTCTGTCCGGCCCAGTGCTTGAGTTTTGAATGAAATGATGTCAAATTTGTTTTTTTCCCCCTGTTTCTTTGTGTTGTTCCAATGCACAAAAAGGAAGTAAACATTTTTAATTGTAACAATTTTCTTGGAGGAATGGAAAACTTCCAGGGGTGCTGTTCAACCAAATGACTATTTCAACATTTCTTTAAATACTAGAACTCGTGAGCAAGTGGAAATTAGCTGGAGAATATTTTAAAATGAATTTGAGGAAGCACTACTTTATACAGCGTGTAGTTGTATCACGCCCCAATTTTTGTTTAGGCAGGAACATAAACAAAACATTAAATAAAAAATAAAAATTTTATTAATTGTTCAAAATCCCCTTTATAAGTCATGATGTTGAAATCATATGACAATACGGTTTCCAGGGTCAACCTGGGCACAAGCCAAAATACTGCGTGTTGCGTGTCTCGGGGTTTTAATTGATTCAGAACAAAAAAAATTATGAATTGACCTTATACTGTTTTCAGTGTAACCAGAATGAGTAGAGGTAGTGGCTGTGTAAACTAAACAACCCTTTTTCACATTTTTTTCATGTTTAGTATTAGGTGTGTAACTGTAACCAAAATTCATGGAACAAACCTTTCTGGTTGTGGTTCAGGGCAATTTTTTTGGTAGAGCAGGGAAACAGAATTTGATCTGATATTATTTATTATTAAAACTGCAAACACAATGTGTCTGTTGACATGTCTACATACAAAGAGATGCTTATATTCGCATAATAAAAAATATATAAAATTTTAAAATGAAGAATATAATATCATAACAGTCATGATTAACTAAATCCCATGTCCTCAACTTCCAAGAATGGTCATCTATCTGTAGCCGAATTTGCTTAAATGCCACAAAACACTGTTTCTGCATTGCTCCAATTCTCTAATTTGGATAATGTCATCTCAAACAAGTTAGCAAGTTGAATGTGATTTCAATAACTTATTTGGGATCAGTGTAACACAGCCAACGGTCTTTGTTATATCAGCTACTCTCTCTCTAGTGTGTGTAATTTACTGGGAAACCAAAATGTTCTCAAACTGCCGATCATGATTGACTGTAAACAGAATCACCCATAACAAACTCACAGACACAATTAGCATGTTTTATAATTTCTAATTTCTGTCCCTTAGAGTAAAGGCTGATTTTTTTATTATGATTTTTAAGATCGTATTTTATTAATAGTTATATGTGTAGTTAAGTAGATGTTAGGTAGCTCCTGCTCTAATACTGATTATACTTGTACCGGGGCATTTATTGCAAGCTCAGCCAAGATGCACTTTAGTTTAGAACAACTCTAGTTGACTCCATGACAGCAGGAATGTTTGCAATGTGCTATTTGCCTCATTTGTACACTGTTTTGGGCAAAAATATCTGCTAAATATGTAAATGCCTGTGTGTATAGAGCAGGGCTGGGGAACCTGTTCCATGGCGGGCTGGTGTGGGTGCGGGTTTTTGGGATAGCATCTCCATCAGCCAATAATAAATCAGTGGTTCTCAACTCCAATCCTAGAGACCCACTGTTATTGGCTGATTGAGAGGTCATTCCAAAAACCCAGCACCAGGCCTCCATGGAACAGGCTCCCCACCCCTGGTATAGAGTATACATGGCTGTGCAAAACTATTTCTGAACTGTTACTATGGAATTCTGTGCAATACTTTTCTGATGTTCCTGGCACTGTGACTTTTTAATGTCATTTATCATTCAGATCTTTCTATCTGTCTGTTTCCTTCAATACCAAGCATTAAGCACTATTTTGTTTCTGTTGTCCCTCAACTAAGCCTATATAAAGCATATTGTATCTATTTAAATATTTGTGCTGCACGTCAGACTAGACTAGTCACATACCATTTACAAATCCCATATTTATTTAAACCCTAATTGGTTGATTTTTAATTATATAAATGCTTTAGTTTTATAATTATAGATGGTATCATAAATATTATCACTGAATCAAAATTACTTACAGAACTGTCCTAGATTTCTTGACCACAGGCAGCAGCCTCTGAAGTCCTTCATCTGTTCTGTTGTATTTCTTCAGATCGAACACATCCTGCTCTTTATCTGACATCAGTAACACAAAGACCAGAGCTGACCACTGGGCAGGTGAGAGGTCTTCGGCTGTAAAACTTTCTGAATTCAGGTAACTTTGTACCTCCTCTACCAGAGATTTGTCATTTAGTTCATTCAGACAGTGGAACAGGTTGATGGTTCTTTCTGGAGATAAATTCTGCTGTATTTTCTCCTTGATGTATTGGGCTGTTTCCTTAATGTTATGTGATTTGGTTCTTTTCTGTGGCAGTAGCCTTTTTAACAAAGTCTTATTGGAATCTATTGACAGGCCAAGGAGGAAACAGAGGTAGAGGTCTAAGTGTCCATTCTTGCTCTTTATTGCTTGATCCACTGTAGTCTTCAACAAATCAGCTGATGTGTTTGATAGAGACATATATAAAGCAGCAAGATACTCCTGAATGCTGAGATGCACAAAGCTGTACATCTTCTCATGATACAACCCAGACTCTTCTTTAAAGACTTCTGTGCACACTCCAGAGTAAACTAAAGCTTCATTGACATCAATGTTGCACTTTTCAAAATCCTCCTCATAAAATATGAGATTGCCTTTTTCAAGATTCTGAAAAGCGAGTTTACCAAGTTTAAGAAGGAATTTTTCATTATGTTTTAAGCATGCATTTTGTTCTATTTCTGGATTTTTCACATACTTATCTTTTAAACCTGTCTGAAAGATCAGGAAGTGTGTGTACATTTCAGTCAGAGTTTTTGGGATTTCTTCACTGTCAGTTTCACTAAAAAGTCTCTCAAGAACAGTGGCTGAAATCCAGCAGAACACAGGTATGTGACACATGATGAAGAGGCTCCTTGATGATTTCACATGTGTGATAATCTTGCTAGCCAGGTTCTGATCATTAAATCCTTTCCTGAAATACTCCTCCTTGTGGGCATCATTGAATCCCCGTATCTCTGTCACCTGGTGGACACACTCAGGAGGTATCTGATTGGCTGCTACTGGCCGGGAGGTTATCCAGAGTAGAGCAGATGAAAGCAGATTCCCCTTAATGAGATTAGTCAGCAGCACATCCAGTGATGTTTTCTTTGTTACATCAAACCAGCTCTCATTGTTCTGAAAATCTAAAGGAAGGCGACACTCATCTAGACCATCAAAGATGAACAAGACTTTGTACCTGAACAACTCAGTGGATTCAAATGATTTCAGATCTGGGACAAAGTGGTGAAGCAGTTCAATCAGACTGTATTCATCCTTAATTAAATTCAGGTCCCGGAACGGAAGAGCAAATATGAAGTTTATCTCCTGGTTTGCTTTTCCATCTGCCCAGTCAAGAATAAATTTCTTCATGGAAACTGTTTTTCCAATACCTGCAACACCTTTTGTAAGGACAGTTCTAATTGGTGTTCCATGGCCACTTAATGGTTTAAAAATGTCATTGCACTTGATTATAGTATCACTTGTCACCCTTTTCTTGGATGCCGTTTCAATATGTCTCACTTCCTGTTCATCCCTGTCTCCTCGAGTTCCACCTTCAGTTAAGTAGAGTTCTGTATAAATTTCACTAAGTAGTGTTGGGTGTCCTTCCTTAGCTTTCCCTTCAAATACACACTCAAATTTCTTTTTCAGGGTACATTTTATTCTCTGCTGGCATTGTAACAGGAGTTCCCCTGAAATTCAATTAGAAAACACAAAGTCTCTGTTTATTATATTTGTTTACATATTTTATTATCTTTCAACAGAGTAACCACATATTACCTTAAGGACCTAAATTTTCTTCTGTTGTTGCAATATATGTTGCATTCACAAAATGATAAAAAAGTTTTCAAAACACTAACATATAAGTCAAAATATATTAAAATGAAAAAGTTACATTTCTTTTCATCATACCTACACTATATGGACAAAAGTATTGGGATACGTGGCCAAAACACCTACAGGAACTTTTATGACATACCATTCTAAATCCATAGGCATCAATATGAAATTGGTCCCATCTGCAGCTATAACAGCTCTAAGCACTCCTCTGGGATGGTTGTCTATGAGATTTTGGAGTGTCTGAGTATCCAGAAGAGCAATTGTGTGGTCAGGTATTGATGTTGGATGTGAAGCCTCGCAATTACCATTCAATTTAATCTCAAAAGTGTTTGATGGGTTTTAGGGCAGAGCTCTGTGTGGACCAGCCAAATTCCTCCACACTAAACTCACCCTACCCTGTCTTTGTGAAGCAGAAAATGGCCTTCCCTAAACTGATCCCACAAAATTAGAAGCATAGAATTGTCCAAAATGTCTTGGTTTGCTGAAGCATAAAAAGTTTCTTTCACCGGAATTTAGGGGTCTAGCCCAACGCCAGAAAAACAACACCATACCTTTTCCCCCCTTCCAACAAATTTTACAATTGGCACAGTGCAATCAGGCAGGTCATTATCTCCTGGCAGCCACCAAACCCAGACTCATCCATCAGACTGCTAGACAGAGAAGCATGATTCGTCACTCCAAATAACATTTCCACTACTCCAGAGTCCAGTGGCAACATGTGTTACACCACTCCATCTGACACTTAACATTGTACTTGGTGATGTGAGGCTTGCATGCAGCTGCTCAGCCATGGAAGCTCATTTCTTGAAGCTCCTGACAAACAGTTTTGTGCTGAGGTTAATTCCAGAGGAAGTTTGGAACTCTGCAGTTATTGAGTCAGAGTGTTGGCAACTTTTACGCACTATGAGCCTCCACAGTCACCAAACCCACTTTGTTACTGACTTATTGCAAAGGCATCCTATGACAGTACCATGCATGGATTCACCGAGCTCTTCAGAATGATCCATTTTTTCACAAATATTTGTAAACCTGACTGCATGGCTAGATTTTATATTGCTGTGGTAATGGGTCTGAATGAAACATCATAAATTCAGTGATTAAGAGGTGTATCTCAATACTTTTTGTCCATAGAGTACAGTTTTTTTCTAAAGTACAAACATAAACAGAATGGCATAAAACTTACTCTTCTCCAATCTTTCAGCAAGATCATCTTGTTTCATGGTCCTCAGGATGTACAGTGTGATCTTCAAAGCTCCCTCTCTAGCACCAATTTTCTGCGTCTGATCATCACTGCCCAGGTAATTGTCCTCATCCAGCAGAGACTCAGAGCATTCTGGGCAATTCTGGCCTAGATACTGTGTGAACTTCTTCAGCTCATCCTTCAGGAACCTTACAGTATTTTCCTCTAGTGACTAAAATAAACAGTTACAGTTAAATGATTACATTTGTCATAACTTTTCACAGTTTCATTTGTGAATTTCAGTTGTAAAAATATTGCTTTTACCAGCATTACCTGCATACTGCATAGGAGTGTAATGGTACACATATTCGTACCAAAAATTCTTGGTACGGGTTTTTGGTTCAGAATGAATATCTACCGAAACAAATGCAAAACCTTTGTGTGTTTCCCCTGAGCACGTTTCGGAAAGGGGCAGATGAATCTCCATCTGCCACTACGCATGCGTGCATACTTCCTAATGTGAAACTGGAAGTTGTTAATGTGAAATTGAGTACAGTACAGGTATTTTTTAAATGTTGCACCATAATGCATATTTATTTTACTATGCTTTGTAATTTTTGAGACAATGTGTGTTGTGTTGCACAGTTCAAATACAAAACTCTAAGTTGTTAATGTGAATACAGTACAGATTAGGTACAGGTAATTTTCTAACTGTGCACCTTAACAGATATTTTATTTTTATTTACTTAACAGAATATTTATTTTGATTTACTTTTAAGTAAATTTTAATTTTATTAGTAGGTTGCAGTAGTATTGACAGGGACAGTGAAAACACAGTAAAACACTGTTTAATAAAGGGGAAAAAAAGCAATTTGTTTATTTTACCCCCACTGTACCAAATATGTACCGAACTGTGACTTCAAAACCATGATTTCTGTGTACCTTTACACCCCTAATGTATTTTACTGTGAAAAAAGTCAGATAATCCAAAGAAATGCCCTGTAAATAATTTTAATGTTGGAATAAAACTATGATGTATGTCAAAGTTCACTGACTTGGCCATTTAAAAACTTCTCCTTAGCCTAGAATTTTGTTACTACGGGATGGAAGAAGAACAACCCAAATTCAGTCTTCACATGTAATGGTAAATGAGGCAAAAAAGGACCATGAAGGATCAAATCAGGATGTCAGGAGGAATGACAGGCTAATATGATGAAAGAATAGTGCAAGAAACACTGACTAGCTACACAGGGGAACAGAGCAGGACCAACCACCACTGAGAGACACAGTAACATTTGTAATGCCTGAGCAGAGTGAGTGAGTAAGTATGCACAGAAGTAAGGAGGGCTAAGGGGAGACTGGTGTAAAACTTTATGAGATTAAGGGAAGGAATTGTGATGGCGAGCAGAGACCACTGCTAGCCAAGCAGGAGCACAACAGGAAAGAATGTGAAATTGGCTGCAACCATCCACACTATCCATGTATTTATTGTTTGGATTATTGACATATCATGTTTAGCTAATCAAGAACACCAAATTGCAGTGGTACCTCGGTTCACAAACTTAATCCATTCCGGATCGAATCCTAAAAAATATGGTTTCTGATCGAATTTCTCCCATAAGAAAGCAATTAGTTCTCGACCCTCTAAAATTACACCTAAATGTTTTTTTAGCATTTAAACACAAAAAACAGGATGAAACAAGAAGAGCATCTTAATGGCTTCCAAAACGATAAAGATCTTATACCAACATTACCCCTGTCCTGCCCCGATCGTCCGCTCCTTCCATGTGCCATGCCCCCTCGTTACCCTCATGTGGAATCCACATGTGATCAGCTGCTTCTGGTTGTTGTCTTTAGTCTTCTGTATTAAGTCTGCATTTCAGTTTGTTTCCCCAGTCTGGTCATTGGGTGTGTTCGGCTTGCTTACAGCGCTGGCTTAAAGCAACGCATTATGATCCTGACACAATGCATTACGGTTAGATGTATTGCGACCTCTGACCTGGCTGCACAAACTGGAACCGCCTCCATGACAACACATTTATTGGCTTATTGGCTGAAGAGTTTAGTTACACACATGACGTTTGTATCCCAGGCAGTTTCGATGCATAATCTGTTATTTCTCCTGAATATCACATAAAGCAGTGAGAACTTCAGTTAATTTATCTGGTAAAATGAAGTTTAAATAAATGACATAAATGCTCTAATAGTACACGTAAGTTAGTGGTTTATTTAGTGTTAGTTACTGTAATGTTGCGTTGCTTTAACTGGTTAATTGTCCAGTCTGTGAAGAAGGCATTCAAGTAAGAATTGCATTGTAGTACAGTATGACTCATTTCCTGGCGCGTACAATTTATATGAGGTCAGCGCTCACGGTTCGACTTCTGATTTGCAGATCGAGTTCAAAGTCAAACTGGTTTGTTCGACTTTCAAGAAATTTGAGTTTTAGTGAGTTAGAGAACCGAGGTACCACTGTATTCAGCTGATAAATTAATTAGTTAAATGAGGTGCCCCAGAGGAGATGTTTGCTGACTGAAGCTGTTAGTTATATATATATATACGCACATATATACAGTATGGACACTTCATACATACTGCAAATATGGATGATAAATCTCTTTCATGACACACATCTGATTTTTCCATTTTGTTTCTGTGAATAAAACACATTGAATCAGCAAAAATGTAGCAGAATGGCAAAAGCTGCTTATACTGCAGAGAAACTAATCTAGTGCTATAGCATATATTTGAAAATATGTAACTGGCATCATTTTTTTAAGCTTCATAATTAAATTCTTATAAAAGTAGAAGGGAGCAAGTGATATGAACCACCATATTGTACCCAAAAATTCAGCAACATTAGCGGTTACTTCCTTTAGTCTGATTAACATAGTACAAAACATTTCAACTTGTTAACCCAAGATATCTAACCAAAAGCACATTTGAGTTTCAGTCTTAGTTCATCCATCCATAATTTTCTTTTAATGGAATCTGAATAATTCTATTGGTCTGATTTTTAAACATATTTTGACAAAGAGGTATACAATATAGCCTTTAATATAGCAGCCATGGCTGATATAAAACATGTTTAGTTTCATTACACAGAATATCCAAATTCCAACATGTAGCTTGCAAATAATTACGTGATTATTTTTTAAAAAAATTGCAAATATTTCAGTGGAACATTAAATATTAAATATCGTACCTGAGCAGACATGATCAAGTGAAATTAAACTCTTAGATGACTGAAAGTTAAGGTGTCTGTTAACTTGTCGTAAGTTGAACATGTAGCTTCAATTATAAAAAATCATGTTTTGTAGTCAGTTTTTGCAGAATTCACGTAGTTTTAGCATAACATGCAACAACATAAAATTTACTAGAATAATTTATATTAACACAACATAATTTTAATGGGTTAAGTTTCCAGATCCATCCATCCATCCATTTTCCAAACCACTTATCCTCACAGGGTCGTGGGGGGTCCGGAGCCTATCCCGGAAGCAACGGGCACGAGGCAAGGAACAACCCTGGATGGGGGGCCAGCCCATCGCA
>JABFDZ020000064.1:11130-24837 GCA_019775955.2 Pollimyrus isidori | reverse complement strand
TCACTGGGGCAGTTCGCAGCCGAGTGTGAAGCGGCTGGAATGAGAATCAGCACCTCAAAATCCGAGACCATGGTCCTTAGCCGGAAAAAAGTGGAGTGCTTTCTCGAGGTCAGGGATGAGGTCCTTCCCCAAGTGGAGGAGTTTAAGTATCTCAGGTTCTTGTTCAAAAGTGAGGGAAGGATGAAGCGGGAGATTGGCGGGTGGATAGGTGCGGCATCAGCAGTGATGCGATCTACGTTCCTAACCTCACCTATGATCACAAGCTGTGGGTAGTGACCGAAAGAACAAGATCAGCGGCCAAAATGAGTTTTCTCCGCAGGGTGGCTGGGCTCTCCCTTAGAGATAAGGTGAGGAGCTCGGTAAATCGGGAGGGACTCAGAGTAGAGCCGCTGCTCCTCCGCATTGAAAGGAGCCAAACGAGGTGGCTCAGGCATCTGTTTAGGATGCCTCCTGGACGCCTTACTGGTGAGGTGTTCCGGGTATATTCCACTGGGAGGAGGCCCCAGGGAAGACCCAGAACACGCTGGGATTCCCCCAGAGGAGCTAGAGGAAGTGGCCGGTGAGAGGGAAGTCTGGGTTTCCCTGCTGAGACTGCTGCCCCCGCGACCGACTGACCTCGGATAAGCGAAAGCTGATGGATGGATAAAATTTCTTGAGTATCAGCAAGTGAAGTTATTCAGGCATGGTTCAATCCTAATCAGTTTAATTTAGAAATACCTCCATGGGTTTTAAATCTAAATTAAAACATTTTTAAATCTATCTTGCCCCAAATTATTATCAAAATTGTATGTTATTGTCAAAAATAGATGACTCAATTCCCTCCCAACCTCAAAATGGGAGCAAGATCTAAACATCGATTTAGAGAAAACATTTGGAAAGAAATATGTTTAAACACTTTTAAAATAAATAAAAGTACCAACTTACAACTTATGCAATACAAAACTCTCCATAGAATACACTACACAGGACAAAGGATGTTCCAAATGGGCCTTATACACTGAAACTTATGCACCCATTGCTCAGGCAACTTTGTGGAGAACTACATGTATGCCATATGGTCCTGCACACCGGAAATTCTAGCGGAGGATATATGAAGATCTGTCAATATGGTTTATTGTGATTGTTACGTCCAGCGCCATCCGCTCCTCCTGTGTGCCACACCCACCTCGTTTACCTCCTGTGATTGCCCATTGTTTTCACCTGTGTGGCATTGCCGCTCGCCTATCCTGTGCTTGTCTGATGTATTTTGGTCTGCGTCTGCGTCTATTCCTGCAGACGCGGTATTAAGGTTGTTACATGTCGTGGTGTTGTACAATAAACGTCCGTTTGCCCTCACTCCTGTCTGGACCTCGCTCCTTCGCCGCCCGGCACAGCCCACGGACACAACAGTGATATCCCAACCTCACCCACATTGTGCATTTTAGGTGATGCATGTGAATTATATATGGAATAAAATAAGGTGCACATACTCCTTAGTGCCCTAGGCATTGCAAAGAAAAAATATTCATGAACTGGAAATCAAATATCAAAATTATTTATGTATTACTCAGTATAGAATTTCACTTTTAGATCACATAAGTCTGGAGAGAATGGGCCTCATTCACCAACCGTTCTTACGAATAAATTTGTTCGTAAACCCCACGTACACACTTTTTAATGAAGATTCTGACCTATTTATAATCCGAATGATAGCTGTTACTACCATTAAAATAATTTTTACACTTTAAAATTATTTTGTTATATTTCTCTTTCATAAAATATTAAAATAATATCATTTTATGAACTGTAGAATGAATAAAACTATAACCAATTATTTTTAACAAACTATCATTACTCAAATGTGCGTACAAATGGTCTTGAGTTTGCATAGATTCTGTTTTTAGCTAAGAACAAATATAGATAAAAAAACATTGGTGAATGTCAGAATCTTTGCAAAAAAAGTATGTACGTGGGGTTTAAGAACAAATTTGATCATAAGAATGGTTGGTGAATGAGGCCCAATGTCTGCTCCCTTCCGAAAAAGTCTCTGGTCCACACTGACCATTATATAGGGAGGGTGGTTGGCTGTGGTCTCATCTTCTCGTGGTCCGGGCAGGTGGCAGGGTTGGGTCCTTGAGCAATTGCCATCTAGTGGCTTTTTGTGGCTTGGGGGACTGTGGCTGCTATGTTGTGATGTGTGGGTGTCTGCCCTGGCTGGTGGTGGGTGGGAGCTTGGGTGGGTGTTGCCTGATGATCATGGGGCGTGGGATCTGGAGTGCTGGTGGTGGCAGGGGCTGGCCCTGGGATGGGTGGTTGGCCTCTTCGGTGCGGGCCTGGGTATGGGGGGGATCGGTCCATGTCTGGCCATTCGACTTGCGCATTGTTGTGGGTGGCATGTCTTGGGTCTAGGCTAGTCTACCACATTTTTGTTGTTGAGTGGTTGGGTGTTTGAGTGTAGACTGCCTTTCTGGGTGTGGTGGGGGGTTCAGGTTTTGACACTGGCGGTGCTCCCGGGTGTTGTTGCCGGAGGCCCCGGGTCCACTCCTTCCCGCATGGCAGTGGAGGGCTGGGGTGCCTACTGAGCCAGCTGGTTAGCTGGCTCTCTTTTGACAGGGGGGGAGTAATCTGCCTCCTGGTCTTATGAATCCCAATTCCTCTTCCCCTTCATTAAACACCATGCCATGCACACATGTAGGATCTTGGGGTGGGCATATGCCGTGCATGCTATGATGGGGAGGGCTATTTACATGGCCTTATTCACTGCGCCGTGCGGCATTATGACTCCCCCTATTTTAATTGCACTTTAGTCATCACATACCAGTAGAGGTTGTCATCGACTTACAACCATGATTGGTTCATACTGTACAGTAATGTATTGTTATAAAAATCTAAAGTAAGTCATACCTTATCATAATTTTCTTTGTTCATTATGTATTGTTATACATCATACTTTTCTCTGTTCATTATTGTCATACATCATGATTTTCTTGGCTCATTATAGTTATACTGTTACTGGGATAACAGTTAGTGGTTTATCGCGTGCGGGAATGGTAGTGATACCGGGAACTGGTGCGCAAACTGTTGTACACCCAGCTGGGCAACATTTGTGCTGCCAGACATACTAGCTGCGATCATGGTCGTAAAGTCCATTGGTTGTAAATTGGATAGGTCGTAAGTCGACGAGGACCAGTATACACACAGAGCCTTGGGGGGTGGGGGCACTACTCAGAGGCTGGCGGTCTCACTCGCCTCTGAGTTGTTGCCGCCCTCAATTTCACTCATACCATATACATTGAGGGTCTTGATGGGGTGGGGGATGTGGAGGATAGCTGTTCACAAGCAGCACTCCTCCACGCTTCCCCCGTCGATTTCAAATTCATCTTAGTTTCTCAACATTCATACTCATCCCCTACACTACATACAGTCACATACATCATCACACGCATCCAACACTCTTTCTCTCACACAGGTGCATGGGGGAGGAGAGTGGACAGATGTTCCTACACCTTAACAGGTGTTCGTCCTCTCCAGCATGGGCAGGGCTCTCTTCTGCCTTTTTTTTCTTCCCTCTCCTTTACAGATGCAGCAATTGGAGATTATTTGCTTTCAACTTTACTCCTATTGTACAATCTACATTTTTGGTCAGATTATTCAGGCAGTGTCTAGGGCCCCTGTGCTTATGTTGAACTGTACATAAAGATTCATGTACCATTTCCGTATTCTGGTATAAACACTGCTGTACAGAATCTTTTGCACTACTGCTGTATAAATGCATGTATGTATACATACATACACTCACAGAATTACAATAAAGCTGATTTTGACAAAGTACCTTGGTCAAGGGCCCAACAGTGACATAACCCTGCTGGCCACAAGATTCAAACCAGTCACCATCCGATTAGTCCTATACTACTGAGAAACTAATACATGTTTTTGTATACAGTAGGCTAGATTACTGTAATGCTTTATTATTTGGTTCTACACCTTACAGAGTATTCGAAATGCAGCAACTTGAATTGACACCAGGAGCAGGAAGGTGAAACATATAACTATTGCTCTTAGTTCCCAGCACTGACTCTCAGTTAGGCTCAGGGCTGACTTAAAAGCGTCCTAACATATGAGGTACTTAAAGGTCTAGCACCTGCCTACCTAACATAAATGATTCATGTTTATAAGCCACATCTTACACTTAGATTATAAGAAAGCAGGATTCATTGTCATCACACATATAAATAAAATAACAATTAGTGGTAAAGCTTTCTGTTACAGGTCCTATATACTGTAGAATGTTTTGCCAACTCATGTTTGGGATGCCAAATTGGCCTCAGTCTAAAATCTTGATTTAAATTTATTACTTCAGTTTAGTCGCTTTACCCATAACAAACTGTAATTACAGCTGCTGGTGCTTGTTGGAGTTGTACTCTGTCGGGTCCGTTGATGAGAAAAGATTCACAGCTGGGATGAGGAGTAGTTGCAAAGCACGGGTTTATTTTCTGCAGATTATAATTCGGGAGTGACAATCTGACATACATGCAGTATGTACAGGAAGAGGCTCAACCATATGTATTGGCTCTGTCCTTCTTATAGCCCTTTTGGGCATGTTACCCCTCTCTCGGTACCTTCCATCTACGTGGCAACCATATGTTTGGTGTTTGCTCTAGTTAGTCGGCTAGTCCTTGTCCTTGGGGAAGGCTCAAGATAAGCAAGGGCCTCTTACGTGGTCTCTCTGCCTCCTCTATCAGTCTTGATTGGATCACCCTCCCCTGGCGGTGCCCGTACGTACCTGCTTCAGTTTAGCCGCAACCTTATAGAATTATACCCTCAATTTCCCCCTTTTGATCTCCACTCGGAGATCACCCTGATTATGCTGATTGATAATATTTTGCCCTTTTTATGAAATTTTGCATTCCCCCCTTTTGATCTCCACTAGGAGATCACCCTAATGGCGGGGGTTCAAAGCTGTCCTGAGGACTAACATCCCTCTCCGGCCCACCCGGCAGGTGAGACGAACTGACAGTGCACGCAGACAGGGAATACAACAACAACCACGAGTAACCAAAATAGCAGAAAAAGTAGCAATGGATAATAAAAGCGAGCTCATTAGACCTTTCCACGGTCGAACACCGAGGTCAGCCAAGCCTCCCAGTAGCATCGTTTTGGAGAGGGTCCAGAGACCCTCGAGTGCCCTGGTCACTGAGCCATCGGGGGCTGTGTTATTGGGAATACACGTACAGCATACGTCCCCAAACATAGCGCACACTCCCCTCTTTCCGGCAAGTAGCATATCCAGTGCAAGGCGGTTTCGCATCGCCATCAGGGAAGTAGGGCCTAATTGCTCTGCCAGGCCCGCCCCTGTATCCCTAGTCAGGTTGGACTGCCGCAGAATGTTATAGTGTACATAGTTAATCCGACCCACATTTTTATTGGGAATGATGGGAAATATGGCCACTACAATAGGAATATTCTCAAATCCCGCAGCGACCTGGTCGGCCAATTTGAACTCCTCTGGCAATCCTCTCGGGATCCCTATTGCGTCAATGTAGATGGGGGAATCTACTGTGAGGTGAAAGTTTGGCACCTCGCGTCTGTGTCTACTCTGTACGCGGCTTCACCATCCCCCTGCCAGACTCCTGTTTGGTGCAGCCATAGTGACTTCCAGTATCTCAGAACGTTCTCCTATCAGCACTAACGGCACCATTAATCTCACCAAGGCGCATAACCCATGACCACTGAGCGGCATCCTAACGAGCAACTTTTCACGGCCACAATACAATTGGGCCAGAACGGGCCCAATGTCCTACATAGTCTTCACTGGACTTATTGTCTATGGTGTCACGACACCAGTCACTGGGAATGTCCCTGACATGGGGACCAGACCCCGCGAAGTTGAAGCAGAGGTATTCCGCTTTACCTGGGCGGGTAGTGAATGGTCCTGCTTTAGTCCTGTTATCTATGGGTGGAAAAACAGATGCCAAAGTGGTGCAGTTCACCGGTGTGGCCTCTTTGGTCAACGCTAACATGCAGGCATAACCCCAGTAGGGCTGGTTCCGTATAGAGTTGGGGTCTTGCCGAAGTACAGGCCACACAGCTCTCCATCTGTTGTTCTCTGGCATTCTGTGCCACCCAGAGGTTGCCATCCTTATACCCTGTGGCTAGTTTTAAAAGGTCTAGGGGTTTCAGTCTAGTATAATCTACCTGAAGGACTCTAGTATCATTAGCGAATTGTAACGGGGTGGTTGCTTGAATCATAGTGGGCCCCCTAGCGGGCTGTGGGGCAATGTTAGGGGGTTCAACAAATTGGATACTCACTTGGATATTCCAGGGGTCCTCTCCGGACTGGTCCACTCCCAACAAAAGCTTTTACATGGGCGCACCACTTTCCTGCCAATACGACACCCTATATTGTGCAGGGTAGTATAGCAGAGCCATAGGTCATATCCCCGGTATGATGCGTTCTGGCGCTGACAATTTATCACGTCACATAGGTCAAACAGGAACGTGGTGGGGGTGCCTCTTATGTACTGGAGTTGCAGGAGTGCCTCTCCCCGGTAGCCCATGCAGTTGGCAGCTTTTGTGTGGACAGTGGAAAGCAGTATTATCATAACCATAATCATAAACACTCTAAGCATTATAAGCATCACGCATAACACACAACACACTCGTTTCCCCCAAATTCCCCCTTTTTATCTTGGTCTCCATCCTGGTCCTGATGATCTGCGACGGATGAGGCGCTGATTTCTTCAATCAGCAGGGATTTCTGTTGAGACCGGAGCTGCGTCTAGTTCAGCTGAACTGACGCTCAGGGATTCTTCCCTCAGGGCCTCCTGGTTCTCTGCTGTGGTTCTGCCTGGGCCCTCCACAGCCGCGCACTGGCTCCAGTGAAAACCACGTGTCGCCTTTGCCTTTCAGACGGACACCATGTGACATCCTCTCTGTGACCTGGAAGGGGCCGGTCCACCTGGGCTCTAACCACTTCCGCTTGATGACTTTTAGGAAGACCCACTACGCCGTGTATGCTTTGGCTGGCTGATTCGCTGGTTTCGCCTCCTGGATCTGTTTGGAAAAATCTGCAACGAGAACTTGCTACCCATCATAGTATGCCCTGTGATTTCACTCCTCCTTTACATCAGGGATCCAGGTTAACCCTTTTTGGGGTCCTGGGAACTGCCTGCCTGTCTGGAGCTCAAAGGGGGTGAACCCGGTCCCCCGGTTTATGGAACACCTCACTGACATCAGTGCCAGTGGTAAAGCGTCAACCCAATTCATTTTGGTCTGTGCACAGATTTTTGCCAATTTTAGTTTTATTGATTGGTTCATTTGCTCCACTTTTCCCTGGGACTGCGGATGATACACAGTCCCAAACGCATGTTTCAGCCACAGTACTTTTTCCACCTTCTGTAGGTCCTCATTCTTAAAATGGGACCCATTATCTGACCGAATCCTATTGGGAAACCCGTATCGTGGTATATTTTGATTGATCAAAAACTTTACCACTGACGCCCCCATCCTCCTTTTTGTAGGCCATGCTTCAGGCCACCCTGGAAATGCATCAACACACATCAACATGTATTTTAGCCCTCTCACTGGAATCACCATGTCTATATAGTCTATGATGATTTCTTCTCCTGGCCTTGTGGACATTGGGAATTGTCCTTTCCCTGGCTTGACTGGGGTGCGCATTATACAATGTGCAGGCTGCACAGCTTTGCACATATCCCTGCACCATGTCTTTCATGAACGGATGCCACCATCCTGTTAAATTCTCTATCATCTGTCTTACCCCTGCATGACCTACCACGTGGGCTTCTGCCAGGATCGTATAGCGAAGGCCTGTGGGAAGGGCTGGCTTCCCTCCCTTACTCTGCCAAAGCCTCTCCTTTTTCGCCCACCCATTTTCTCTCCACATTGTCTTTTCCTCAGGAGAGGCCTTATCATGTTTGTGCTTTACTTCCTCTAGGGTCAGCCGGTATTTTGGGTGAACGTCCTCCTCTACCGTCACCAGCTGTTTAGACACTACATATCCTGCGACTCTTTGCTTCTGCACCTGCGGCCTGATTTCCCTTTGCCACCATTGTTCCTGACCCTCATGTCCCTTACATTTTACCACTGCCACTCTTTTTGGCGGCATCAAGGCTTCTGCCAGCCTTCTCATTTCCGCTTCATGTTTTATTGGCTTGTTCCCCGCGGTCAGGAATCCTGCCCTCAGCCATTGGCTGAGTTCCACATGCACTGCGTCTACAGCGTATGCTGAGTCTGAGTGTATGGTTACTTCTTTTCCTTCTGCTAATTCTAGGGCCTTGATTATCGCTATCACCTCGGCTCTCTGGGCCGACTGGGCTCCCTCAAGTTTTTCTGCCTTCAAGGTCACATATTCCTGGCCTTGTCTAGCCACCACTGCATACCCTGCCTGCAAACTGCCTGTATCTGCTCTAAAACAACACCCATCTGTGAACCAATCCTCTGTCCCTTCTATCTTTTCTGCTTCTAAGTCCGGGCTGACTTTCTCCTCCCTCTGAACTCGATACTTACATTCGTGCGGTTCTCCCCCACTCATGTGGTCTGCCATGTTGATCCCTTCGTTGGAAAAATTAAGATTTGGTGCCTCTAGTATTTTGCTGAGTGATGTCATGGTAAACGTCTGTGAATTCACATAAGCCACCACACTGTGCAAGGTCAGAATGTGCAGCGTGTGTCCCATCACTATGTGTGCTGTTTTCTGGATAATCTTAGCCACTCCCGCTGCATGCCTTGTGCACGCAGGGTGTCTTTTTTCTGTGGTGTCATGCTTTACGCTGTCATTCTGAAACAAGACGGCGTTAACCATGTCTCCGGTTTCAGAAACATCCAAATGAAACGGGAACAAGTAATCTGGGAGGGCTAGGTCCATGGCTTGAGCTAGTCTCTGCTTTAAGGTGATAAAAGCCTCCTCTGATGGCCGGTCCCAGTTAAGGGGTGCTTTGAGGCTATGTAGGCTGTGTTCTCGGACCAGAGCCCTCAGGGGTTGTGTGAGCCCCGTGTAATCTTGAATGTAGCTGCGGCTGTACCCTGTGAGTCCGAAAAAGGATTCCATGTCTTTTACCGTGATGGGCTTTGGGTAATTCAAGATGGCTGACCGACGAGCTGGGGAGACGCCTGTTCCTGCCGCTGACAACACTCACCCTAGGAAGGTCACCACCGTCCAGGCAATCTGTAATTTGTCTTTACTGACCTTAAAGCCTTTTTCTGACAGACGGCGCAGCACCGAATGGGTGGCCTGTAGGGCTGCCTCCGCTGTTGGGGCCGCAATCAGAAGATCATCCACGTATTGGACAAGGGTGACACCGTCCGAGAGAGGACACCCCTGCAAAACCTGCTTCAGGACCTGGTTAAAAATGCCTGGAGACAAGGTGAACCCTTGAGGCAAGCGGGTGTACCGCAGCTGACAGCCCCTGTAAGTGAAGAATATGTCCCTACACTCCTCTGCTAGGGGCAAACAGAAAAAGGCATTTGCCAGATCAATACATGTGAACCATTTTTGTTGCAGGGTCAGATTAGTTAGGGCAACATATGGGTTTGGGACTGGAGCAGTGGGGGTCAGCAGGAGATTATTTATGGCACGCAAGTCGTGGATCATCCGATATTTGCCCGTGCCGGGTTTTTCGACGGGGAGGATAGGAGTGTTCCACTGAGACATGGAGGGCTGTAACACCTGTGGGAATAGAATTAAAAGAATATAACTAAAACATGCATTTAAAAGAATATAAAGAACATATGCATTTAGAAGAATATAACTAACACATAGTGAAATATGCAGGCAACTAAGAGAAGGCCCTCAAGGCGCCTAAAGGCCTCCAAGGCTGTAGATAGCTCACAAAGTGGGGGAGAACAGTCATGACACAGAAACCATCCTCTGCTACCGCGGAGGTTGACTGTCCTTGAACATCTTTAGTCCAGGATAAGGAGAAGTCCTTACCATGATCAGATCAGGAGGGGCGGCCAAGCCCAAATTGGTTACAAGAGGGAAGGCCGGACACGTATACTTTGAGCATCTTGATGTACATGCCAAGGATGTATGTCTGAGAGTTGCTCCCCAATCAGCTGACGGTAAACAAACACCATGTTGACCTGCAACACCTCCAGCGACTCTAAGCGTGAATCTCTTCTCATCAACGGACCCAGTGGAGTTTACTCAGGTCCAGACTCCAACACACCCCAGCCCGCAAAAAGTCTTCTATAGTCTCAGCTATTCCCTCCTCTGCCGCCGGCTTGTGCTGGTACTGCCTGAGCCAGAGGGGGTCCTCCCCCGGTTGAAGTTGGAACTGCAGTTGGTTGAAGTTGGTTGTACTCCGCCGGGTCCATTGATGAGAAAAGATTCACAGTTGGGACGAGGAGTAATTGCAAGCCACGGGTTTATTTTCTGCAGATTATAATCTGAGAGCGACAATATGACATACATCCAGCATGTACAGGATGAGGCCCAACCATATGTATGGGCTCTGTCCTTCTTATAGCCCTTTTGGGCATGTTACCCCTCTCTTGGTACCTTCCATCTATGTGGCAACCACATGTTTGGTGTTTGCTGTAGTTAGTTGGCCAGTCCTTGTCCTTGGGGAAGGCTCAAGATAAGCAAGGGCCTCTTACGTGGTCTCTCTGCTTCCTCTATCAGTCTTGTTTGGTTCAACTGTGCTTGTCTATCAATGTGTCGCTACATGTTCTGACAACCCATATGCTCTGCTTTCCTTTCCATATACCTGTTTTGTGCCCAGGATGGGAAACATTTGAACTTGAGTACAGGTTCAATATCATGGAAGGGTGGGTTGGGCAGCCAGTTGACATTGGACCCCCAGAGGTTTATTTTCTCCCCACTTGGAAGTTTTACACCCATGTAAAGTACCTTGGGGTGACTTCTGTGGTGAAAGGCACTATATAAAAGTAAATTTAATTTAATTGAATCACGAGTACTAAGTTCAAACTACCGAGCCAAATTCCACCCCATTTGCATTGTTCAGTACAAAAAAAAGTCTTGTTGAAGAAATTGGAAATTTATATTATCACTGATTGATTTACTGAATGTACTTAAACAGTCGTCAACTGTGTTCAATATCCAGTTATGGTACTACCTTAATTACTGAAAATCACAAGCTTTGGTTATAAATGATGTAAAAAAGAGTTGCAGAGAATGAGCAGGTATATAGCCCTCTACTGTATATAGATATGTCTCATTAAGGAATTATTTTTCCAAAGAAAAAAAGTTAATTTTATTGAATCAACATAATCAGCTTTTGAACCATTGTCGAATTGGAAAAACCATTTTCTGGTGACTGAATGTAGCAATTAAATTTACTGAATATTTTAGTTTTTCAATAAACAACAGGCTCTCAATATATGGCCTACAGGACCCATTTATCAACCATTTATCAAAGATTTTCTTTCTGATGTCTTAAGAGACTGAAGGTTTGCCAATGCGATAAGAACTGAGTTGCCAAAGGAAACATTTGCCAGCACGCTGTGTAGTCATGTCTCTGTGTGTTTGCTTTCTCATCTTGTAAATCTCTAGCTAGCCACTATTGCACCCCCTGCCTGCCCATAACACACAGGCTGTTAAACCTTATTGATTGGCTGCATCCTCCAGGAAAGGGCATCACCATGACATCATTGCATGGTCACACAAATAGACTGCAATTACATCTCGTTAGGTTTTTGTTCAACCTCCAATTTGTGATCCTGTGGTTGTTTGAAAAATGGTAAAACGGACAAAACATATTAACATGTTATTGTCATGAATAAAGTTGTTTAATATATGTCCCAATGGAATAATCAGACATAGCAGTAGAAAATAAACATATGTGCTATATGCAATGGCCAAGCATCAAGCAGCTAGCTTTGTACAACTGTAAAACCTGAGCAGGTGTTATTTTTATCCTTTATCAATATTTTAATATAGACATTGCTGATATCTCTTCAATGGGCAAATTAGTTCTTAGCTCATTCCTCTAAGTGTTATTTACTTAAGTTTTATTTGGGGGTTAATAATATAATATCTGTGCAGTGCAGAGTCTGTACACCCCATAACTAACAAAGAACATTCCATAATTGGAATACAATAAAATCAAATGATATAGAAATTATTTTTATTTATACATTATCTAACCATTTAGTACAAATGATACATATCAATAGACAAATTATTTCCTTAGCAGTTGAGATTTGTACAGTTAGATAACCAATCCTTTGTAATAAATTAATAATAAAAAATAATATAAACTCACTGCTGTATTTGCATGAAAGTGAAAGAAACTGTAGAAAAAAACAAACTGTAGAAGGAAATGTATTTTATATACGACCACCAGGCCTTCTTTTTTAATCCAAAGCATTAGGTCAACTCAAGGCCATCTAATAATTGAGCCACTACAGTCATTTTTATAATCTTTACAACAAATGAAAGAATTTACTATTTCAAATTATATGAATTGTATGGGGTATTGTCAGGAACCAGGCTCCCACAATTCATGTCTTAGAAACACTCTTATTTTACTTACACCTTGGAATTTTGAAAGATAAGCTAGTCTAAATGGGTTTAGTTTTCTGATAGTCAAAAGTCCCCAACATAAATTTTCTGCTTACTTATATCAATTTTATTCAAAGGCAAGGTTCTCAGAAGAACAAATACATACATTTTAGGGCCATGATAACTGACTTCAGAGAGCTGTCATTTAATTTTTTGAAAGTGCATTGGAGATTTACAAAAGCCAAAGAGGGTGCACCTTTTAAGTCCACATAGAATTTTTTGGATTATTAAACTCCCATGTTGATTGAGCGAGATGTACTGAAATTGTTTCCTTTCATCTGTAGTCCACATATTTTATGATATCCACTGTAAATTTTAGAACCTACCATGTGCCCTGGTGTTTCAAAAGCATTTATTTAGCACTCGTTTGGTGCCTATGTGTGTCCCAGTCCATATGCATTCTTACTGTATCTGTGTCTGATGTGAGAAGCTTGATATTTTAGGTTACTGTCACTCGTTGAAGGAACAGAGCGGGGAAAGGTGGGCAGTAGTCCAGAGGGTTGGAGAAATAAGGAATTTATTCGGGGAGAACACAAGCAGGAACACAGAATAGTACTGCTGTAAACTTTTTCCTTTGTCGAAGCAGAGACCAGGAGACGTTGGGATATCTTTCAAGCAGAAGTTACTCTTTATTGAGAACTTGCTGTGCGTCGCTGTAGTCATCCAAGTCTGACTAAAACTCAGCTCTGGAGAGTTTATACCTTTCAAGGGGGGAGGGATACACAGAGGTGGAGACAATCTAAACAAAGCATAGTATAGTCCAGGAATCAGCCTGGAAGTTCCCCAGCCCTGATCACATCAGCATAGCCTTTAAAATGCATAGGTGTTAATCTAATTAGCCTGATAGTATCACCCAGACCTTCACATTATCACAGCGACAAAGGCACAGCCTGGCCTTGAGATTAGCATTCATATTTACTTTGAGACCCTACCCAGTGGTCAGGAAGCTCATAAAAACAAAAGGTTAATGTCCCAAACACCTGGGCTACAAGACTTGATCTGCTTAGAATGTCACCATCTTCACCTCAAAATGCAGAACCCAATGTACCTATCTCTTTCAGTTCATATACTATTACGTTTGAAGCTAGATTAAACATTTTAGGATTCAGGATTTTTATTATTCGTCACATACACAATTATACAGAGTACAACCAGCAGTGAAATGTAAGTCAGGTCCGCTC
>JABFDZ020000063.1:142750-187629 GCA_019775955.2 Pollimyrus isidori | reverse complement strand
TTTGTATCAGAAATTTTTTTTATAATTAAATTAAATTATAATTAAAATTCAAATTTTTAAAACCCCCCCCCCCCCCCCCCCAAACTCTCAAGTCTCCCAACACTTTAAAAAATAATCTCCCACTGTAATCTTTTTCTTTCTCTCTTTTGTGGCGTCTAATGGATGCGTAAGGGTTCGGCGATAGCGAATGACAGTCTTCGTCTGGACAACTCGGCGCGACTCAACGTCCTATGGGTCTCGCGCCACACACCGACGCTCGTGCGCTAAATGGCCGTCCCTAGCAACGCAACTCGGAACTCCTTGGCTGTAAAAAATAAAAGAAATCTATATCTTAGCAACGGCGTTAAACGATATCAAGGCTTGCAGAAGAGAAAATCAAACTTGTCAGTTTTCGAGCAAGCGCAATTCTGATCAGTTTAAAGCTCGAGCGTCTGTAAAAAAACGTGTAGGAACAGAAGAACACGCGACTCTCCAGACAGATAATGTAGTAGACAGAGCAGGCTGTTTGCGTAACACTTAAATGTCACCTGCGAATGTGTTAGGTTTTTTCATTATTCATTATTATTCGGTTTTTATGTTTATATATTTATAGATGGATTGTTTCCTGAGCCAAATGGAGACCTGAACATGTTCCCTGGGCCATCGGTCGGCTTATCTGCCCTGCGACGTTCTCGTGGAGCAGGCTGAGGCACACGCAGGTCGCCCTCTTCTTAGCGCGGTGCGACGTGCGGTTCGTGCTGTCTCTGCCCGACGCGGAGCGCCCGCAGGGCACTGTCCTCGAGTTCCTCATTTGCCCCCGCCGTGTTACGGCGCAGGCGAGCCCTGTGTGCCCACGACCTCTGCTTTGAGCGTCGCGCCTGCTGTGAGGCCGGTGTGGCACACGGTGGAACAGATTTCAGAAGCTGCCTGGGTGCCTGCGGAGTGGGCGTCATGGGTAGTATTAAAACGTGGATCGAGACGAGTGCGGTTACGTTTCAGATTTCTCGCACGGGAATTCTACATGAAAATACGTCTTATTTTTCAAGCAGTTCATGGAAAAATTTAGTATGAACAATGAGCCAGACCTTCAAAGTGCCGTCTAAAAGTGGGTTGATCGATCAATCAAGGCAGGGGTTTGTAGCCTAATGATATTAAAATTTGCATTATTGGCTGCTGTTGATGTTTTCAAATAGAATTTGTCACTTTCTGCTTAAGTTATGGTGATGTCTCATTTTAATTATACAATCAGTAGGGCCGAATACCGTCTGCCTTTAAATAAGTCCTGAGTTTCACCTTGCCTTCCCTGCAGATGGGTGGGTGTGAGCGCTGGACATAAGCACATGGGTTGGGGTTTAGACTGGGCCTCTGACGGACATTTTGTGAAAATTAACTGGATTGTTAGTGTATACCGTTTTTTTCGAAAATGCAGCCCAGTGTGTATGTCAACAGAAGACAGAGGTGATGGATGGAGTCTAAAAGACATGTGGTTCGATCCCTCCATCTGGATTGTGAGGGGAAATTCCATAAAGGATGGGATGAAAACTTAAAGCCAGATGGGACGTGATATGTAGGGCCCGCAGGCGACAGCTGCAGAGTCAGGCTGATGGTGCATTTTAGGCGCAAGTTGTCTGTCATAATATTGGTGCACTGAGCAATGATCACTGCCATGCCAACGGTTTCCATGGTGGCGATTCACGGTGGATTTTGAAATTGCTGACTCTGTGACCGGATGTGGCAGAAAGTATAGAATAACCTGTCCACGACTGTGAGAAGTGCGGCTGCATTTCCAGGCACTCACAACAGTTATTGTTGTTTGTTAACACTCTTTCTGTATTATTTTTGACACCTATTTTGCAAGTCACCAATGTGACAAGGTTCTACACATTTCGCCACTTCATTCAAAAAGTAATAATAGTGTGGTTAGAGACACAAGAGCAGTGGACTCCCCCCGTTTGAGTTGCAGCTTTTCAGCTTGCAAGGCTGCCTCCTTAACCAGCACTCCCCCTGCTGCCTGGTTTTTCAAGGCCGGACGCCCCAAGATTTTGAGCTCACTAGCCGACTGGCAGCGGCAGGAAAGAACCTTTTGCCACGAGAGAATCGGGGAGGGGGGGTTTAATCCGCGACGAAAGGGCTGTTTAATTCTTAAGTGTCTATAAACAAAGACGGAGAAATTGGTTAAGTGTGGCACTCTGGTGTCGGGGAACGTGCCATGGGGGACGGATTACGGTAAAATCTCGCTTTACGGTGAAGAAGGGAGTTTCGTGGTATTTCGCGATAAGCTTGCCTCTTTGTATTTGCTGCCGCTGTTTTATCGGCCCTCTTCCACAGACGCATTGCCGGTCCCCGCAGTGAGCTGTACTTAAGGGATGGCAGCGCGCTGCCTACGGGTCTGGACTTGACAGCTTGTTTGCCGCGAATCAGCTTTCTACGGTACAGTGAGGGAATTGTCTCATCGTTGTCTCCCAAACTTAAAAACGGGGGTTTGGCTCTGGGGAGCGTGTATTCTTTCTGTAGCTGGTTTCTGGAACATGGTGGGGAAAAACCCCCCTGCATGTCTTCATTGCATTTGATGTGCTGGGGAATTTGTTTGAAGGTCTTAGGCACGCGTTGGGTTTATTCCTGTGCGATTATCTCCGGGGGGCTTACCGCGTCCAGACCCCTGTACTCCCACCCGTGCATCGCCTGCGACGGGGCAGCGGGGCGGCTGCTGGAGGATCGTCCTCCGACTCTCCTTGGCCAGCACTCGCAGCAGTAAAGAGCAGACGGCCTCCTGACGGGAAGCAGTGAGCGGGCGGCTCCTTCATACCAAGTTCCGTCTGCCTCTCACAAACAGATTGCAGGTTCCCTCACCATTCCGCATTGCATGTAACACTCCTTGTAATACTGCTTTGGATGTGGAAAAATTCTTTAGTGAAACTAAATATGACAAATAATACTATTATTATTCAGTTATACCTATTATTAACATAATTATTATTAATATTATTATTATACGCCCAGTTGTTCCCTAACTTTTTGTTTGAAGACTCCCCCCCCTCCCAAAATCTCGCTGGGAGGGTAGGGGGACGATTAAGTCTGCTGGACACTATTATTATCATTACTATTTTTATTCACATTCAGTAAATCATCTCACGATTCCTCTGTCATTTGGCGAATTTCCGCGGGGCGTCCTGCTCCACAGTTTGGGATCCGCTGCCCTAAAGTGTGATGAAACATGGCTTACATTGATTTCCTCGGTGCTGAGAGAGGGCGGTGTGTTGCTGTGTGGCGGGTGTGACAGCTGTTGCACGAACCATCGGCAAAAAGCAGTGTGCAGCCCCGCTGCTTACTCGGCACCCTTCTCTGGGCTGCGGGTACGCTCCGTTTTTCCAGGTCGCTTTATCCGTCGGTGACATGTTGTTGATGAGGGTCAAACCGTGGCGCTTTTTAGAAATTGCCGCATGTTCTGAACACACCGAGAAACAGAAATGTGGATTTCTGTGGTTATTTCTAAAAACTCCACAGGGGTCTGAAATGAGGCACATCAGCTAAAAAAACGGATGATGGATTGGTGTCACATAAACAGAATGCATTATCTCTTGGTGTGATTTCAGCAGGGAATCGTCTGCTGCACATCCACACCGGCAATAATTATCGTCATCATTGCTCTGGTTTTACTTAATGCATTTTTTTTTTCATTTTTACAGGAGAAATGTGCTTTGTTATCCACATAATGGACAGCGTTTGTTCCGACGCTTACACAACAGTTTTGACAAAAGACAAAACCTGATTAAACTCGCATCAAAATACCCTTCCTAAATCCTAGATCCAGCCAAATGTATCCGCCATTAAGTAAATCAATCAACCCTGAACCATTCGATCTTGTTTAAACCCTTTGAGCATAAATTTCAAATGCACTGCTGTCGAGTGAAAATCATTTTTGAATGTTCACAGTAACTCTCCCTGGATGCGGGCCAAACGGAATAGCAATTCTCTGATTGTAGATGTATTTTCCCTGCCAGAGACATCACGTTTGCAAATGGCACGGATTTCCAGGTCTTACGTCTATCAAATGAGCAATCCTTATCATTTATGTACCTGCTTCACAACTCTAAAAGTAATAGTTTCAGAAAGGGGCTCTTGCGGTGATATTTAGGCCTACTGGAAGGCCATGTGATTATATAAACCCGTTTACTTTTGCGAGTTTGTTTACCTCTTCAGCTCATCTCACGATGAAATCAGTGGGAAGAAGATGTCAGATCTGCTATATCTGCCGCTGGCTTTGCTTCTATTAAAGAATCCTATAAATGTAATGGAAATGAGAAAGCGGGAGGGAGCAGCGAGGAAGAAAAGTGACGCGAGTTTGAATAGATGGAGACAGATTTCTGTTTGTATGAATGAGATTGACTATGACATTCGGGAAGTTTCATAAGGTTTTCCGTTAAACTGAACATGCCGGCTGCCTCAGATGCCTTAGTCCGCACACATATTCCCAGTTGCATAAATGGCTAGTGATACACAATAAATGAAAAGCCATATTCCTGGTAATAAAAGGTAATGTAGGAAACTTGTGTGCGTAACAGATTAAATTAAGTTTATATATTCAGGCAGGCTAAAGATGATGCACTCGGAGTTGCATATATATAATGTATTAGCCTCGTTATTTGTAAGGGGGGTGGTTAAGTATTTGCGATGAGTAAGGCAGTTTAAAGCGTTCCGGCTGCTTTCTCAACGACTTGGTCACTCGTGGGATGTTTCGGCTTGATTTTTAATACTCTAATATTTCAATTTGGAAGCCGCAAATAAAACTGAAATGGCGAATGCTGAAGATGCAGTTGCCGTGTTTATTTTTAAGTCCCATGTTTCATAGTCACCGCATGCTAGATATCGCATTTGTGTTTACATCCGAGACTAACCTGTTTCACTTCTGCAAGCGAGTGTAGCGACATTCAATGAACAGTTTATTGCCGCGGCACCGTGTGCTGAAGTTGTGTATAGGAGGTGTACACGTGGGAAAACATCTGCACATAACCTTAAAACGGTGTTCTAAATTACAAATGACTCTTGTTTTTAATTCCGATCATAGCGTTAGATATTCTCTGAAGTTTTGGTATTTTTATGCAAAAAAATGTACCGTTTCTGTGGCGACACCCCCCCCCCCCCAAAGAAGGAACAGGGAGGAAAACGCCGCGAATCTCTCGCGAGCAGCCGCCTGAAGGTCACATTGCCCCATCGATGTTAAGCTAGTCAGTCATTTGTGTGCTGATAATTGAATTAGCAGACCATCTGTTTTCACATGCTGAGTAAGCCTGAAAACCTACTAATTCTGATATAATTTCTATGCTCCTGGCAGCTGTCTTTTTAATATTTGCGAGCAAATACTCCCAGCAGTGGCTTCCAATAAGGCAGGTGCTTGGAAAGGCCGGCTTGTTTTTCCCTAATAGAACAGCCCGATGGTGAGAGCATATATCTTACTTGAGAGAGGGAATAGGGGGGAGATCCAGCTCTGGTTGCCAAGCGACTGTCACCTGGGTTTGGTCACAGTAATAGCCGGCATGAGCAAAGAGCTTCGGTTCGCACCTAACTGCCGCAAACGCCTCTGTACTCCGTACAGTTCGCCATGGTGACTCATCCCCAAGGTTACCGAAACCGGAGTGGTCCCATGGTCCGTCTTCGGCATTTCTGTTTTGACCTTCAGTGTTTTCCATCTCCTGCATGAATGTAGTTTTGCTTTACTGTTCTTGGAAATATATTCTTTTTTTTTTTCTTTCTTGGCTCATTTTTAGGACGTTGCACATTTCCTTTTGCTTCTTCATGCAGTCTTTTGTTGTTCCTAAAAAAATCTATTATCATAGTCAAAATGATTCCTCATTTGCACTGCAGCAACCCTTATGTAGCTGCCTGTTTACTGTATATTATTCATAGTATATTGTATTGTTCAACCAATGTTAAAATCAACCATTCCATCATCCCACCCCAAATCATCAGGTTTGGGGGTTCAAATCCCACCCTGACCTCTGTGTATGGGTTTCCTCCTGTAGTCTGAAAACTGGTAGTTAGACCAGGGTTTCTCAATCCAGATCCTTGTTTTTGCTCCCTCCCATCTCCTCGCAGCTCCTCACTGAGAGCTGGAAGGGAGGAAAAACCCGAACTGTCTGTAAGGGATCCCCAAGGATCAGGTTGAGACAGACTGGGTTAGGAGAATTACTGTCTTGAAATTGACCATATGTGAGTGTGGCTTGAAATGGACTGGCATCCTACCCCTGCCTTGTGTGCCGGGCTTCCTGGGATAGACTCCAGACTCGCTGTATTCCTGCACTGGTGAGGCGGCATACAAAAATTATGGATGGAATATCAGTATTTGTATTCTTAGGTATTGCACTATGCTTCATTATTCACCCCAGTAAATTGAAAAGGTAAGGTGAAGCAGTCTTGGTGGCTGGCTCCATGCTCACTTACAGTGCTTGGTTCCCTCTCTGTGGGGTGGGGGGGCTTGGGGTGCCTGAGCACCTGCTTGTTTTAGCCTATTTACTGTGAACTTGTGCATTTAGTGTAAACAGAGTGGGGTCCCCCATTTTTAAACTTTTGAACACGCGCCCCTCAAAACATCTCTGCATGGCCGTGCCCCATGGTCCCGCCTCACGGTGGATCCTGATTAAGTGAGTGATCTGGGTCTCTGTCACGCGGTGAATCACTCTGCCATCATTGTATAATCCGCAAAGAGAAGTAATCCGTATAATCTGTAAAGAAAGGGAATCTGAGGGTAGGAGACATAAATGTAATCGTACAACAGAATTTCTGAGTCGAGTAAGACCCCGGTGTAGTAATTTGATGTATTGTAAAGTGTATTTCATAAATTGTATAATGTGAATTGAATAATCATCTTTGGTATCCAAAGCCTTTTGCAAAGTACATCATAATCCATGGAGTCCGTCTGCTCACTTCCGCTCCCATGTCTTCGACATCCCTGCCAAAAAGTCCACGGAAGGGCCAATTTCAACCTTGGGAATTTCCCGTGCACAAACCCCAGTTCAGTCAGCTTAGCTTCCCTGGGCGTTTCGGGTGTTGGGGGGTCTGGTTGTCACGGCAGCAGCCGGGAGAGGGGGGGGGAGGCGTGGTATTTTGTGGCGCTCTCTTTCCGCGGGTTTCTGTGTCTGGACTTGGCTGGAATCTGCAAGCACCTGTGCTTTTCTCAGCATCCTTTTTGGCAGCTCGGTGCCCCCGCTCACCCAACCCCCCCCCCCCCCTCGCCGGCCCACAGCCCACGACCAGGGTGAATTTAAAAAAGGGCAGATAATGAACGGAAAAGCCGATCCAAAAATCGAAACCATGCTCGCGATGACTAATTAGTGAATTTTCGACATAGTTGCACTTCAGCAAACGAGTTAATTTGAGACGAGAACGAGCCCACTCCCCCCCCCGCACCATGTCACAATAAATCACCGCTCGATGCGGAGCTGGGTCAGCTTTTGTCAATAACTCATGGAGAATCTCTCTCCCCCAAACCCACCCCAGCGCTCTTGATGGAAGACTAGTCCACTGGAGTGTCGTTTTCTAGGCTCCGTGTATTTCCATTTATTTATTTGTTTGTTTGTTTATTTATTTATTTTACAAGGCCGTGCAGTTGATGCCCGGACGTTCCACGGTGGGCATTGTCTGGGCTTTATTGGCGCCATGCATGTTTCAGTGCGCCAGCCTCAGCCGGAATGAAACCCTCACGCCCCCAAGGCCGTCTGATAAGGAGCTGAAAGCGAAGGGGGGTGAGGCCTGACGTGAAGCGCATGGGTGGCATCTCTTCTCTGTGTCTCTCTGGTGGACGCCGGCCAGCGACGGGCTCAGTGGTGCTCAAGGAGACTTGGATGGGGGGGACATGCTCTCTGGCAAAGCTGGGCAGGATTGAGGAAACATACAGTGGGCTCCCCTGGGCCATACAAATAAACTCTTTGGGATTCATCCAGGGAGGGGCAGCGACGAAGGGAAATCGGGAGTGTTGTGGCGGCAGGCAGCTGACCGGAATATTCCCGCTTCCGTTCGGGGCGTGATGTGAGCCCTCCTTGTTAATCAGACCCAGTCCAGTCTGTGCCCTCCTCAGCATCCAGCCAAATAAAAATGCCAACAACATAAAGTTTACGATTTAAAGAGCCCTGATCCCACCCGCCAGCAGCCCCCCGTTCCCTCTTATCTAAGCATGCTTATTTTCGCAAAGTTGGGCTGTACCGGGCTTCTGATACAGATGTCATATCACATCCAGAATGGAATTTGGAGCTGCGGGGATGGTGTTGGGCTCCAGCACTCGACCCGCTTCTCTCCGCGAGGCCAGGTTGCCTATATCTCTTTATCTCTCCATTCCTTGTACAATTTCCCCCGGGTCCTACCTAAATCTCCCGGCTCTTTGTCAGCGACACATTCATGCCCCAATCCGATTTTAAAAATGTATTTCGCCACCAATTGGAGTTTCATAGCGTTTAAAAAGTAAAACTTCTTTCTTTCTCCTCCGGTACACAGTGGTCTCCCAGTTCGGGATCTCCTCGACTCCACAGGTAGCAAATCACCGCCCCCCCCCCCCCCTGCCTCTACCCCAAAGGACCCGTTGGGGATCCTGCTCCGCGGCACCACCTGGGCAGAGCAGATGGCCAGCTGGTCAGATCCGAGCAGAGACGTCTCCTGGCTTCCGAGCCTGTCCAGTGGGCCTTGGGAGGTGGGTGGGGTTAACAGGACCCCCCTCCGCCACATTCTTTAGATGTCACAATGTGACAAGGAGCCCGTCCAATCAGACCAGCGGCTGAGGTATGACATACCCAGGGAAGGGTTCTGAACAGCCCCTCCTGGGGCCACTGAGCTTATTCAGTACATACAGAAGGAATCTTAAGGTCAACATCTCTCTGGAGATGTAACAATCTGTTGCGAACAAATGTGACCTTCCAGCTCAACAAGAATCCTCCTCTGCATGTCGTGTGTGTGGAAGGAGAGAGGGGCTCCCTTTTAATACTCAGTCAAGGGTATTTAAAGCGATTTTTCGAAAAATAACCACGGGAAAAAAAAATACAACCTATACCAGAGAAGGACGTCTTAGGTACCCCATGTAGCTCATGGGAAACGTGGCCGGCTGCCCCGATCTCATCATAACTGGCCCCTTCACTCTAACACACACGTCCCTCTGCCACTGCTGTCTTTACAACGCATCAAAACTGGAAACCAGCCCTGGTGATTTTTCCTTCCGTGGCTCCCCACTGCCTGTAGCGACAATGGGAGGGGTGACCGTGCTGACTATGGCGGCTCAAGGGCGACGTAACACGGACTCCTCACATCTTAATTACCCAGGAGTGTGGCCTGGCTCACGCAGGTGTGCTAGGCTCAGCTATGACAGCATGAATATGTCCTGTCAAGGCTGCGATCTGACATGCCGGGTTTGGGAATATTTTAATATTATTGTGTTGTTAGAGGAGCGGAAAGGCTACGGATTTTAATCATGCCGGTGAATCGAGATCCCGGGTCCAGGCACCCCGCTGTATCAGACTGGGAGGAGACTGCTGGGTCTGAGAGACGCAGCCGAGGGGGGGCAGGGGGTGTGTTTGGCGGTCAAAGCGCGCCGTGGCTCCCTGGCAGGAGCCGGCTCCTGTTTACGGATTTTTCCGGAAGACGGCCGATGCGCGTCCGAGCCGCCTCGCGCTTCTCCTTCCGCTGGCGGGATTTAATTCGCCAGCCCGGTGGGTCGCCCTGTTCTGCTCGGTCATCGCAGATATAATCTGTTTGTTATTAACGGCGTGACGGAGACCGGGTGGGTGCCGGCTGAACTGCCCCGATGGTGCGGGGGGGCCTTCACACTGAGGCGATGGTAATAAAACCAGCTAACGCCCTCTGCCGCCCCGCAACCCCCCGAGTGGGCGTGTAACTTCCTCTCCGTCATCTTGGCCACAGGATTCAGGCTGTTATTTATCACGGGAAGAACGCGGTTTGCTGGAGGAGAACAGGCTGGATTCTGGGCTGCCTGCTCTCCTGCTATCGGCGCCGGAGACAAATTCAGTGCCAGCTAGGGGTGGGAATGTCGCTGTACGGCTTTATTTAGCTACTTGGTGAGGATGATCGTGGGCCTTTGGGTTTAAAGCCTATTGTTCTTGTTCGGAGTGTTTTTACTGGAGCTGTGTCGTTTCGCGAGGGGAGTGTGTTCTTTCTGCGGCGCTCTCTGCAAGCAGGGGCTGTGGTCGTGCCACGGGGCCCCTGGCTGGTTTATGGGGCCCCTGGCTGGTTTATAGGGGCCCCTGAGTATGTAAAATTTATATGCAGGGATGGACCCAGAAATTCTGAATCTGGAAGAGAAACACACCCCACCCATGTTGGAGTCTCACCTGACCAGAGGTGCTGTAATGTCTGTAAATCATATAATAATAATAATAATAATAATAATCAATACTTTTATTGATCCCTTTTACGCTTCCCTCAATTTGCTCTTTGTAGAGTAAGCTGTCCGCGAAGGGCAGCCACCTGTAGCGGCACCTAGGGAGCTCGGGGTAAAGGGCCTTGCTCAAGGACCCACAGACATGCTGAGGCTGGGTTTGAACCAGCGACCTTCTGATTACCAGCAGAGGCATATCCCACTGAGCTACACACTGGGCTTTTATTTTCTTTTCTTTTTTTCCCTTTATTTTACTGATTTTCCAGGTTTCATGGATCATATACGGGATTAAATGAAACATGTAGCAGGGACATGTGACAGGCAGCACCACACAGAGAGACTTCAGTGACAGACCTAAGGAAACGGACTCGAACGTGGACTGAAATGTATAAGACTAGTCAAAAATAACATGAAACAGCTATTAAGCGGCGTCACACACGAGGTAAATGAGGGGGCGTGGCACACTGGAGGCTCGGACGGGCAGGACGCGACACTGCCCCCATCTAAAATACAAAAAACTTTTCTTTTTTTTTTTTTACAAAACTGAAAACCAAGGTAAGAGTTGAAGTTATGGTTTGTCAATTTGACCATGGAAGAGAGCAACAGCTAAATCCATCCATCCATCCATCCAGCTTCTTTTACAGTACAAGGTCAGTCTATCACAGACAGCAGGTGGGGCAGGGGTGGCACTGAGGGTGGGATTAGTTCAGCAGGTGTCCGGATAGAGACTGAGCAGTCATTTGTGATGGGGAGGAGTCTTGTGAAAAAAAAAAATCAACATGATCAATGGTGCGGGCCTCAGCCTTAGCGACAAACACCGGGAGCCAGGAGATTAATCTCGTTCTGTGGTGAGAGAGCCTCATTAACACAGGGAGAGTGGGTCACGGTGAGGCGCCTTCTAAAATCCCTCTCGCTCCCCCCAGGAATGTCACCCCCACCCCGTACAGACTCACACACTCACATATATTCCTGCTCACTTTCACCGGGCCGACGATGGCGGGAGATTTACGGCGCCTTGGTCCCCCCTGCCTTGGCGGCATCATCATTCACACCGCTGGCTACGCGGCCGGCCTGGCAGCGAAGCCGTACGCCCCGCGGTCCTGCGTCTGATGCCGCTGCTGCTCGCTCACCCGCCTGCTTGGCGGGAGGCGCGGAGAATCGGCGTCGTGGCTCGACGACCGTCGCGTTTCAGCACCACATATTACAGATTCAGGCCTCTGTACTCCTGCATTTTCTGTGCAGAGCTTTCTGTAGATACTGTGTTACAGAAACAGCCCGTACTTCCTTGTCCGTCTCCTTGGAGATAAAATAGGGTGCTTACAGTCACCTTATTTGAGTCACCTGAGCGCCAGCCAGTTATTTTTGCCATCTGTCACTGTGTTGTGCCGCAGCCGGTCATTCCAGAATGGCCTCTGCATACTGCCCCCCTCTGTCTAGGGCTGGTTTTGCTCTCGGCGGGTGTGCCGAGAGTTCAGCGTTGTCCCGTCGGGCTTCTGGCCTCTGTCGCTCTGGCACGGAGTCCGAGCTCTCTGTGGGCGGAAAAAATCCAAGTGACCCCGGCAATAACCGGGGCAATTTACGCCAGAGGGTGCTGGTGGGTTGAATGGGGGGGGGTACGGTTTGGGTTAATCCGAACACACTCTGCAGAGTTAACAGGATAAGCACCGTGCCAGTGTGTTTGCAGAAAAGTCCCTCTTATTTGAAAGTGCCACTTAAAGGAGTTCTCATCCCTTTTTCTTTATACTTGCATTTTTACTGTTGAATTTCACCTGTTTTATATTCCAGCTATATTTTACCTGGACGTCTCATTTTGGTTGTGTTATGTCGTGTTCCTTGTATTTATTGTATTCTTTATTTTTGGTTCTTTGGTATTTTTAAGCTCGGTAAGAGTTATGCCCCGCCACAACAATTTCTCTAGGGACAAATAAAATTTTATTGTCGTATTGTAAGTACGACGTAATGGAGTCATGTGGGATTTTCCTAACCCTTTATTTCAGATTCTTCCGCTGACTAACACATGATCGAGAAGGAAGCGGCGATGGAATCTATATCTATACAGACAGTATCGACGTCCGTGTTTGTCAGCCAAACAGTTTAACGCTGCCCTGCATAGCAGGCGAATTGCTTTTGCACTAAAATTCACGTTAATATTTATGTGGATCATAAAAACAGCTACGGGGAGAGAGAAAATTAGGCAAAGCCGGGATAAACGTCAGATTGATGCTAATATAGCGATGTTGCTGTTGTGACTGTGACCGCCGGTCGACTCCAGGTCAACGTGGCCCAGGAAGGCCGTCGCGGTTCCTGGCTAAATAGCCGCCGTTTCCCGTAAGCGGGCGGTAGGAGAAGTCGGTCTGCCCGTCTGGCGCCGATGCTGCGGGGAGAGCGTCGTCTCCATGTCATCAGTGCCAGTTTCACATCTGCTCACGCGCCGCAGCATCTGAGTGAGGAATCCTGCTGGAAGGCAGAGCAGAAGTTCCCTCGCTGGCAGAGCGCCGCGTCGTTCGTGCCATAGTGCCGTTTTACGGCCGCTGAGAGATTAAGCCCGATTTTCGCTCCATTACTCCTGGTCTTCAGACCTTCCCTGCTAGCTATGAGTGTCGCTCCGGCCGGGTCCTTGTGCTGCTCCCTTCTCTGGATCTTCGACGCTCAGAGGCTTTTTCCAGAATGCAGTCAAATGCCGCTGGGGTGTAGATCGAAATTCTTCACCCCTAGACAAAATGTCACATGCTCCCACCCCCATTGTATAGCTTTATCTATTCAAGGACCCAACCTGTGCAGTGCTGGGCCCCCCTGAATCTGCCAGGGTGACCCCGCTTCCCCTACGGCGTCCTTTATGTTTCCTGATCCTGACACTCTGTAGCACCAGTTGTGCCGCATAACCCGGACCGCGTCTCCAGCCAGCTGTGACCGACAAAGCCCACAAGTGGAGGAGCGTAATCAGTGCAGTTCCTGCTGGGAAAGGGCTCATGTCGCCCAAGGCCACTCACTTCTAGGGCTTCTTTCTGCCATCGCGAGTGTGACAAGCCCCTCTGCCAGCTATTGGTCCACAATACTGTCCGTCAAAGGAGTGCCCGCCTCCTGCTACCAGAGCCTCGTCAGTGGGGTGTCACAGAAAGCCAAGTGAAACACGCGCCTGGTGATGATTGAATCTGCAGTGTGAGATTGTTGCGCCTGTGCCTCTGACCTCCCCTTAGCCTCATGGCTGACCTCTGACCTCCGACGCGACAGCGCACACACCTACCCGAGCCGGCTCAGAACAGCTGTGGACGTTGGGGGAGGGGGTGCTCCCACAGCCCCACTTTCCCTGGCAATTATTTCCGAGGCGCCTCGCACATCCGTCTCCATTAACGCACCCCAGGGGACGGGCGATTTCAGCGTCCGTTTGTCTCCCCGAGTCTCCGCCATGACGGGTAAGACGGGGGAGGGGAATAAAGCAGGAAATGTTCACATTTTATTCACCCTTCAGCATCCTGTTGATTTGCGTGACGGCAGTTCTGTGTTTTCAGAGGTTTGCCCCCCCCTTTCTGCCCGAACCACACCCTGTGAAGAGGCAACTGAACACTTCCAGCAAAGGCTGTACCCAGTGACGCTTCTGGAAGTCGTTCTGTGGTAAAGAAGGTTCTGGAATCCCAAGAGAGGAATGTCTCTCACTGAGAAGTATGAAGATAGCTTCAGAGAATGATGCATCTGGGTGCACAAGCGAGTGGAAGCCTGTGCTGAGACGGGAGGTGATTCTCTGATATTTTTCAAGTTGGGTGGGGGCATAAGAAGGGCCGCAATTCATAGCCAGTGTTATGTGTCGAATGCTGAGTGACGGGTTAGTGGACCCTCCAGGAACCAATCAAGATTCAGCTGGAGACTGTGGCACTGGCTGTTTCATCATATGTGTGATGAAACCCCAGGCCAAGCCTTTGGAGGGCGCCATTGGGTTAACCTCCGATACCCCGAGGAACACACCAGGGTTCTCAAGCACGCAGGCCTCCATTGGATCGCAGCCTGCAGCCATGGGCGTCGTAAATCTGCCCGGGATGAAAAGACCGCCGTATCCCTGGATGAGGTGCCTGACCTGAATTGAACACCCCGAGTAAATACCAGGCTTGTAAAGTCACATAAATGAGGTGTGTAAACAGCTTCCCAGGGCCGGCCGAGAAAAGATGGATAAATACCGGAGCGTCGGCCTTGTCCCATTCCTCACACCAGTCCCTACCAATCCCGCCACATCCAGCGGTCGTCCTGCTTACCTGACCCCTGCCACGAAAACCTTAGCGATGATCCGGTGATGCCCCCATACCTCCCACCAGCAGGGGGAGCCCTAGGATACAGAGTGGGCGGTTTCCTTCAAGATCAGGCAGATGGCGGCACGTCGAGTGACAAGCGGGAGCCGGTGGCACTTTTGTGATGGCAGGCCGGGGCCGTCTGTCCATTCCCCGTTACTCACTCTAAGTGATGGGCCTTTATGGTGTTTTTAATGTGTCTCTTAATCGCTACTCATCACCTTAATCATGTCAGCGCGCCAGTGTCACAATCACCTCCGGCCTGGGCAACGCAGACACGTGTAAATTAGCCAGGTTCCTCCGCATGGAATTTTTAACCGGTCGGCGGAGGTATTCCGCAGCAGAGACCCTGACCGGCGACATTTGTAGGAAGTGACAATGCGAGGCTCCGACAGCATGGAATGAACTACGCATACATGAGCAAAATTATAATCTTTATTTGCCAAGCAAAAAATGCACAAATAATTCCTTTCGGTGCAGACGGCAGCAAGGGAAACAAACACAATCTAGACGTGGCATAAGAGGGACACAGGAAATCTACAATCGACAAAAAAAAGCTATAGAATAAAGTTAATAAAAAGTTAATAGAGACAGGAAGATAGAACCAAGATGTGCATTTAATAAAGGCAGACAAATAAGGTGAGACAGCCGGAAGTGTGGTGCAAATCGCTTGGGAGACGTGCTAATGAAGACGACGAGAGTATGAAACGTGTGTGAGGGGGTGACTGGGTGTGCTGCAGTGTTGCTTCTCGTGGTTCTGTTTAAGAGGGCAATACAATTATGCTCATAAAAGCTGAAGCTGTTCTAAGGCAGGGTCTCAATATCACCTCTATGCATAGCTTGAGCTGTGGTCCAGAACCAGAGCATGTGAGAGGAGTGGAGCCGGAGCGAGCGAGGAGTGGGATTGGAAGGATTCCAGCCGGAGCGGGAGCGAGCGATGAGCGGGATTGGAAGGATTCCAGCCGGAGCGGGAGCGAGCGATGAGCGGGATTGGAAGGATATCAGCCGGAGCGGGAGCGAGCGAGGAGCGGGATTGGAAGGATTCCAGCCGGAGCGGGAGCGAGCGATGAGCGGGATTGGAAGGATATCAGCTGGAGCGGGAGCGAGCGAGGAGCGGGATTGGAAGGATTGCAGCCGGAGCAGGAGCGAGTGCTGGGCGGCCGGTGTAAAAAAAATTCAGGTGTCTCCCGCTCACATCTTAAAATAAATCATTTCTGCAGTGGATTTGCTCAGTTAGCCAGGCTACAGTTTAAGATAAAATTAAAATACAATGCAGATCAATTTTTTTTTTCCTTTGGAGTGAGCAGTGAGTGATTTCATTGGAGCGGAGTGAAAATTGTACGTTCACATGCTCTGTTCTGAACCTGTCACAATTGAGATGGGGATCCTACAAAGGGATTCTGTACTTCGACTGCCCCTGTGTGCTCCCCTTGTGCTCTTTTTGACAGTCTTATAATTGACCAGCAGCATTGAGCCCCCTGGCTGAATACCAGGGCCCTGTAAACTTTAGGTCACTGTCTGAATGGACCTAGAACTGCCCCATTATTCTCTTGAAGTATCCCGCTCTAGATATATCTTTTTTCCCCCCACCAAATTGCTACCTCAGCAACAAAGTCACAGAAACCTGACGAAGCAGCAGTGTTTGAAAGTGGCGAGAGGTGACTGTGGCCTAGAGCTGTGGTGTGGCACCCGTGTCAGGCGGCATCCCATGTGACCCTGATAGGTTTGGGTACCTGCAGCTGCTGTAACAGTGAAGGTATGATCCTCTTGCTGTAATCTGTGTTACCATGGTGACTAAGGATGCAAAGTGATAAAACAACGGCTGGTGCTTGAAATCCCCGGAGGTGCCCCGCTGTTATGCCATGAAACGAAGGCACCGTGGCACTCCGGGTTTCCAGCTGTGTACATTAGTGAACCTGGGTAAAGAGCATCGCCTAGGCAACATAACAATAATAACATGCTAATATGCACGGAAGTGTTTCGGAGCAGGTCCGTCGCGAACTTGTGAAGCGCGACTTTGACTAAGGCTGAAGCACTGCTTCTGAGCTCCAGCTAAATGAAAAACCCAGTGAGTATATCTGCTCAAAGAGACCTTTTTCCGCCATGCATCCCTTGTTTGTTCCCAGCCCAGGTGACACGATGCCCCTTCGTGATGGATTCAGTAATTCGTCTCAAAATACGAGCCATGACGTGAATGTCTGACTAACCTCGCTCTGTCACAATGAAGCTACGTCTGATCTCTCCCACGGAGGAGCGCACTTGAAACTCATGATAAACACTCTCCTCCCTGCGAGTGAAAAAGATGCATTTTAATGCTACACTTCTGCCTTTCCTGTGCTGTCCGTGATACAAACATAGGTCTGGGGGGGGGGGTGGGGGGGGGTGCACATCCCCCCTCTGATGCCTGGGGAAATTAAGGCGCTGCTTTGCTGCAGCGGGTCCTCCCATGTCCTGCCCGCTCTGGCTGTACGGGTTAGCGGTCGGCTGGCTAACGATGCCCCAGAAGTAGCTGCCGAAACAGAAGATTTCTTGCTTTTCTCTGTTCTGCTGTGTGTGTCTTTTTAAATAAATAAGGCAATAATGGTTAATTTTACCTAAATTTGCCTGTTTGCGGCCATTTGTCTATGTGTTCATCTGCTTGTTCACTCTTCCATCCCCTATTCCTCTCTTCTTTTCTTTCTTTCTTTCTTCCTTCCTTCCTACAAGGGGCAAATGCAGGGGTAGCGTCACAGGGGCATTGGCTGTAGCTAAAAGCTGAGTCTCACCAATGTAAAACGTATCATTGGCTAACGATGAGGTTGGCCCCTTATATACACCCTTAGACATCGTTAGAATCGTTCCTGCTTCCTCCCATCCTAATCTGTGACCGAAGCTTTTCCGTTCAGTTTCCATATCAATCCACAGGGCATGCGTACACACACACACACACATGCACACGCGCTCACACTTACTCTCAATCTCACTCTTCAATCTCCTTTGTTTCATTCCCACGAATCGAGTTCAGCTGCCTCGACTGATGAGCTGCTTGAAACCCCCAGCTAATGGCTGGACGCAAGGCACATTTCTTGCGACTGAAGTGGATGGAACCGGAACCTTCTTCCCGTCGTCATTGGCTGCCTCTGTCAACGGCTGATGTAACCGCAAGAAGCCGTGGTGGTTATTGCCCTAATTAAAGACTAATTTATACCCCCTCTATGTGATTAGGCGTACTCTCTTGACACGATAAACAGGTTTGTTTGCCTTCTTTGCTCTGACACCCTTTCTCTTTCCATGTTTGTTTTCCTTTCAGAACTACACCTGGATCAGGACCCTAATCCCCCATCCTGTCACTGGATTTGCATACATTACATGTTAAACGTTTGGGTGTGATCTGATGTGTTGGAGTGACTCAATGTGCCCAAGGCATCCCCTCTGCCCTACTGACAGCTTCAGGTTATTAATCCCCACAGGTCGTCACGGCGACGACGGCTGTTGCTTCTGACATTAATGCCGCCGTCTGCCATCAGTGACTTTGCTCGGAGGAGTGGTTTTGACACCCAGCCGTCTTTATGAACAAAGCAATGCATTATTGACGCCTGCTTCCGGCGAAGATTCGTCGGCTACATCCCCATCTCTCTCTCGTCTCTTGGCGCATCAAATGGAAGCGTGTCACAAGCTTGCGTTGGGCTGAGGAACTCAGGCTCTAAGGCCTGGATACACCAAGTCATTGTGTGACTCCCTTCCTGATGTCCACCCTCTGGGAACCGAACCGCCAGTCCATCACACACCCATATGTTCTCTAGGTTGTTTGAAGCCACGCTGCTAACCGTCCGTCCGTCTGTCTGTCTCTCTGTCCGTCCGTCTGTCTGTCAGTCAGTCACTTTTTTTGTGACAGTCCTTATCATTGACCAGCAGCATAGAGCCCCCTGACTGAATACCAGGGCTCTATCTTTTCACTGATGTTAGGAAACTTATTTATTCTTGTTGTACATTAAAGAGGACATGCTGTGAAGTCCGTCTGTCGGTGATGGAGAGGGACCTGAGGCAGGATGCCAGCCCATCACAGGGCTTTTATGAATTGTTATTGATATGATCCCCTTCATGTTGTAAGCTGGTGCTGCTAATGCAGGTCACCTGCTCTGCTGGGGCCATTGGTCGTCGTCGTATCTGTCTGGACTGCCAGACCACTGGGAAAGGATGTGATGTAATCTGGACATCCCCCCCCCCCCTTTACACCCAGCTCATGTGCTCCCTGTGCCCTTAATTACATGCCGTTATTGTTTTTGTGCAGGTCAGGCTTAATGAGCGGGAAGCCGCTTGCTTTCTCCTGCCTCTCGCTTTATGTTGCTGTTACCTTTGGTCCATCCCTCTCTCTCCCTCAGTCCCACTACACTTCAGCTGAAGGATAAGGACTGTTTTTTTTAAAAAATCCTTTGCAATTTTAATTAAGGCCTCATCAACTATTTATTCTCCTGGGCGACTTAATCCCTGGCCGGAGTGTTGTTTTTCCTCGACTGATCACTGATTTCCTCTTGGACCACAAACCGACTTCCTACTGTGTGTTGTCGCCTTGTATGTTTTTACCAGATGAGCGATTTGCTTCTGGGATAAATGTATGGGTGTGGCTCCATCTGATTGGTTAAATCCATCCAATTGACCCTCAATCTGCCCTTCCAATGCCCTCATACCCAGGTGATGCACTCACAGAAACAGTATCGCTCACATCCCTAACCATGTCCGGCACTTAAAATAATAAAAAAATTCAAGATTGTTTCTATATATACTTGCTGCTTTTATTTCTCCTCCCCCATAACTGGCATTAGCACCCGCAAGTTGCAAAGTGTCGAGTGTATTTGTGATATCACAGATTAAACCACTGATCCAAAACAGTTATAAGAATGACTTCTTTGTTAAAGGCTGTCTGTTTATTTGTTTATTTTTTGGCTACATGCAGTCTTGCTCAGAGTTCTGCTGGTTCACATACGTTTAACAGATACCTTTCAATTATCGGCTGAAAAGGCTGGGACAAATCGGTATTTGACTCTTCCAAATATTGACTCCGGTGGGTAATTAATGTCTGTCGCGCTAATGAAAGCCCAAATCCCCTTGTCATCCTTAATGGCCGATGAGCACTAGCCGCTTAATGCCGCTTTAATGGGCACTTCTTTAGTGCTCCCCTACCTGCCGGCATGGTGAATCCGTGTCGTCTGTTCTGCTGCCAGCCTTCAGCACTGTACCGCTGGGGGGGGAGGGCTGGCTTTCCCGCTACTGAGTCGCCTGCCCGGAACGATGTGAGGCAGCGGCGCGGATTCTGACCCACCAAAACGCCGGCAATGGCTCCTTCCGTCGCACCAAGGCCGTAAAGCTAAATTAACACGTTAAATCCAGCAGCCGCTCACCTCGTGAGGCCATTCGTGTGTCGGTCTCATGCCGGTAAACTGAAAGAGGCGGCTACGTTTTACTGCTCGAGGAGAGAGGAACCGGCCTTGTTAAGCCTCTGATCGTGTGCTTCCATGGCTAGGGCCGTCTAATTGTTTAGAGACTGAATTAAAAGACAGCAAGCCGGGTTTCGGCGACTCGGAGGTAACATCGTTGGGAGTCGCAACACGACTCCTTTGTTTTTCTGGTTCTGGCGGCATTCACTTCCCAGACACCATGGATTATGGTATTTGTTTTGTTTTGCTCAGTGTTGGAATCTCAGTCTACCTCCTCTGACCTCACTTTCAGAATCGTCTCTCTGGCCGTGTTTAATATCTTGGGAGCATTTTGTGTAAATGCCGGTTTGAGGTGTACTGAAACGGGGACGCGACGGAGGCCAAATTTTCATCAGCTGCCAGCTCTCATCAGCTGTCCTTCGAGGTCAGTCCACCGCCGGTTTGGCCCCACGCCATTCTCAGCCGACGCCTTGCGTCCAGGGAGAACATGCACCCGACTTCCGACCCAAACCTCTGGTCTCGCATTTTCTTGTTCTGACCGGCGATCTTCAAACACGCGCTTTCATCTTCGTGGGAAGCTGGACCGCGGATCGATACGTGTGCCAGCCAGCAATCGGGTTTCATTTTCCTTCATAAGTGGTGGTTTGGTGATCCCTTTAGCCGTCGGTTTTCTGCGCTGGTGCCGCTTTTCTCCCGCTGTGGTAAATTGCTTCTCCACTGTCATCCTAAACGGCATCAAGGCCATTGGTAAATAAATGTGGTGTGTTTAACGCATGCAAGTTAAATGTTTACGACAACTCTTTAGGGAATGCCTAGCTGGGCCTAAGTATGTCGTTTTAACTACTAATTTATTCATAACAGACATACCTGTGTTTAGCTTCACCTCTCGCCTCTTCTTTGGGCCAGATCTGCTTGTATGCATTTGAGTTACCAGAGCGACCATGTGCAACTGTTTCAGTAATATGGAAGAGATGAACTCTCGCTCAGCATCTAACCATCTATCTTCTGACCACATATCTGGTACGGGGTCAGAATTAAGCAGGAGCCTATCATGGGAAACTTGGTGCACAAGGCAGGGGGCAACCTGGACAGAATTCCGGTCCAATGCAGGGACAGACACCCTGGATGCAGCAGATCAGCCAACTGTCCATGGACTGCTGGAGGAACTTGTGGACCTCAGAGGAAACTGAAGCAGCACTGGAAGCTTCCAACCCTCAAACCTGCAGCTGTGACATGCCAATGGTGTCACCATGCTGCCCTGAGGTGGTGGTCCTGCCTGTTTGACTCCCTTAATCATCTGAAAGGTGTGTAAATAAGACCCCCTTCTCCTCCAAAGAATTTAATATCAAGACCAACAGCCCCCGGACCAAAGCCAAACACTAGTCCCAGTGGTGGGTCAATAGACCAAAAATTAGTTCTGATTGATGGCATACAGTAGGTGGAGAGTCCCCCATCTATTAATGTGTAGGTATGCTTGGTTTTTTTAGAGGTCTTATTAGCTGCCTAAATTTAGTTTGAAAGTCGAGGCGGGGAAAACTTCGGCCAGCAGGTGCGAGTCTCGTCGACGTCTGCGACGTGTCCTCCTTCTTAATTATCCCGCCCCGAGTGCGAGGAAAACCGCAGCCGTTACGCTCCCTGTAAACAGTCGGCCGTCCAGCTCCTGCGTTTCGCAGCCCTTAGTAAGTGGCTTTTGTTTTGCTCCTCCATCCTCTGATTCGACAGTACATGCTGGCGCAGGTGTGATAATTCTCCCATTAATCTCAGCACTTGTTTGTCGAGCTGAAAACAGCAGGCAAACCGCGTTCAATCCAGTCAATATGGCCACTAGAAAATACTGCGAACGACTGAAGAGCCAGGAGGCCACACGACCAACGGTGCTTTCATATCTATGGAATAGACGTCTCTGACGAGGCTAAAAGAACGAATGTGATACTGGACAGGGGTAGATGTTTTTATTGTGCGCGAACACGCTTTTCCCTGACACTAAACTGTCAGGTGCGGGTTACAAGAATGAAGAACCCCACTGTCACTTTGTCAGGGAACCATCTGTTGCCCCTCACCCGCTATGAACCTGGGGGCTCAGGAGTTTTGAATTTTGTTTGCAGTCAAGGTTACCCCTGTCCTAGAATAGCACATGAATGGATATAATGCACGAGCACACAAAAGGGTGCATTAGCCTACGCTAACATTTTAGCACACAGACAGGTGCATTAACACATGCTAATGCATTAGTGCACAAATGGCTACGTTATTGTAATTTAACGCCTCAGCACACAAATGGGTACGTTAGTGTGAGGTCATGCTATAGCACACTAATGGCTGCATTAGTGTGAGCTAACGCCTTAACACAAATGGTTGCATTAGTGTGAGCTGACGCCTTAGCACACAAATGGCTGTGTTAGCGTGCGCTAATGCCTTTGTACACGAATAACTGCATTAGTGTGTGCTGATACCTCAGCACGGGAGTGGATATGTTAACATATTCTGATTCATTAGCACATGAACAGGTGCATTAATATATGTTAATGCATTAGTGTGCACTAACGTAGTAGCACATCACCCGTTGCTTTTGTATAGTTATTCCTGCTCTGTCATGGAGAACTCAGAGAATAGCACTTTGACAGAAATTCACTTTCTTACGGAATCTTCTCACCTCCACGAACCCACTTCTAAGTTCCATAAAATACCATGAAATTTAATTACATAAAACACACTGAATTCTTCACACATGTAACGTGTGGATTATTTCTGTCAACCGAGGCGACCTGTTGAAATGTCGCTGTAGAACCAGCCGTCTTCCCAAGAGAGGAAACCTTTATACGTGTCATGTTTGCTGCCCCGAGGTCCTTAGAGACTGAATGAGCCTCTCAATGCAATATTAATCCACCTGTACCAGTAGGCTAGCAGATTACAGCCCATAATCACTCAGAGTCTGTAAAATGGTACTTGAATTTCAAATTAGACTGGTCCTATGTCGTGGAACTACTGAAATTTAGGGTAACTCTGTATTTATAAAAGGAGACTCAGAAGTGATAAGTACTGGGAAAGATATAAATGAGTACTGTCCAAAATAATGCCAGTTGTCTACTAAAGCACGTTGCATGCAGCCAAAGTTAATGGAGAGCATTCTCCTTCAGAAGATGAAGTGGAGTAAATGAAGATTAATCAGGACACAGCAGAATGTGCCGTTTTATGATGCTGACTCAGCAAAAGCGTTAATGAATCAAGCGCACACAGGCAACATAATCCACTCCCAACATATACACTGGAAACCCCCACTGGGATGTCGGGGGAGGAGAGAGAGAAGGTGGTGCCGGGTCACAGATTCCCCTTTAAGTATAGATCAAGTGTGTCGCCCTCTAGTGGACAGTTGCCTTCTGCCTGTCTGACCCGGTTTCTTATGCCAGGTTTTACACACTGGTGCAATTCATATTTACCTGATGATGACAGAGGGAGCAATCATGGGGGGAAAGGAGGGAACCAGAGGAAAGGTAAAACTTCAATCCATGCAAAGTTACGGATGTTGGGTGACTGCAGACAGTAGGGCAGCCGTTGTCCGATCTATGGCCCTGTTGTCACCTGTGGTCGAGACTTGTGGGTAATGAGCCAAAGAAGAAGGTTGCGAGTACAAGCGGCTGGAATGAGGTCTCTCCACAGGGTCGTTGGACTCTCCCTGTGATGGGGTGAAGAGTTCAGAGGTCCAGAAATAGAGCGTCCGTCCGGTGGTTTGAGCGTCTTAAGAGGATGCCAGCTGGGTCGGCTCACAGAGGAGCTTTTCCAGGCTCGTCCCACTGAGTGTGATTCCTAAGGAAGATCCAGAACATGCTGGAGGCGTTTGTGCTGCAGTTGGTTTGGGAATGTCTAGGGATTCCGCAGAATGAGCCCTGGAGAGGTCTGGTCCACTGGTGAGCTTCCATAACAGTACAAACACAAACATCCATTTGTTTCTCAGGTTTGGTGTACTATGCTTGGTCTAACTAAGCAGTTTAACAGTTTTTGCTAGGACTTCACACCCAGGAGAATTTGAACAACGATTCTCCATTTTTTCGCATATCTGGATGCCCCTAAGCGGGAACCACAAGCGTCATTGGCCAAATACCAGCTTCTATTGCACATTAAAACTCCCCGTCATCACTTAAATCTCTCCTTGTTTTAATTATGATTTATTTTAGTTGGGGGGCAGAGAATTTAGAATTTAGAATACGATTTGGATTTATGATTCAGCTGGGTTCATCACCCTTTTTTGTTTTTAGCAAACTACCGTTGAGATTTCGATAAAGGAATGCATAATTGTGCATTAATAAATATGTGGGAGATGGTGGGCGGGTCTTGTGGAATGTTCCGGTAGGCTTGTGGCTTGAGCGTCACCCCTGCCTACCGCCTTTCCTTCTTCTGCAGAGCTTTCCTCTCTTTCTTTCCTGGGGTGTAGTTGCATACAGGGTCACGTCCCGGAGGCCCCAGCTGTCACTCAGCCCCACCCCCATAGCCCCCCCTGCACTGGGCACCTCTGCCTCACTTGCAGACGAGAAGCCCATTGTACCAATGTAAAAAGTGATTAGAGGCGAGGCTGAGATCGCGGGTCACCCTGGCCTGCTTTGATCCAGCCAGCAGGAGCACCGCTAGACATTTTGGGCCCCCAGTCCAAATATGTTTAAATTTTTTAGGGACCCATTATTCCAGCTCGCCCCCTTTACGGCGACTCTGCTAGTGGGGGGTGGATGAAAGTGGTCGGTGACAGAGTATAATAATCCTGGCAGCTGTGGGGTCCTTTACTCCCCCCCCCCCACCCCCTCAGCAGCCGACGGAAGGCAGTTATGGGCTTCCGCTCAGGCCCCCCGGTTCGCAGCCCCCCCCATCCGCCGCCGGCCTGCGGACACGTGCATTCACGCCCCCCACAGGCATGTGGGTGTGGTGCCGCTTCCTCCGTCTGTCCATAATCTCTGACATTCTGAGGCACCGTGGAGGCTTCTCCCCCCCCAAACCCCCCGTTCAGCCATTAAAATCCTGTAGAAGGAGAGACTGTTCGGACAGCAGAGCGCAAAGCCTCTTTTGTGGCCATCCTGTGTCTTAGATGACTGCAGCGAAAAAAATAAGGAAATGCATATATTTAAATTCAGCCAGTATGAATATGTTAATATCGAGCTGCAGACCAACTCGCTCTTCCAGGTAGTGTTACCCATAATTGCTGCCCACAGGATTTTTTTTTAAATAGAATATTTTAGCATGCGGCCTGTAATGCTGCCGTTCCTGGCCTCGCCTTTCTCCTGGAGATATGCTCAAGGGCCCAATGCACAGCGGGCTCGCCAGATCCCCTGCCCGGGAGTGTGTATGGGGGCGGAGCCACAGGGGCATTGGTGCCTGCTGAAAGCTGATTGGCTCCCTGAAAGCCCCTTCCCCTGTCACTCACCAATTCAAACATATCATTGGCTAATGATAAGGCTGGCCGCACTGTATGAATTATGGCTCCTCTTATGCCCCCACCTTAAAATGTGCTGGAATCGCCCCTACCCCTGCTTGCATTTCCTTTTGTTTAATGTGGCTCCTGTTATTTCTGCCAATCAGATCATGCACAGAAACCTCCCATTTGCCTAAAATCTATGTGCCCGCATAGTTCTGCTCAACATCCCATATCCCCTGGAAACGCGGATTGTAACCTGGATTGTAATCCAGATTTTTCTGAGGTCCGTCTCCCTTCCTTTTCTGAATTGGTATGTTAATGCTAAAGTGTTCAGTTATTCCGTTATTTGTGTCGTTCACGCCAATACCCATCCTCCTCCTTTTTACCCATTCCTTCATCAGCTCCTAGTTATCCTAAGGCGGCTCATTCCTTTATTAGAAAGGGGGAAATTGGATTGAAAAGGGCGGGATATCGACGTTGGGGGAGGGGCGGCGGGTTATAGATGCCAACAGCCTTGTTTAAATTGATTTTTAAATTTTTATTTCTTCTCATTCCTCTATTTAGGAATGCAGGCAGTGAGATTGTTTGAACTTGCTTCCTCGTTAGCCGTTGTCTGGGAATTAAGAGGTTGAGTTGGGTTTAGCGTCAACCGTATCTTTGCAAGGAATGGGAATCTGGCAATATAGGTAATCTCTAATTAATAAACTTGCTGGAGGAATCGAACATGGCCAGTAAATGCCCCTCCCCGCATTGTAGATCTTCCAGATTTTAATCTGCGGTGCTTAGATCCAGTCCTGCCCCCAGCGTGTTCTGATTATGAAGGCCATGACTGTACTTTCAAATCATTGTCTGAAAGGTCTCACCGAAGAATGTATAGGAGCAGATTGAATTGACCTGGAGCTACGGAGCTCCTTAGATGCTAATGTCACCCACATGACCTCAGACCTGAGGCGACATAGTGAAGTCCATGACGTGTTCTTCATTTTAGTCTCCCACAACGTTATGATGGAAATAAAGGAGCTGGACACCATAGCTGACACTGAAATACAACTTTATTCAGAACCATAGATCGTAGGGGACATTACAGTGCTCTTTACTGTATTGCGCTGAATCGACCCGCCGCATATTAGCGGTGAGGTGTCGATTGGCCTCTGTTACCGTGGATACCCCCCCCCCCCCCCACTCCGTTGTGCGAGAGCCATGCCCTCTTAGCGTTTGCTACATTGGGATTGGTTCAGGTGTGAGACACTTTGTCAGGAGGCAAAACCTCCAGCCTCTGCAGCGCAGGACATGGCTGTCTGCTCGTCTTTTGGGTGCGGTGGGTGCAGCGTTTCACGTGAATGATGTGACCGTCTGCTGTGTCGGTGTGCCACATGTATTCTGACCATCCAGGGAGGGTGGACTTTCTGTCATGAGTGGGGGTGGGTTTCTAGCTGGATTTACCCCGGGGGCAGGGCAGGAGTGTAGGTGGGGGTTCGTAGGTACATCTGCTTAATAAGTGCACTGCAATCAGCCCCTCCTCCTATTTGATTGTGATCATTTTACCAAGACCCTGCATGCTACTGGCCACATTGCCCTCTACTGGCAGGGCAGAGAACTGTGTGATGCCTGGCTTCCACAAGGGAATTAGTAAACAGTCTTCAGTCAACAAGGACCAACGTCATTCTTCACCATTTCAAATGACGTATCATCTAGTGGGGGAAAACAAAACAGTTTGGATGCATGTTCTGAAAAATAGATTTAAGCTTTTAAATGAAATAAACTGAGAATTAATACAATGCATTATTGTCCATTAAAACTCAATGCGATCTTTTATATCAGGAGTAATAAATTGACACAATGTTTCCCTCACCATGTAAAACAGGGCTATTGTTTTTTTTCCCCCTATTCTTGTTTTTTTTTTGTCTTAACACCTTCCTACAGACAGGGGGAGCTATTCCAAATGCTCTCAGTGCATTCATGTGGCCTACTGGACCTTCGCAGTAGCAGCAGGCCATGTGAGATCCCTCTGCTGCTTGGTGCTCTCTCAGTTTAGCTTTCTTTGACTGTGCTCTATCGGTGGGTTAAGTTGCGTACCCCAAGTATCACTGTAAACAGCACAGTTTAGCACTGTGACTCTGTACCAAGTCCTGATAAGCCTCATAGGAGAGGATGGTGTTCAAACTGCATAGCTTCTGTCTTAACTTGTCACCTATTTTCATAGCTCTGTGTCACATTTATTCACATAAACCACTTTTATGTGGTTTAATGCTCCAAGGTACAACAGGAGTCCGCAGCTGTGATACAAACCCAAAATCATAATATCAGCGGCTGCTGTGTCTGACCTATCATCCTATGTGATTAATGAACTATGAGAGTGGTGGTGGAACTTCAAGCCAGGCACTGAAATTGTACCCTGTGTGTTACTTGGATGTTTGTTTTAGAGCATTGGTTCTCAAACCGGTCCCGGGCAGTCCACGTTTTTGGGCCCCCCATGCTTCAGTAGGGAGCTAGGAGGGAGCGAAAATGTGGGCTTTCTGGGGGTCTCAAAGGGCAGGGATGAGCAGCTCGGTTTTATAGAGACTCACTTCACATTCTGGCCATAAATAGCTGTGATATAAAGTGTGTAATCATTGCTGTGTTACTGAGACGAAGAAATTATAAGACAGTACTGTGTCCTTAAAAAACAAAAAACTCAATCGAACGATAAATTGCCATCATATATGTCTCTGTGATCAAGCATGTCTATTTTGCAGAAATATAAATTTAAAAATACTTTTATTGTCTGTGCCTTAAATTATATAGTATATTGGCAATGTCTTATAGAAGGTTTGAGGTGCATAAACCATGTGTTTGTATGATATGGATAAGATAAAGAATTTGGCTTCCTTTCACACACTTATTAGGGTACCCGAGAAGTTCAGACTTTTCAAAGATTTTTCATTTTCCCCCAATAGAGTCCAGGCAGGCTATTACTGGACCTTATAAAACCAGAGGTGTCTGTCATACTCCATATCTTGGTCCCCCATTTTTTTATTTTTTAATGTGAGTGGTTTTCAGAGCTCCTCCAGTATACGCAAGGACACGATGGAATGAAAGTGGAGCCCGCTGCTACACAGATGGGGGGGGGTCCCCTTTTTTTATGCAGGCAATGCTCTGGACACCTAATACCACCGTTTACACGCAATGGTAAACCAATACGGAGCATGCTATTACCTCAACCAGTTCATGGGCAGTGGTGTTTACTGGTTTGAGAGCTCAACCCTGCACATCTATGGAGGCTGGGGGTGGGGGGCAGCAAAATGACTTGGTACATTAACTTGAGGCTGCCGCTAATGTCCCCTGAAATTTGTATAGTGTAGCCTACACAACAGTTGCATAATACTCGACTTCTTCGACACACATTACAGTATAAGACGTTTGACATAATGCATTATGAGCAGGTTGTTGGGGCGGGTGGGCTGCATCTCCTTTCGTCGCTTGTTATAAAAGGTTACTCATGTCTTCTAAAGTATGTTGGCGCTTTTCTCGAACCGTACGTACATCGAGTAAAAAAATATACAAAAAAGTCAAAAGAATACTTCTGAGGAGAATAGAATCTGTCGTTGAAATAAATACAATTAGAGGAATAAATAGCTATTTGTCAATTGATTTGAATGAATAAATAATGCTGGATAAAATGAGAATGTAAAATCGAATGTGACTTCGATCTGGTGTGGAAATCCTTTCTTGGAGAATTCCCCTTCCGGGTGCTGTGCTGTGCTGTTCCTGCATGGCACTCGTGGCCACGCCCTGCCAGAGCTGTTCACCGTCTCTAACCTGAGGGCAGGTAGGGCATCTCATTATGGTAGTTGTAGTCTGGGCAGACCTTCTGGACCAAACGGTAGTCCGTACTGTAGAAGGAGATGTAAATGCAGATGACCTTGAAGGGCTTGGAACAGATCCAGGAGACGTGACTCTGCGTCTGCTCCTGGAAGCACGTCTTGGATGGGTCGTAGTTGCAAAGCGAGGTCTTCTTGTTGCGGTCCACCTTCTCGTAGTCCACTCGGCAGTTGAAGATCTTGGAGTCCTTGGGGTAAACCACGCTCTGGCGTTCCAGGTCGAACTCCACGGCCTTGACAGGTGGCACCAGGCTGACGGAGATGTTGCCCTGCCCCGTAGAGTTGTGCCGAAAGTAGACGCTGAAGGTTCCATTGCCATGGTCCACGATCTTGCCTGTTATGAGCAGGTTCAGGCGCACTGTCTTGATGTTGGAATAGAAGTCGCCCCAGCCGAACATCTTCTTGAACTTGCCCGTCTTGACGATGGGCCGGCGTTTTGTACGTGAGGCAGTGGAATCTGGCTGCGCCTCGCTACCCAACATCTCCCAGAATTCCTGCTTGGACAGGGGCACCGCCGGCCGGTACGGTAGCTCCAGTGTTGTGGTGTTGGCCGCCCGGCTCTTGCTGTGCATCATCCACCGGCTCAGCGGAGAGAGACTGGGCCCGTCCAGCACTCCCACCGGCTTGGAGTGCTCACTCGGGGAGCTTTTGAAACTCGGAGAGGGGTCTTCCTGTCCAAGGGCCAGCTGGAGACAAGAAATGGGTAGGAGAATGTAAATAAAAACGGAGGCAGCAGAGACACCAAAATATAACGTAAGGTCTCTTACTGCCTATTTCTACAGTGAGAGGACAGAACTCCCTTGAGAATGATATATACACTGGTAAAGTCTTAAAGGAAGGTCTAATAAGTTTGCGTGAAAGAACGTACCCAAGCGCAAGCCACCATTGTGTTTCTTCAAACCTTTATTAGTTCTGCTACCTGAAGTTGTTAAAAGATGTAGCTTGTGTTGTTCAGGGAAAGATCGGCTCAAACAGCTTGGGAAGGAGACCCCCTGCGCTCGGCGAATAGAGGGAGAGTGGGAGTAATGGAGGATTACTGAATGCTAATGACCTATTAGGTGGTAGATGCTCTGTGCTGTGGGAAGTGTGGAGGGCCGCCGAGGAGAGCGGGAGGCGGAGGAGCTGCATTGTGAGTCTGAAAGGAACACCGGAGGCCTGTGTGGGAGGCAGTCGGGCTGAGTGGTTTGCTTTCTGGGTCTGTCTGGGCCCCTCATGGAGCCGGAAGCTAATCCACCTTCACAAATACATAAGGTATGTTGTTGGCAGGGGGAGGGGGGGGGGCGTTCGGCTGAACCTTTTATTGACAGTAGTGCATGCGCCTTAAACCAGACATCCATCGGCTGTTATTCTCACACCCTGTGTGTCAGTTCTCAACACGCATGTCTGGCCAAGTGCGGCGATTCGTTCAAAGATTCAACAGAAATGCCTTCATTAGATTCACTGCTATAACCCCTCCCACGCTAAGATCTTCCCCCACCCCTCCTAGGAACTACTACAGGTACAGGAATTGAGGCTATTTACAGGTTCAATGATTATTCCAATAATTAAGGTGGGGGGTGGGGGTGACACCATTAAGCTGCTGAGCTGAGGTCCAAAAGAAGAATCCCCCGGACGCAGGAGGTGCCGGACACAGACCCGATTCTGCTGCTTTTGCCAGGTGATGCAATGCCATGCTTGGCAGAGTACCTCAGGGGAAATATTCTGATTGTAATGTTTTTCCCTGTGAGACCGTCTGCAATTCCTTAATGACTCAGAAGTAAGTAGCAGTAGGCGTATTCAGATGTGATTTTTCCCGGGCGTTAGTACAAAGCAATGTGTCGCTAATGACAAGCATATTTCGTCTCATGATTGGGGGGGCTGAAAGTTTTTGCCGCATCAGCCCGCCACCACCGCCATCCTGTACCTGGGAACACATTTTAAATAAACACCTAATGCCCTCCTGTATATCAGAAAGCTGAATGCTGATTGGCCCTTCCTCCTCTCAATCAATAATTCAAATCATTTCATTGGCTAATGATAACATTTGCCACTCTTTATGAATTAGAACTCCTCAAATGCCCCTCTCTCCACCTTAAAAACCTGGGAATAACCCCTGAAGGGCAGGAATGTGGGGGTCCTATTTTGCCATGAAAAGATGTGCAGGTTTGAGCTGCTCCTGGATCTCGCCCATCAGCTCCACGCCTTGGGCTGGTCTCCTCCCAGCCTCCCATGGGAAAAGCAGGCGAGCACTGGAGCGGAACTGGGGCTGGGAGCAGCCACATCTCGCTATATGGGGGGGCGGTGAGTGCAGGTGAGTAGGGAGCAGAGTCCGATCCTCTGACGCGGATCTCGTTGGCAGGCTGTCAGTGCTGGGGAACCCGGGTGATAAACTGGCGGATGGAGCCCAGAAGCATCACTCACGGTGCAGCAGAAGTGGCTCTGGCATCACTGTAGCAGGCCTTAATGGATATTTGTGGGCAAAAAAAAAGCAATAACCCAGATTTACACAGCAGCCGATAACAAAATGGTTTGGTGGGATTGTAACGTATTAAAGTGAGTTGATGGTTACAAGCGTGATGGAATTGAAACAGGAATAAGTGGTACAAGTCAGAAATGAGAAGGTGTCCCTCCTATGGGTCCCTTACAGCCAATTGGCTGCAAATGTCCCTTAAAACCACCCAATCAACATTTCCCAAATGTCAAAGAAGGAATTTGATTGGACCAGAGCAATAGTACATATCTCATTGGGCAGGTTACTCGCTTCTGCTCGTCCAATGATATTCACCCTGGGGAGAAATGGCCAATGGGAGTAACGGAAGCACAACTCTTTGTGGCTTCGTGGAGTTTGGGGGGGCGGTACTCTCCCAAATACACAAAAGTACAAATGCACACAGATTGAAAGCCTTTTAAAAGTAACAGTATTACACATTGTAAGGCTACGGTGTGCGTACAAAAGAAAATGTTGAGTGTGTATTGCTTGTTGTTTGTACGTTGTTAAAACACTGAATAGGAATCACCATGACCTTGTACTGGATACGTGCTTGGAGGATGGATGGAGGTTGGAGTGAATGAATAGGAATAAATAGATACTAAAATGAAATGAAATACAGAGAATAAATCACATCCTCCTTAAAATGTAGACGGCTAGACAACTTTCTTGAATTGGCAGCACCGATCTTCCTAATTGAAAACCTCATCCCTAATATGACATCAATTTTTAATTAAAGACCAGAGCTCCCTTTAAATGACACATGTTCACTGCTTCCCCCCCCAGTGCCAGAAACCATCCGCCCACAGCTGCTGAATCTCGCCTTTAATGCGCGATTAGAGCTGGCGAATTGCTGCCCATTGACTAATTATTCCACGGGGGAGGGGTGTGTGTGTGTGGGGGGGTGTGTGTGTGTAAAAGAGTGGAGGAAGAAAAAGTCATTTTGGGTGAAAGAAGATGCTTAAGATTTTATGGGATGATTTAAGGACCTGAGGGGGCGTGCTGGAGAGCGCGTGCTGGTCTACACCACCCCGGGCCTGCCATCGGCGAGGCCTGAGAGAGGCTGGATTCATTATTCTGCCGGTGGTGTCGCGCCCGTTGGCCTCCTGACTTAAATTGGGCCGAAACGGGCCAGCGGTTACCCCACTTCCTACATGGCGGATGTGTTAAGACAGACTGCGGAGAACAAGGCCGGGGGGGCGTCTGCTCATGAGTCACGGTTAGGCTGAATTGCCCGACAGCCCCCCCCCCCCGCCAAACACACCAGGTGAAACATTCATGATGTCCATGATAGATGGATTCTTCTCTACCTCTAATTGAGAGCTTGTGTAATGAGCTATTAAACGTGCTCAAAGCAGCGACCCATACTCGCCTGTGGCCCGACTGCAGTCTGGAGGAGTTTGCATATTATGGTAATTTGAAGACAGAAGTTATAGGATGGGGTTATAGGATGGGGAGGGGTTGGGTCATTCTGTTTCCCTCTATCTGTGCCCCCCCCCCCCATTGAGATTAATAAGAATGATGGATGCGGTCAGCGTTGTACCAGCTTACAGAGAGATGTGATATCAGTTCATCCCCTGAAATGGGGCCAATGTCTGCCTCATAGGATTAGGTCACCAGTTCAAATCCTGGGGCCAGCAAAGCGATCTGACCACCTAGCCCCCACTCAATCTCTCAAGTAGTTGTCTATGTTAAAGCAAGATGTGAGGATATGCTGTGTAGCCCTGCACTTTCAGATGCATTCATGACCTGCTGCAGTCTGTTTTCAGGGGCTTTGAAACCGGTTTTGAAGAGACAACACTACCTCCCTTGTAGTGTATACCAGGATCCGTCATGCCCGTTTTAAGCAGGAAATCAACATCACCTCAGACCCCAATGACGTCCAAGACTATCACCTTCGATCCCTTGCTCCTTCAGATCCTGCTGATCTTCATAAGCAACAGAAGACCTGCCTTTTCTCTGCCAGCCTTTTATTTCCCAGGGAAAGGGAAACGATTGACCTGAGGTATTTCGGGCTTATGGTTTTATTGACAGAGCAGTCCCGCACGAGGTAAGCCTTACGCGTATAACATACAGACCAGAGGACATTGCATGTGTTATTTGGTCTTCAACAGATGTTATGTTTGCATTTTTCAAACACTTTCATGTACTGTATGAGAAAGCAGTGTTAGCCCCTGGAGCATTTGGGGTTTAAGGGCCTTGCTCAAGGGCCCAACTTTGGGATTTGAACCGACGACCTTCCGATCGAAGCATCCTCTACAAACTGAGCCGCATGCTACGTTGTACATTCACAGAAGACAAGTCAGGAACTTCTGGGTGGTTGCGCAGTCATGGTATGTGTTAGATAGTTGACGTCACAGCAGTTCTATAGGAAAAGAAAGATTCTGCAGTTTTTTAAAATGTGAGTGAGCAGACATGATGACAGGGGAGCATCACGGAGGCGTCGACCTTCTGAAATCAACATCCGCAACATTGCTTGGATGTCTGACGCGGAGATACTGCATCAAATAACACCTCATCCAATCAGAGATCTCTCCAGCTGCTGCCTGGCTTTGTGTTTTTTTTCTTTTATTCTACCAGTACCTGGAGCGACTTTTCTGCTCCAGGCGTGATCACACTCCAGTCAGGCCCGCAGAGATACCTGGGGTTTCTGATCCAGGGGAGGTTTGAATTAGGAAGTAAGTTAATAAGTTTTCCACACGTTTCAGGGGCAGGATGGGCAGAACATGCCTCAGCGCTAACCCCATCTGGCTGTGCCCTCCGCGTGCCGTGAATCGGGATGAAGAGTGTTGGGGCTACTGGGAAAACGGCAAACCATCCCAGCATCTGAGCTCTGGGCCGCCAATCAGTAACGCACCCGGCCTTCTGCACGACGGACCATTCACGATCGAGAGTTCGGCTTGAGGAACCTCGTGGTGTTTCTGCCTTGCAGGAGCCACACGGGGGACACCTGACGTGGAAATGATTCATCCAGGATTTTTTCTTCCCCCTGTGAGGAGGTTGGGAAGGTACATCCTGAGCTCAGCGGCAAATCAAGCCCGTTGACCATGAAGATGGTGCAAGGTGTACGCATTCTTGGAGTTGGTGCGCGGGCTGAGAGCTTCGGAGAGGGGACACGGTGAAATCAGGTTAAATTCAGTGTCTCTCAACCGCAAAAAGGCCCCGTCTGACCTTGCAGATCGATCGCCGAATCGATTCCCCCCCGTGCCGCAGCTGCTACGGGCAAGCGCCTTTGTGGAGCCGCTAGTCGGACTTTAAGGTTCAGCCAGGCCTCTCCCAGGAGCTGTCGCAGCCCTCATTCTTGCTCCAGGAGCCCCTCAGTGGGTTGAGGATTTATGTAGCCCTGATCCACAGGCCCATGATTTTCCAGTTCTGTACATTTCCTGGCACCTGGCTCCTCATCCTTCACAGGCACGCTTCGCGAGGGCAAGGTGTGAGACCGCCCCATCGTCTTCTTAAATCTGAGTGTCAGATCACATCTCCCTTCAGGTTTTCCCAAATTCTAAGCTTCCTTTTTGCTGCCTAATCCAGACACCAATGTTTCTCACCACCATATGTGCTGCCTCAACAGATATTTTTTCCCCAGAGATATTGTGGGTCTGTACATGAATCATCAACAAATCTACCTACAGTAACAGGAATGAATCCATCACTTGTGGGCTTTTGCTGGAAATGACAGTACATTCATTTATTATTTGGTGTTTATGCCAGAGGTGTTTTATGTATATTTTTACCGCCTATTTAATTTTCCTTCTAGTAAAATTTATGTTAAAATGGTCGACGCAGAATGCGGTGAGGAGCGTCTTATCTGCCGTATGGAAAGTTCGTAACTTTAATGCGTCAGCGTATTTTAAAGATACATTATTTTATTTTTTCTCCTGCTTAAATTCGGTTTTCTGTGAGACAACCGATTAATGGCCCTGTAAGTGGGAAATCAGGGCCGGCTTGGCAGACACATTCGGCGGAACCCGCTCCGGGAGATTCCCTGTCATGTGTTAGGTAGCAAAGGTACGCCGGTAGACCGCTAGCATGAAAAATAATATTACCATTAGTGTCGCTTCAAAGTGGTTCTGCATGCCTGGTGTTCCCGACTTGATAGCGTTCGAGAAGTCAGTAATAATAATCTCCTATACGTGAATATGCAAAACAGTTTTTAAAGTTTTCTGAAAGTTATAATCCCAAAATTGTGTATTGAATCAATGACACATGTCCGGTGCAATATAATGCTTTCATATTTTACGTCAAATACAGCTCTATACACTAGAAGCTTATCTGTAGCCTACTTAGAATGAAAGATAAATCATAGATATAGGCTACTTAAATGGATCCAATTCTGTTGTTATGATGTGTTTATATTTGTATGTAAATTGCGTCGCTTGTGTCGGTGGTTTGATTTAATTACTTGTGGGTCTATTGTAATTAAATCTAAAGGATATTATCCTTGTGTCATTGTAATTAATTTTTGCTACAGTGAATCTAGGGACATTCCGTCTCTTCGCTGTAATTAAAGGATTCACCTGCTTATAGCCATGACAAATTCAAAAAGCACATTCCTAATCTGATCATTCAATTGTAACCCTGTAAAATAATTAATCTGTATGATGAGCCTATAAATCGTACAATGCAGAAAAAAAACTCTGATATATAGGGGATTCAATTATAAACCGCGTTTGTCAAATCCAACCATTGCTGATAAATAAAGAATCGTATGTTTTGATATTTTTTCACGGCATGACTTACAACAGTTTTTAAAAATAAAGAATAATGCGAATGTTATGCGTGATCACTGCCTGCTCCCGAACACCAAACCGATTACCCCAGAATTAATTCCGAGAGTAAATTGAACTATAGGAATCAATGACATTTTGATTAAGGGACACCAATTGCATAGACAAAGAGGTACTATCAAATTGAAATCAATCGTAATTCTAAGGATTGTCCATGTGGCATATTTGCAATTTGCAGAGAACTAATGACCACCGGCTGAAATAAATTCATCGTTTCCATTCTCTAATCGTATATAACATTAACACGACAGTTGTGTTTCTTGTCATTGGAAACAGGAATAATTTACTAGGCACTATAACTTATTCACCCAGCAATTATCTAGAATAACCGCGAGGTCTCTAACCACCCATGAACTCCGGCATAACAAATAGACATTTTTTTCTGTAAGGGCTTTTGAACCTTCAAGTCTTGCTGAAAAACACAACGCGTTGTAAGCTCGTCTTCATAAACAGGATGGAGCCGTGATCAAGTCCATAACAGGGGTACAGTAGCCAGCGTGCAGCAGATGCGTGCGATCGGCATGCATTAGCAGTTCGACAACCACAACACAATTATTTAAAAAATCCTCACTGGTCTGGGTATACAATTAAGGAAACAAAACGAACTGCTATAAAGCTGTGCAGGTCTAAATCAAACGAACAGCTCGGCGCTCTTACTCACTATGCAAGCTGTCCCGTTTAAAATCAGCAGGATGAAGCCGCGGTTGTAACGCATCTTCACGGAGCGCAGTCCCTGCATTCACGTTGTCGCCGGATCCAGCTGTTATTCAGGACTGCACAATATCTCCCGTGAAGTACCCCCCGATCCCAGCACAGGGTCCCATGTCCGACGCAGGCAAAGTGGCGTCTGGCGGCGTCTGGATACCTACACAATTCACCTGTCAGCTCTACCCCGACCTGTCAGTGAAACCATATGAATACTGGAAATCCATAAAAAACGTAATGGGGAAAATAATGCACCCCACACAATCCTGGAAACGAGAACAGGTTTCCTTATCATATGTAAGTGTCTTAAATAAATAAAGATTTTTACATAAAAAAACTTCCCCGTCGCAATCCGAGTCACTTTAGTTCCAAAGGACGCGAGCTTCCTCCCCGCACCACTGCGCGAGTCTTATTGACTCACACTCGCGTTTAAACCAGTTTTACTCTCCACCCCCCGCTTTTTTCTTTCGTTGTCTCTCTCTCCCTCTCTTCTACCCTCCACTCCCTCTCTTATGTACCCCTTGTCCATGTACAACATCTATCTAATCCCTTAATACTCGCCTGGGTGACCCAAGGTGCGCATTATGCAATGTCATTAAATCCTGCTATACAGCCAGAGTGATTGCTATAAGTGAACGGAAAAAAAAACTTTTAAGTCGAATAATGTCAAACCACACAAATACTTGAACATAAAACCTAAAGGCTGGTTATTCGGATAGTCAGTTCTATACTGCGTTAATTCACTTAATTATTTCTTGACTTAAGGTGTTCATAATTCAAGGACGAATACTCCTAATTTACAGCAACCATGGTAATCTGATTGTTATTTACAGATCCAAATATGTCTGTATTGGTATTCTATAATCACGCGGTCTCCGAGTCTTATAGGCTATACAAATAACCAAGAGAATCAAAGTCTGTCTTTAGATATCAACGACAAAGAAATGCAGGCCTTATTTATTTCTTCGTTCGTTATGAATAAACGTAAGTAATACCATCTTGAAAATATTACATTTAGACATGAGTTAGGCTACTGTTAAATGTCGCTTCAGGCAAACCTCAAGTCACAGAAGACATAAGTTTTATAGGCTAGTATAGGCCTATATCTTTACTGTTAAGTTAGTCATGCATAGTGAAGCCTTATATTCATATATTGAGATCTACGTGTAATAAATGCCATTTAAATTTAATCGTATCCCGCTGAAGAAAAAAAATAAAATTTCATAGTCCAGCAATATCACAAATTCGGTTGCCTATGCTGCGAATGCATGACACTTATATGTGTCGCCGCAGTCATTCTTCATAAGTTTTACTCCGAGCAAAAAATGACGAAATAAACTGATACAAAGTGGATTGTTTTTTTCCCAACGAAGACTAAAACCAATCAAAATATGCATTTTTGTTTAAACATGCAAAATAAAATATATTTTACTGCTAGTATAAATGCATCCTTCATCACAACTGTTGTGGATAAAAGAGCAGACGATGTAATTTAAAATTGTGTCGTTATTTAGAGGTTAAACAACCGTGAGAAATACTTTTCTCGGCATGCTGCCCCCTACCGGCCACAATTAAGTATTGTGATAAAATAACTTATTTAAAAAGTTCTGCGTTATTCATTCTTGGCCACGAGGTAGCAGCATGCTGAGCGATAGTTTACTGTCGCCCTGTTAGCTTTTCCATATATTTAAATGTCAGTGCAATTTTTTTACAAAGCAGTGTACGGTATAACCGGTTTCAGTGACTTATGTGTTAGAGATTTATCTAATTTGATTGAATTTTGTCAGCATTCTAGTTTGACTATGCAAAACAATATATATCGCACAATACTTAGAACTCAATGTTAGTTAGTTAGAAAAATACCTGAGAAAACATATTTAATGGTTATTCAAACTTTTAATAGTTTTATACCATGTAGTTAATTACGTAATGTTAAGAGAGGTCTGAATTATTCTGTTAATTATTAAACTGCGCTGGGGACAGATGAGCAGCAAAATAATTCAGTTATGTTGCTAACAAAATGAGAGACCGCTCTCTAAAGAACGTAGTATTTCTGCCTTATTTTTTGTTTCATATAGTGTGTGTTATCCATCCATCCGGTACCTTAACCGCTTAATCCCACCGGGGTCGCTGGGGACCGGCGTCTATGTATAGGAAGCTACAGGCACAGGAACCAACCCTGGGCGGGCGCCAGCTCACCGCAGCAGTGTGTATATGTTTATGTAAATTTGAAACAAAACCAACTGAGTCAGATGTCCGATGGATTCTCTCTTTGCTTGATGAGATGGTAAAATCTGCATCGTCTTCGGCGCTAGTGAGCCCCCGGTGGAAGGGAGTGGGGATTCTTCAAATGGTCCACAGATTTCCAGACGAAATCCACCCCACTCTCGCTTGCTGCAGAGATAAAATAGGTTATCCTTCTTACCGGCAAAAGAAACCAATTGTGGTTTCACTGTCTGTCTTCCATGTTTCATTTTGTGCCGTATTTCATTCTTCACCGCCTCTCTTCCCAATTTAGCCTATTTAATTCTCCTGCTTAAAGTCAATAGTGTAGCTCTAACACACAAATTCGTTCCCTTAACGCCATTACTACGGCTATATTAAATTAAGCCATTATTCCCTGGAGTGTTTTTCATGTGTCTTCATTATTCATTTTTAGCGTCGAATTTGGACCCTCCAAGAATCGTTAGCTCAATTTGCAATAAATCGTAGTCACGCCATTGTTTGTGCCTGTAGACGCCTGGCTGGAGGGTCAAATGAGGACAAGTAAGCAGCAAGTCGCACGATCCTGCCCAAATCTAACACTCACAAGCCCAACTGGAGAAAGTCTGCTTATAGGCTTCTCTAGAACCAATATATCATTCCATATATTTAAATGTCAGTTAATATGTGTGTTTGTTCTGGCATGTTCTGCTGGCATGTCCTGTTTTGATGTTTAATGCAACTGAATTGAGGGATTCTACCGCTTTACAGCAGGGACGGATTGATTTCTCTGGGGGCCCTAGCCTGACACGTCTTGGAGGTCCCCCAAGCGGGCTGCTTGAGACATTTTTGTAACCGAAAGAGAACATATAATTAAAAATGCTACAACGTCAATAATCTGGGGGGGGGGATTGCCGGCTGTTACTTTTTTCCCAAGGTGGACCGGGCTTCCTGTTCTGTCGAGCGCGGGCCCCATAATGTTACTAAATCGCCTGTGCGCTAATCCTCCCCTAACTAGAGAGATGTGTAAGGTAACGGCGCCCTCTGGTGACCTTCTAAATGTACAATCCGAGAGTTGATTCTAAAAAGTCTTGAATTCTTCATCAAGAAAGTAGTACAGGGACTTTAAAGGCTGATTATATGTAATACAGAGTGACTTGATGTTGTTTCAGCGTATACAACGTATGGGGGGGCACAGTGGTTGGTATCGTTGCCTCAGAATTCTATTTTTCTTTTCTAATTACATGTCCTGTAGTGAATTTGAGGACCTTGAGTTGCCACAAGAGGGCGCATATGTCCTCAGTCTGTTTAATACGCAAATTACAAATCTATACTATGCCGAATATTGTGTATTATTTGCTATACCACGTAGGCCTACAACAAAAGACAATGTGTTAAATTATGCACTTTTATTGTTTTTTGGGACACATTACAGAATGCCTTCTTTGTAGGCTACCATGGCTGATAGCAGGCAGTCACTGTGTTCGTGATCAATCTACTGCACGAGGGAAATTAATTTATCAACCGACAATTGCTTTTAATGGGTCATTGATGAACAGCCATTAAGAAGTTTGATAGGGAAATTAAAATGTGCAGATGAGAAGAGGGTCCTTGTTGGGGTGTCCATTGAAGGTTAAGGGTGGAGTAGCTGGGTTCCAGATGGGGATTTGATTCAACGTATTTTATTGCCTGTGTGTTCAGCCACGCCCCATGCAAAGAACCAATTGCAATGCACAGATAGACACCAGATGTGCAGTGAAGCACTCATGGAAGTTTTAGAGGAACTTAATTTTCTGAAGGTAGAAGGAACAATGAGATTGAGGTTGAGATTGTAGAGGAGGTGGGACCAACCAATCAATCTCGGTCCCGCGTCTTGTACTTGCTTGGACCCACTTTCTTCTCTACAATCTGATTGGTTCCAAGATAGATAATTTTTCCTCCTGCCCTCAGAACAAGCCAGTGGGAGAAGCAATATGAGTACTGAGCTTATTGAGGCAACATTTAGCTGCCATGCTACCTTAAACCGGGGAAAGAGAACTCCCACGAGATCTGACATGCCCCAACTGCAGCCATTTTTAATTTGAAGCTATAGACACACCTCTTGCACCTTTTGTTAGTTTCTCATCTTAAGTACCGTAATTTTCTGTTAAATGTTCTTGCAAATTTTATGTAATTTATTTGTACTGATTGCAGAGTTTATTTCTCCTTCAATACATTGTTTAAATTGTGATTAAATTGAGCTGTATTCTGCCATGTTGTCTTGGAATCGCCTCTGTGTATAGAAATTGCTGTACAAATAAACTATTCTAGCCTTGCTGATGATGTGGACAGCTCAGATTGCCAGTGATCAACTGGAAGTCAGGAGCCAGGGGTGGTAATTCTGGCAGAATGAGGAAATTCTGGAAAGAACTTTTTTATAGGAGACCTGAAGGACTGAGTTTATTGCGGTGATTTTAGATGAGCTGAGAATACCTGTAAGATACATGTATACAGGACTGGTACAACACAGATGAACTCTATCCAGAGGCGATGCTATAGGTGGGCAATGCCAACCAAACAGATCACCTCCCCCCCCCCAGGTCTTTACGTTTGCCACCCCCGAAGACCTCTAATGCAATTTGAACGCTGGTAAACACACAATATACCAACAGCCAAGATGGCATTCTGGTGATGCCACTGTTCTTATCGCTCTCAGTCTAATGTTGTATCCAACAATCGCGAGCTTCCTGTTGAACCCCCAGTGCTCTGTGGGCTTTTTTAATGTGCCGCACATTCCAGTCTTCCTGTCCATTAAGCCCCCACTCAATCCACCACGGCCGAGTTGTCTTTCGAACAAATGACACAATTTGTATCGCAATGACTCAGTCACTGTGGTCCCACTGTCATGTTTCCTTCAGCTTAATTTCCTTGTTTCCACAGCTCTTAATTGCCCTACGCTCAGGATGTTTGACTTTTGACACCAGTTGCTTATTTTCTCGGCGTGACTCTTTCCTCACTGTTTATTTTGAAAATTTCAAGCCGTTTCTTTCTTAATCCGGACCTGCCTCAGATGGAGGGCAAGCTTTTGGAACTGTTCTCTGACTTGAGTGAGGGCTGAGGTGAGGCTGGCGGAGTGAAGGCCTTTTCTGAAGGACGTCGCCGGTTCTCCCGATGCCCGAGGGACCCCTGCTGTCCGTTCCGGCGTCACCTGGCGACAGACGGGTTGTGACTCACGCTCCGCATGCTGACGAGGCAGCGTGTCCTCTTCGTAATGTATAAGTGACATCGCTGGGGAGATGGTGAGGCCACCTTGCCGACAGCCGGCGTAACTTACCAGGGAGGAGGGTTGGTCCTCCGAGGGAGTCCATGCCGGTTCTCCCTTGGAGGCGTCCACTAATAATAAAGAAATTTAACTTATTACTGCCTTTTCCTGCATTGTAACGTACTGTTGTACAGTACTATATGAAGTATCTACTCTGGGTTTTCCAGTGATCTACCAGAGGTCTGACATGGGAAGAGGGTTCCATCCATCCATCTATCTGTTCATTCATCCGTCCATCCATCCACTGCCTGTCTGTCCATCCATCCATCTATCCATCCATTTTCTGTACCTGCTTGTCCTATGCAGGGTCATGGGGGTCCAGAGCCTGTCCTGGAAGCCATGGAAGAAAGTCAGAGAACAACCCAGGATGGGGCATCAATCCATTGCAAAGTAGAATTATTGATTCATTTTTTAATGAAAGCTGAAAAGCAGGCATAGGACTGAAGGTAATTTACTCATGATTTAAGTTATTTTATTTCTTTTCTCAACATAACGTTGATTTTCCTTTCATAGGTCTGGCTCATATATTGTAGAATCGTTGGCTCCGGAGGACGTCCTGGGTGCTTTTGTAATTTACGCGGGTGAGGTTTCCTCCCCCATCTCAATGATGTAGCTTTTTATGGCTTTCGTGAATGACAGCCCCATCGTAGGGCCCGCCCGCCCGCAGCAAGGGGATGCTGGGATGGCGAGCAAAAATCCCACCCCGAGTGGGCCGATACAGTTACTGTTGCCTCTACATTAGTGTTGATGTTGGCTGTCATCGGGGCAGCTGGGAGCGGGATGGATGTGGGCGGGAAGGCACGGGCGGGTAGCCATGTGCGGGTAGCCGGAACAGCGGCTAACATCAGCAGTGGCGGAGGGGCGATGGGAGGGGGTCTCGCTGTCCGAGTCAGGCTGAGTTTCACTGCTCCCTGAAGTGTCTTCATGCGCCTGTATTCTGTTTTCACTTCTTGGGCCAATAAAAAAGCCTGGAACTCTAGCGGCCGGGGTCCTGGTGGACCCCCTCGGTGTCTCTTCCCACAGAGTTCTTACATTTTCTGTCAGGCCTCATATGCTAGCGATTACCGTTACATTTCCCCCTGTCGTGGTCCCAGTGCTGCCTCCCCCACCTCACCATCAGTACCAAATGAAGCAGCTCTGGACCCACATCCTCAGCCCTGAGCCATAACAGGCAGCTAATTGTGGGAAGAGATGAGAGCAGCCGGCCGGTGAGGTCCCCACGAGGGCGTAGGAGTTGGCTATGGAAATGATCAGCCAACCCGATATATCACTGCCAGGTCTTAATATGACAGCCTGACGTATCGTGTGAACCCTGCAATTACCGTTAACTTTCACCCATTTCCTCCCACTTTTAGGGTTGTAGACCATCAGAATTTTGACATTTTAAAGACTCCGGTTCTTTGATACTGGATGGGTCTGTGTTTTCGTGATATCTGTCATTCGCACATGAAAAGTATGTCGCACGCCAGACAATTCCCTTTGGAAATCAAGACTGGCATTCCTTATTATGGTATAATTATTTGATGATTCATACAACTTGCAATGCGGCATCAGTGATTGTACCTGGGATTCGTAGGGTGCTTCAGATTCTATGCTACAGTCGTAGAACCACTTGCAGGTGACCCAGCTAGCATTGATCATACATTGTGCTGAAGTATCGTGTGTTGGCCTGTATGGTACGACTTTCAATCAATATCATCATTTTTTCAAACTTTTATCTCTATTGCTATTAATGAATAACTATTTATTTTATGTTCTTTTCAAAGAAAAGCCTTTACACTGCCCTCATAGTACTCTGGCAAGGTCTGTACAGTAAATTTCCTGAACTATTCAAGCTGGGATATTTTTTCGAATGGGTCGCAAATCTTTATGATTTTCAAATCTAAGGAAACACACACATTATTTATAGACATATGTCTATTTATTGAATATTTTGGGCAGTTGAAATCAAAGCACGCACTGAAAATGTATCGTGAAGTATGTGACATTAGTTTTTAAGTGATTAAGTAAAATAATGGTGCCACCTGTTACAATGCCGGTGTGCGTGCAGGCGAAGGAAACAAACAGGGATCCAAAGTAAACGTGAACGGGGTTTTATTAAGCGGAGTACACATACA